>CM076573.1:742380829-742768355 GCA_034641835.2 Pinus albicaulis | reverse complement strand
GATCAAAAATATTTATTTCCATCGAGCAAAGTAGAGCAAGAGAACATTGTTGAATCTGCTGAGCAGTGTGAGTTGTGGGAGTGTTGTGAAACGAGCACAAGAACATATCTGAAAATTATGCAACAGAAATTTGAGCATATGTTGTTTTGGGAAGAGGATAAAAGTGTTTTTGTGTAAGATCAGAGGAGTTTGTGGATCAGTAGAGGACTGAAAGCAAAATTTGATTCCGTGACATATCTGATTGGTATTTTTCCTTATTTGTATATGCCTCTATTTCCAGTTTGAAAATTGTATGAAAAGAAGAATAGTGGCAAGAGCAGGTGGTGGCTTGCATACATAAGAGGTTGGTGCCTCTTGGCAAGTTGGTGCTTGCTATCTAAATGGGTTTAGTGCCTCTTGTGAGTGGGTGCTCACAAAAAAACTGATGTAATTAATTAGGTGCTTAATTTACATCTTAAACAACAACAAATTGGTGGTTTTTTCCCTTTCGGTTTCCACGTGAAAAATATTGGTGTAAATGTGTGTGTGCTGCTCATGTGAAAGATAATTTGAACATATGAATGCCCAATTTGGTTGCTCATTTTCTTTATGAATGAATTCTCTCATAAGTAGAAAACAATAGAGGAAAGAACTAAAATCATATTCAAGTATTTTTTTTAAGAATCTCACGATTATTGATTCACCCCCCTCTCCTCTCAGTAATTCCTTATTGATTCATACCCCCCCACCCCTCTCAGTAATTCCTTATATTCCTTATTCCAACAATTGGTATCAAATCCAAGTTCCTTCAAGAACAATCTAACCACTGGAAGGTAGATCTATAAGGAATTATGTCAAGGCAAGAGAGTCAAGAGGCTTAGTCAAGAAAAATACCCATCTTCAACGGGAAAAACTATGCCTTATAGAAAGTAAGGATGGAAGCGTATCTTATGTCCCTAGGAGTGGATGTTTGGAATTCAATGCTGGTAGACTAAAACGTCCCTAACATTCCTTCCACAGATGCAGATGGTAAAAAAATGTATGGAAATTATGTTAAAGCCAAGAATTCCATTCTCTTTGGTATTACTCAGTTAGAACTTGTAAAGGTTATGCACTGTAAATATGTTAAGGATGTTTGGGTAAAGCTTAATTAGAGTCATGAAGGGGATGACAAGGTCAAGCAAGCCAAAATCCAAACCTTTAGAATGAGGTTTGAGAGCCTAAGAATGAGTGAAGATGAAAGTATAACATAATACTTCTTCAAGGCCGATGAAGTAACTAATATGATTAGAGGGTTGGGTGAAGAATTCAAGGAAGAGATGATTGTACAAAAAATATTAAGATCTATTTGAATGAGATTTAATTCCAAAGTCTCATATATTGAGGAAATAGTTAATTTAAAATATCTCAATATGGACCAGTTGCATGGTACTCTCACAACCTATGAGATGAGAGTATGAAAAGAGAATTCTGAACCGAAGAAAGCAACGTTCAAAGTATCAAAAAAGGCCAAGGAGCTCAAAGATCATCAAGAGTGCCCCAATTGCGAAGCTGATCAGGAGTTGGATCAATTAGCCAGGAAACTGAAGTGTGGCTCAGGAAAATATAAAGGGAAGTTTCCCTTTAAATTCTTTGACTGTTGAAGAGTTGGACATATTTCATCCAAATTCCCTTACAAATAAAGGGATGAAAAGGAGATGATCAGAAACCTGGTAACAAATATAAAAAACAATAGACGAAAATGTTCTATAAGAAAAAGGGGTTCTACTCCAAAGAATATAACGCAGCACCAGAGTCGGACATCGAAAATTCTTCGAAGGATGATTCAAATAAGTATTTACTTATGGAATTTGGAAAATAATCCAAGAAACAAAGTATTATTGACTCTGAAGAGGAGGAAGAAGAAGAATGAGCAGTTGACCTTGAAGGGGAACTCATCAGTTTCCTTAATGAGTTAAAGAAATCAAGGAAAAATAATAAGAAGATGAAGGAACAACTACATTGTGCTGAAGAAGGTATGTATAACTCTAATAATGAGGAGTTTGTTTATCAAAAATAAAAACTTGAAGAAACTATTAAAAGCAAATATAGTCTAGTCCTTCTTCTAGAAGAAAAAAAAGGAGCATGGGAGAAATTAGAAGAGAACACGCAGTTAAAACATGAGCTGCTCAAGATTAGAAAAGAAACTATCTCAAAAACATGTAGAGATAAAATTTGTCCTTGAAAGTTAAACTAGAAGAAGCTAAATGAAAGGAAAAAGTACTTCAATATTTGATCCATGAATGGGAAGATAACTGCCAAAGTTTTGAGGTAGAGGTTGTCTCTCTAAGAACAAATTTTGACGGAATAAAGACCGAGAGATGTCTAAATGAGAAATTTGCAGAAGGAACAAAAAAACTAGATCATATTCTAAATAGCCAAATACCCTCACGAATCAAAATAGGTATAGGACACTCAAAGACACATCTTCCATGGGTAAGATAAACTTCAGGTACACAGGATTTGAATAACCGCTGAGTTATGCAAAGAAGCATCAAGAGAGAATCAATGAAAACAAAAGGGTAGCAAGACAAAGAGGATATCATCAATGGAGAATGAATGAATCAATCAGGCATCCAAAGTACCTTCATGCACAAACACAAGACTTCCAACAATAATCATGCCTATTTATTTTATGTTCATTTTTATAAGTGTCATATTTTTGGACATAAAGTTGTTGATTGTAGGATGATAAAAGTTGAAAGAGATGAAAATCCTAGATATAATAAGTATCAGGATTTTAGATCTCAAAATCCACCTCTCAGAGACCAAAATGTCTTCTCTCATATGTTAAATGAAGTTGAATGTTTCAAATGTACTAATTTTGGGCACAAAGCAAGTGAGTGCAGAAGTAGGTTTGAATAGCTATCTAAGTTCCAAAATGTTAGACATTCATCTACTCAAAACGATAAGGGGAGGTGGAAATGAAAGACTGAAAAGAACATGCACTGTGTACTTGCTCTATCAAATCATAATCAAGAGAACATATGGTATGTGGATAACAGTTGTTCCAAGCATATGACTGGGGATAAAATAATATTAATATCTCTAAAAGACAAAGACAGAGGAAACAATGCCACCTTCAAAAACAATGCTCCAACAAGAATTAAGGGTAAAGGGATAGTCAGTCTTGATCAAAACACAAAGGAGAAAAATTTGTCATATGTGGAAGGTCTCAAACACAACTTACTTAATGTGATCCAGATGTGTGATAATGGCTATGATGTGACCTTTCAATCCAAGGACTGTGAGATCCACAATATGAAGGATAGAAAGCGAGTACGAAAATTAATCAGGACCCAAAACAATGTATATGTGTTTGATGACTCTAGAGTAATTTTATATTTAAGCAAGAAAAAAGAAGTACATATATGGAAAAAGAGACTTCTCCATATGAATTTTTTCAGTTTGATAAGAATCATTACACTTGGAGTTGTGAGAGGTTTTCTGAGACTGTCAAGACCCGAGAACTAAATTTGCAAGTTCTCGGACCCAGACTCACTTCAAGAAAAAATTGGTTGCATCATCCATACCACTGGAGCTAATTTACACAGATATTTGTGGCCCAAACAGAGAAAAATACTAAGAGGAGAAAGGTATTTTATGTTTCTCATTTATTATTTTACCAGGGCCACCTGAATCGTGCTCTTTAAAAGAAAAACCAGAAGCATTTAAATTTCAAAAAATTCAAAGCTCAAGTTGAAAATGAGAAAGATCTAAAGATCAAATGCTTAAGATCAGATAGAGGAGGAGAATACAGTTCAAAATAATTTGAAGAATTATGTGAAGGGCATGGCATCAAAATAAAATATTCAGTGGTTAGAACTCCACAACAAAATGGAGTGGTGGACAAAAGAACAAAACTATCTAGGAAATGGCCAGGGGCATGTTAGATGAAGTTGATGTATCTCACATCTTCTGGGGAGAAGTAGCACAAGAAACAATGTATCTATCTAATAGAAATCATCTCAGGCCTGATAGTAATAAAATTCCCTATGATTTATGTAAGGGGAGACTTGCATCAGTTAAACACCTCAAAGTGTTTGGGAGAAAGTGTTTTTATCAAAAGGAATGATAAAAATCCTAGAAAATTTGACTCCCGCACTAATAAGGGAATATTACTTGGTACTCTATTCGAAGCAAAGGATATAAGTGTTACAACAAGCGGACAAAGAAGATTGAGGATTGCATTGATGTGATAGTTGATGAAATATTTGCACAACCTGAGTCCTCTTAAAGAAATATAAAATAAGATGGTGAAGTAAATCCAGATATGAGGTCTTCATATCAAGAAGAAACAAGATCAGATAGTGAAGGATAGGATTCAAAGACAACTCCAAGGCTAAAAACACCTTCCAAGTATGTACATAAAGAACATCTTGAGAGTTAGATACTTGGAGATCAAAGACATGGTGTTCAGACTAGGAGGAAACTTGTTGGTAGTTCAAGTTGTGAAAAATATAGGTTTGTTGTCACAGATTGAACCCAAGAATCTCAGCCAATAAAGTGAGGACAAGTTTTGGGTGAAAGCTATGAATGAAGAACTTTAAAATTTTGAAAATAATGACACTTGGGAGCTTGTTCCAAGACCTAGAGATAAAAATGTCAATGGGACCAAATGGGTTTTCAAAAAAAAGATGAATAATAAGGGTCAAGTATTTAGGAACAAGGTTCGATTGGTCTGCAAAGGGTATGCCCAAATACAAGGGGTATATTTCGAGGAAACCTTTGCACCAGTAGCAAGACTAGAAGCTATCAAAAAATTTCTTTCCTTTTCTAGTCATAAAAACATCATGGTGTATTAGATGGATGTTAAGTTTGCATTTCTCAATGGAGATTTGGAAGAAGAAGTTTACATTGAGTAGCTATAAGGATTTATGATCACCACAGATGAAGGGTTTGTGTGAAAAAAAAAAGAGAGGCCTTATATGGACTCAAACAAGCTCCCAAAGCTTGGTATGAAACACTGGATAAATACCTTAAACAACAAGGCTTTAAAAAGGGTAATGTTGATATAAATTTATACATAAAATATGAAGGCGAACATCTACTAATTGTAGTAGTATATGTGGATGACACAATATTTGGGAGTGACATGGAACAATTGCGGCATCAATTCATAAAATGTATGCAGAAAAAATTTGAAATGTCTGTGATTGGAGAGTTTTCTTTCTTCCTGGGATTGCAAATATCTCAGTGTAAAAAATGAGTGTTTATCTCCCAATCCAAATATCTCTAAGAAACTCTAAATATGTTCGGGTTAGAAGATTGCAAGCCAGTGAGCACACTATGGTTATAGGTTGCAAATTGTGAAAACAAGACAAGACACCTCTAGTAAATCATATTGAATACATATCCATGATAGGAAGCTTTTTGTATCTTACAACTTTGAGGCTAGACATCATGCAGGTTGTAGGTATTTTGGCCAGATTTCAGGCCCTCCCTCGTGAAATTAATTTTGTTTCTATCAAAATTATCTTCAAATATCTTGAAGGAACAACAAAGTATGGGTTGTGGTATATTAGGAACAAAGAATCTAAGTTGAAATCCTACACTGCTACTTATTAGGATGGTAGTCTTGATGATAGGAAGAGCACCTCAGGTGCATCTTTCTTCTTGGGAAATCCTTGGTGTCATGGGTCAGCAAGAAACAAGGCTCCATTTCTTTATCGACCACTAAAGTAGAGTATATTTTTTTTGCCATCTTTTGCACACAAATCCTATGGATGAAGGAAACTTTGAAAGATATTAATTTACTCAACATATTGGACTGGTGGAAGAGTAAGTTGCAGTGGTTCAGGGGGAGTATTCAAGAAGTATTCTTTTCCATTGATGCCAAAGGGGGAGAAAATTATTGGGCATCAGTACATGGGGAGCAATGAAGAAGACCATGTATAGCTTCAAGGGGAGCTAATGGCGTTGCCATCAATGCCAAAGGAGGGATATTGTTAGAAAATTGGAATTGTCTAGATGGCTAGTGGCTATGAGTGTATTGGCATTGATGTCAATAGGACAATAGTGATTAAGTGTCAAGGAGGAATCCAATGATATCTATAGGTTTTTGGAAAAGAGTCACCATAGTGGTAGGCTTATTGGAAATCCATAAAAATATGACTATGGTGAATTGGGGGGTCCAGGTCCTTGGCATCATCCTTGAGGTTTGGAGCCATCTTATAGGTTGTAAATGGGCTCAAATACTTCATCGGAACGTCTCTAGTAGAAAGTGTTGTAAATAAGCTTTCTAACGGTAGATGGAAATCCAAAAATGACCATTGGAATCAAAATATATTGATTTCCGAAGTAAGGAGCTTGGAGACCTTCAGAGGAGACAAAATATTATAATATCGAAGCATCGACTATATCAGAGGTATGAGAATATTAGAACATCGAAGCATTAGAGCAGGAAGAATTAAAACATTGGAGTATCAGAACATCAGAGCATCAACATATCAGAGGGTGAAGAATATTGAAACCTCAGAGCATCAAAACATCAGAACACCAGAGTATGAAAACATCAGAGCAATCTATATCGGAGGCCTAAGCATATCGGAACATCAGAACCTCGTAATTCTTGTAAATTTCAATACTGTGAAATTTCTGAAGTTTACAAAGTAGAAGAAATAGAAAGGAATTCTAAGAAGAACTGAGGATCATGAGGAATCTTTCTCTCTCCTCTTAATAGACACGTTGTGGCAGCCAATTGGCCCTTAAGAGATGCAGTGGTGAATGATGTGGCAAGGGCTGTGGAAACGTGGCAGCTGGTTGTGGCATTTTCGAGGGCCTAATGAGGCGAATCTAGGTGACACGAGTCATCACTCAAGAGGCACTATGTGGAAGGATGACGTAAGCATGGTGTCATATCATAGGTCTAGATTTTGGAGTATGAGGACCTTGTAACTCCAATGAAAAGGAATTTCAAACATGTTCTAATAGAAGGGGCTCCGATATTGTTTGGCACATGGTCGCGTGGAGACCAAAGGCAATCAGAACTAAGAACTAAGGAGATAAAGGCACATCAGAGCTATGTAACATCATAACACTCATTTTATATGAGTTATGATATGTTGAGGCTCCGATGGAATAATACAGAGAATTAAAAGAACGAATGGGTCGATAGTTGGAGATTAAATGCAAAGAAGTAGAGATGGTATTTGGAGGAATCGTCGCGACAAGGAAATGAGTACAATGGTTCACAAAGAAGAACATATGGGATAAAAGAAAGACAGGTTCCCCATTCCGTGCACGTCTTGCTAAATTAAATGAGAAACATAGTTGTCATTCCTGTGAACTGTCAAGCTCTAAGAATTAATAAATAAGCATGGGAAGTCATGGTGGAGTGCAAAGGAAGACTGAGATTAAATCTCAGTATGGAGGTTTACACAGGGAGTTAGTGAAGAACTCATAAGCCCATTCCTATGATTAATACCATGACAAAATTCAATAGGCATACACAACAACAACAATAGAAGACACACAAAGGTACACTCGAGAAGTGTGGAAACCAGTGGCAGAAACAACATAGTGCAGTGTGCAGTAGAGGATCAAAATTATCGTTTTCCATCTAGCAAAGTAGAGCAAGAGAGAATTGTTGAATATGTTGAGTAGTGTGATTTGTGGGAGTGCTACAAAACGAGCACAAGAACAAAGCTTAAAAGTATGAAACAAAGAGAATTTTGCGAGAAGGCGGAAATTTAGGCATATGCTGTTGTGGGCAGAGGATAGAAGTGATGCTATGTAAGACCAGAGGAGTATGTGGATAAGCAGAGGACCAAGAGCAGAAGTTGATTATGTGACATATCTTATTGGTCTTTTTCCTTATTTGTATATGCCTCTGTTTTCAGTTTGAAAATTGTATGAAGAGGGTGGCCTGCATATAGAAGAGGTTGGTGCCTCTTGGAAATTTGGTGCTTTCTATCCAAAGGGGGTCGATTCTTCCTATGAGTAAGTGCTCCCAAAAAAACTGATGTAATTAAGTAGGTGCTTAATTTACATCTTAAATGACAACAAATTGGTGCTTTTTTCCCTTTGGGTTTCCACATGAAAAATATCGGTGTCAATGTGTGTGTGTTTCTCATGTGAAATGTTGTTTGAACATATGAATTTTCAAGTTTGATGCTCACTTTATTTATGAATGAATGCTCTCATAAGTAGTAGACAAAAGAGGAAATAACTAAAATGTTATTCAAGAAATTTTTTAAGAATCTCACAATTACGATTCACCCCCCCTCAGTTATTCCTTATTCCAACAAAACCTTTTCCGTAGTTGGATATCAGGTTATGTTATATACCAAGCCTTTAAGAAGAGTAGTAGTTTCATTATATGTTATTTTATTTTGTTCCATAGCCGAGAAGAGTACCTGGGAGTGGGAAGTGGGTGAGAAAAACAAAGGGAATTATGGTTATGTAGCATCGATGTAGGATACAAGCCTTAGTGAAATCCATAGAGAGTACCACTACTTTACACTTTACACGTTTTCCATACCAAAGAAAGGAAATCAACCTCACCTTCTCGCTGTGTTTTTTCCCATAAGGGTTCCTCATATGTCGATCCATTTGATTGCATTAGAATTCAATTATAGTGGTTCATAAACTTATGAAGTATACGACAAAATATATGCAAGGATTCAATTTCTAATTCTACCAAATGTAAATTAACATGAAAGAAAATTTTAATCTAAGAAAGCAATGACAATCTAAACTAAGAAAGCAATAGAATTCATGATCTTGGAAAGTGATGGAAATTTAATTTAGGAAAGCATTGGAAATTTAATATAGGAAAGCATTGGAAAGTTAATCTAGGAAAGCATTGCAAATTTAATCTATGAAAGAATTGGAAATTTAATTTATGAAAGAATGTAAATATAATCTATGAAAGCATGCAAACTTAATCCATAAAAGCATGAAAACTTAGTCTATGAAAGCATGAAAACTTAGCCTACGAAATCATGAAAAATTAGTCTATGAAAGCATGTAAATATAATTTATGAAAACATGGAAGCTTAATCTATGAAATCATTTGAAATTAGTCTATGAAAGCGATTGAAATGTAGTCTATGAAAATGGTTGAAATCTAATCTATGAAAGAAATTTAAATATATAGCTATAAAAAAAGAAAGTAAAGAGTGAACATGCTTGGCAAAGGGGGGCCTCCAATGCTCAATAAACACACTAGAAGTTGAAAATTAGAACATCATCATATATTAAGCGAAATAACCTTGGACCAAACTCCAAAATATTGAAGTCTAGCTACAAATGTATCTCTTCAAATATTCTAATTACAAATTCTAAATTTCTCCTCCCTTCCTTCCCTCTCAATGGAGAAAGAACTTCTATTTATACATAAGTTGTTTTGAGAAGAGGATAAACAAATAATAAATTTAGATCCACTTTTCTCTCAAGTAGGGACAACCAATCTGCTAAAATTAGGAGATAATTATCCTATAAATCCTCCTGTACCTCTCTAATAGCTTTGATAGGAGATACTTATCAAAACTTCCATGATTATTCTCTATGAAAGTGTTTGAATAATTATCTCAAATATTTAAGAGTTTGAAGAGGAAATTCAAATTTGAGGGTGTGTCCAAATATGACTTTGTTGGAATCTTCAAATATGCCTACAAACATCATAAAACTCATTCAACATTTAGATATAAGTGAAGACATGCTATTTATATAATATTTAACCATAAAATCACTCAATATACTAAAATAAATTCTTTGGAAAATATTATGTATAAACCCATATATAATCATGAAAATGGTCTTAATTTATGGTTAAATGTAGTTGCGGAATATGGTATGAACTCAAGGAAAATGAAAGAAAACATAGTGAAAAAACTGACAATTTGGAGAGCCAACATTTCCTCCCAACTAAATATGTTGCATGTCCTCATGCAACCTTGCATTGATTATGAAGTCATCTCATTTTTAGTAGCCTTTTGGAGTGAAATAATAAGTCACTTTGTGACTTTTAGATACCCTCCAAGTCTCACAAAGTCTTCTTCAATTATTTATTTTTCTCAAGGGCTTGCTATTGTGGAAAGTATTTTTTATCTGAAATATATTTTAAGTGGCAGCTATTGTGGTTGGTTATTGTGTGAAAACCACAAGTATTGCAAGTGTTGGTTCTCATGTAGAAACACTTTTATTTCTCTTTTTTCTTGTTGCAATAAAGAATACTTGAAAATGCATTCAAAATGATGACCCATTCATATAGATATCAACTGATCCTTTCTTATAATCTGAATCATTACAAAACATATCTATCTTGAACAAAAAAGCAACAACAACTAGTTGGGAGGAGAATTTTTCTTAACAAGATATGAGGTTATGGAATACAGAATTGAAAAATGGTAATGAATACCTCCCCCCCCCAACTGAAGGTGTTTTATGTTTTTTGAAAATGGAGAAAAAATGTCACATGGGAATTTTCATAAATACATGTCTTTTAGCATCCAAAGAATTAATGATTAAAGATTAGGAAACAACATACCTTCACCTACCTAAAAATTCAATAAGCTATGCATTTGGGACATCTTGGTTATTACTGTTGCGTCATGGATTGTGAAGTGAAAGAATATGATCTACCTTTTTCTCTTGGTTATATGAATAGACGATGAAATTTGAAATTGAAACAACATTTGTGCCTTCTTATTGCTGAAACTAATGCTACTATTGTTGAAGTCTGAAATTAAAACTTGATTTATTAAAACATTATTGCAAGTTGTTGAAACCATATAGTCTTCACTCATATCTGCATCGTGATATAATTATTATCTACGTGAATAAATTTCATTGATGTTGAACATAGAGATAAATTTTTGGATTCCTGACCATTAATGAAATTCGTTTACCAACATGAGGCTACTCACCATTAATGTCCATGAGAGTAAAGACTCACCAAGTACATCTTACTAGGTAAGAATAAATTGGTTGTAGTCGAGTCACCTAGAAGATCCAAAAAATAGAGGGCATTGATGAATTTCCATTGTTCATTAGCGAGGGAGCTTGTTTTTAAGTCACACAAGCCTCAACGTACTAAAACCATCTCTATTCTCGAACCTAGGTAATGTGTTGAATTTGATTGGTCAAGACTTGTTAGAAGGAAGGCCTTAATGAACCCCCCATAATCTAATGTGAATATAAAGTAATGAATTAGAGGACAGTAAATAAAATATTTGCACTATCAAGAATGATTAATTTGGAAAAAAGAACGGGACAATGAGATATCTTAGTGTTGTAAGTGAGTTGAATGACTTTATTCATGGGTTAGGGATAAAATGTAGGTGAGGCGGAAAAATATGAAACTTGAAAAGGGAAAATGGTTTTGAAGTCATGATCTAGTAATAGGAAGACGAAAATTTGGACTTCAATAAGAATGAACTATAAGCTTAAAGGGATGAAAATGAATGAGTACACCATGACTTAATTGGCTTATGAGAGGGTTTATTTTGGTAGCAATGGCATAATGTATTTTATTTAACATCGAATGAGTTTTCATAATTCCATTGAAACATGTTTCTTCTGAAAAGAATTTGAACTTAAGTCACTTACACATAGATTGATCTGCTTTGATCATCCTAAAACCTATAAAAACTTAGCATTAATCTACAATAAAATGTAAGATTATCGAGGGAGAGAGGTGGTCAGTCTCTCTTCACCTGATATATATGTAAACAATTCATATATAGTACTAATAAAACAAATCCAAGGAGATAAATAAAAATTAAGTTCAATTTTTACCTATTGGGAAGTGATACATCTTAGACTACTCGTGAGTATTTCATTGATATTTTTTTCATTTGATGTCTGATTGGAGTGATTCAAAATCAGATTAAATTAGGTTGATATTAGAAACATGTTTTAATGATTTGAATATTTTTCGAAGTCTAATTACTACAAAATTTAAGAAAAAAATAATTTTAATTTTTATAGTCTCAAATGTTAATGATAATATTTCCACGATTTATATCTCATCGAGGCTTTTCCAATAATGCTTGAATCACCTCAAAAAAAATTCATATGAGAATATTATGGCCATATGATTTTTTTTTGGGAAACAATGAAAAAAATGTTGTGAGGATTGTCACGTGGCAGCACCAGAGGACACGTGGAATGTACAAATGATGACAAGGTATCTAATTAGACGATGTTGTGGCGGTTAACTGGTTGATGATTGCATTGCTGAGGTGGTAGTTGATTGGTCAAGAATAACATGGCAATTTATGATGTGGTGATTGAGTAGTTGATGACAGGGTGGTTGATCAGGAAATTGATCTGGAAATTGACTAGGCATCTTCCATGTGGGAAAATTATAGTTTTCTATGTGGACCAATCCCGAGTTACCATGAGGCAACCCGTATTTGACCAAAATGACCCATGAATAAGATAAATCATCTCAATGAAATTCAAACTCTTGACCTTGCTCATATGAACCAAATGAATTTCCAATAAACCACGTATTGGATATATGATATGAAATGTAAAATATGTTTTTTAAATTCTAATAATTCGAAAATGTGTATTTAAATAAAGCGACACCTAGGATTGATTTCTTGATATACACCTCAAAATCCAAATAAACCAACCATTGTAACAATGTGTCAGATTGTTAAATTGGCATTGAAATTTTTTTCTTTAATTTAATCTTGTTCTCTTGCCGAAAAAATGGATCTGTCCAAAAAATTCGATCGTCGAATTATCATTACAATTCGTAGTTTAACTATTAAGCCAATGCTCAAAGCTCTTGTGGAATTCAATTTACAGATTTTTTTTAATGCAAATTTAGACGAAGGTTAAAACCCAAGTAACTAGAAAACCAAATTCGAAACTATGATTCAATGTATTATCACCAAAGTGCCATCCTATGATTTGTGCAACACCTCAACCTTGTTGTTACATTTGATTTTATTGTTTTATATGGTTTTTAACCTATGTGGATTTGTGTTATATATATATATATGTGTGTGTGTGTGTGTGTGTGTGTGCATTATTTTTAAATTTTAGTTTTCTTTTTAACATTTTCTTTTTATTTAGTAAGAAAAACAAATATTTTAGAAAATTTTGAGAAAACAAATATAATTAGGATTTTTTTTAAATAATAAAACAAAAAACATCTTTAACCATTTTGAAACAAATCTAATTGAGTTGGAGATAAAAAGTTAAATATTTTTTTTAATCGTCACTATTTTAGATCTCATAGTCATTTTTTCAGATCTTAAACATTGCACAATATTAGAGAAAATTAGATATTACAAATATAACTTATATCCAATTTTCCTTTATGATATTCTAGATTGCAGCTAGGCATGAGAAGAGAGCATACTTATGAATCTCAAAATTCTCTAGATATTTGAAATCTAAAACTTGAAAAGTAAAGTAAAAATAAATTATCTCAGACCTCAAATTATTATCTCCCGAAAATCTATAAATGTCATTTCTCTTGTAGATATTCCTGCCAATGGTTAGTGAATGTAGTGGTTCTTATTGCACTATATAATGAAAATTTCCAAGAAATAAGTGAAATAAAATTTCAAAACAAAAACTATAAAAACTCAAAAACATCACCAAGCTTGGTTTTATTATTTTATTTTATCTTAGTCTATTTTGAAAAAGAAAATATTTTATCAACTGTAGAAGTATTTTTAGTGAAGCCATTTACATATCAAGATCTCTTGTATGCTCATATCCATGTCTGAAAAATGTACTTCAATGTCCACTAGGGTATGAAAGAGTTTATAAATTTCGATTTGGTGGTAGGTTTTGTTGAAGAATGGAGGAATGTTGTGGACTCACAACTATTTGTAATGAATCTTCAATGTAGTCCTTGCTTCCCAATAAATTCTTGAACATCATTTTGTTGATCTAGATCTCCTACCCACAAATGGATTAATACTAAGACTCTTATAGCACATAAAAAGAATAATTGAAAACTTAAATTTTAAAGTAATTCTAGACTTGAAAAACACACCACACTTGCAAGAAAAGAACAATCAAGGATTTGGAGAAACTTCACAATGGCTATGCGCAAGTTCTTACCATTTCTCCTCCACCAAGTTGTGTAATTTAAAGGAAACCTAAATAAGAAACTAAATCCTATGTACACTTACCCCACAACGACACCAAAAATTTCGGTCAATTCAATTAAATTAGAATTCGTTACATTAAATTGTCAATCTAGATTCATAAAATTACGAGGTGCATGACAAAATATATGCAAGGATTCAATTTCTAATTCTACCAAATGTAAATTGACATGAAAGGAGATTTAAATCTAAAAATCAATGGATATCTAAACCTAAACTAGGAAAGAAATATAAATCTTAGTCTAAGAAAACACTCAAAAAGTAATCTAGGAAAGCATTGGAAAATTAATCTAGGAAAACATTGGAAATTTAATATATGAAAGAAAGTAATCTAATCTATGAAAGAATGCAAAATTAATCCATGAAAGCATGAAAAATTAGTCTACGAAAGCATGGAATTTTAATCTACGAAAGCATAGAAACTTAATCTATGAAAGAAAGTAAATTTAATCTATGAAATCATGGAAACTTAATCTGTGAAGGCATTTGAAATTTAGTCTATGAAGTGATTGAAATGTAGTATATGAAACAATTGGAATCTAATATATGAAAGAAATTTAAATTTACAACTATAAACAAAAAATGAAAGAGTGAACGTGCTTGGAAAATGGGGCCCTCTAATGCTCAACAAGTACACTAAAAGTTGAAAATTAAAACATCATCATATATTAGATGAAATAATATTGGAGAAAGCTCCAAGATATTGAAGTCCAGCTACAAATATATCTCTCCAAGTATTTTGAATACATATTCTAAATTCTTCTCCTTTCCTCCCCTCTCAATGGAGATATCACTTCTATTTTTACATAAGTTGCTTTTAGAAGAGGATAAGCAACTAATAAATTCGAATCCGCTTTTTTCACAAGTATTTACAACAAATTTGCTAAAATTAGGAGATAATTATCTCTACTAATCTTCTCACATCTCTCTAATATCTTTGATAGGAGACACTTATCAAAACTTCCATATTATTCTCCATGACATGTGCTTGAATAATGATCTCAAGTCTTCCTCAAATCTTCAAGTGTTTGAAGAGGAAATTTGAATTTGAGGCTAAGTGGCGAAATATGACTTTGATGACATCTTCAAATATGCCGAAAAACATCACAAAACTCATCCAAATTTTAGATATAAGTGAAAATATGTTTTTTTTGTTGGAAAATTAACTAAATTGAGATGGGAGGGGGGGAGGAGAATCAGTTTAGTGCATTCATGAACATAAAATTTATGTTTACTTTTATTTTTACATTTATTTGAACTATTAAATAACCAATAATAAATAATATGAATAAAATATAAACAATATTCCATGACAACATAAAATCAGCACACAAAAGCAACACATATATACACCAAATATAAGTGGAAACCCATAAAGGGAGACAACCAATAATTTTTTTTTGTTGTGATGCAAAGGAAAACTACTACTTCCGCTATTACATTAGCTTTTGGAGGCTGCAACCTCTATTCTATTTTATAATCTATAACTTTCTAGGAAGCTCCTACTCCCTCTTACATTTATTTTATGCAAGCTACAACCTACAAGAAGATCCTTCCTTAGTTTATTCTACAAGCTACTACTTCCACTTCAATAGGATCCAACCTTTTATTTTTCAGGCTACAACGTGAAAGGAGACTACAATCTTGTGATACATACAAGAAATAATGTGTTGATTTACTTGGTCCTTAGTTCTGCATACCTCCATCTCTATCTCTACCTCTTCTCCTCCTCAAATATTTTTCACATTTGTTATTATACCTATGTTGCTTTGTCCTAAGTAACTCATGAAAAATCTCTCACAATGACTCAACTCTCCCACATACCCTCTAACGTTTCATCATTCTCTAATGTTATCATTCCATGCAGGAATATGAAGTGAAAATTCCTCTCTCTTTGCATTCCACTCATTAATTTCACACCTTTTAATATTTTGAACATTACAACAAAGTTAATGGTCCACCAAACATTATTTAAAAGAAAAATATCAGCCATTTATAATTGCATAAGCCAAAATTAATTTTAAGACCATGTAACTTCATCCAAAATAGGAAAAAAATAAACTTCGTCTAGACATACATCCTCCTTCATCACAAATTATTAAGGTATCACTGCAAGAAATGCATCACAACAACTCTATCAACTTCATTAGCACAACTACAATGCACCTTTGTTTATTAAGCAATGCACCTCTACAAAACCTTTATAACTAGGCATATTGTCAATGAACATTTGAATAGAAACTAAACTAAGTGAACAAGAACTATACTTTGTGAATAGGAAAGCTTCCATCATCACAGGAACATTGGAATCACTTCAATCACTTATTCAAATCTGACCTAATATATCATGTTTCTGTGTAATACATCATCACATCATATCTACCAAAAAACATTCACATACCTTCAACATAGGACTCTACAACATCTACAACATAACATTTACCATTTCCTTTACAATAGACATCAACTATCTCTTACATGCATAGCAAGCATCAAAACACACCTTACAAATATATGGTCAACATATCTTTTTTAAGAAGGCACGACAAGCATAAAAAATAAACATAATAATCATAACAACACCTGCATCAAGCATGCCATCATCCTTTTCTATCAATGACAACTATGCCAACATTTTTATAATATTAAACCATCAACTCACTCAAAATACTAAAATAAATGCTTTGGGAAATAATAATTCTAAACCCATATATAATCATGAAAATGGTTTTGATGTATGGATATGGTCCCGGGGGGTGAAGCTTAATTGGTTAATCCGATAAATGTGAAATCATTGAAACTCGAAAGACTCAGGTTCAAATCTCCCTTGTTATGACCCGGGTTATGGGGAGGAGGACATATCGTAGCCCCCCAGAGGTTTACTAGTAGTTACGTGTCAGGGGGGATGTTGGGTTCCTCTAGGTTACAAAAAAAAATGCATGGTTGTGGAGCTAAAAAATATGGTAAAAACTAAAGGAAAATGAAAGAAAAGAGAGTGAAAAAGATGACATTTTGGAGAGGCAACACCAGGGAAAAAATTTGTGCCTATTGACAATGTGAATATTTGATTCTTATTTGAAGAAGTAATGAGATTCACTTTATCATTTAATTTGTCAACCAAGGGTCTAATTACCTATGATTCTCTCAGTTTTGTATGCACACGCGTATAATTCCTACCACTTCCATGGCAAACCAAACTCAAGGAAACCTACTAGCGATACGGGTTCTAAGTTCAAAGAAGGTCTAACTCAATAGTTTAGTTCATTTATGTGGCACTCTTCATATTGAGATCACAAATCAACACTTATCTCAGTGTCATTGTCCCTATTGTGGTTAATTGATTCTTCAAACTTATGGTTTCGTAGAAACCGCTACTGATTTCGCAACACAACCATGAAATCATCACCTTACAAACTCAAAATCAAAACATGGCCCGAAAAGGAAATTCAATAAACTATTCAGAAATCCAACACACTAAAAGAAGAGGAATTAACACACACAACTTGATAGATTAAATGTGGACATTACCTACTAACTTTGCAGATAAATTAAAGAAATAATCTATGCTATGCTAAAAGAACATAAAATATATGCAACACAAGGATTTACCTTGAGCGGTTCTAACTCGGGGTTCGACCTGCATCTGTCAACTTATAAATTCACCAACACAAGTTTTAACAAGTAATACATAACATCCTTAAGAAGGAAAATTTTATATTAAATGAAATCAAATTACAAATCAAGTCACGCGTTGTCTATTTTATGTTATGCCTATAATCATTGAAATAGAGTACATATTTATATAATAAAATGGGAATATAAGTACGGAAAATGGTTCAAGAAATTTTTCATAATTTGGGAATGCTAACTAAATTATTTGATACAGTATTATCACATGTAAAATATGATGCCTAAATGAGGTAGCAACTTAACAACTTGATATCAGTTTATAGTAAACACTTTTTCCCTCGATGATGTAACAAAGTTATACATCAAGTCATATTGTAATTTCCTTGACCAGTTGCATAATTGTCCATGTGGAAATTGAAATGATACAACATTCATCTTGGAGTATTTTTCTCTTGACATTGTATCAGTGTTACGCATCGATGAATCTTGGTCGTTCCTTGACCAACTGCATAACTTTTCACGTGGTGATTAACCAATACAACATTAGACTCAGGTCTAGATTAAATCCATTCATGACCAGTTGGATGGAAAATAAAATTGCATGCATCATATTCAAACAATATGAAATTGGGCACAAGAATGAATATGCCACCTGTCTCTTTCTTGGGGTACCACCACAATGTTGATCCCTTAATCAAAACAAGACACCTGGTAATAATAGATGGTTTTATTTCTAAAATCACTTGAGTTATCCCCTTGATTCCACACATACATAAAATATATTTAAATGACTCTTAAACCATCATTTAGATCTAGTCTAAAATCAATAATATGATAACTAGTTAATAAGTAATCCTACCTTGAGTTGTCCATGATATATATACATGATTTACAATAATTTAGGGTGGAAAAGGGTGGTTTAATAAAAATAAATCAAGGTAATTTCATAGCAAAAATTCATAATTTTGCGGCCCATTGTCTCCCCCTTTATAAGATTGTTTCATGTCCCCATGCAACATCATTGTCTTTCTCAGGAAGTCCAACATGTATGTCTCTCCAGTCATAATATGGGCGACCAAATTCCTTTGCATAATAATAACCCATACGCCGCTCCAACTCCTTCCAATGTGTTGTCTCTTCATGTTCATTCCACCATATAGTTGCCTCATAAAATCTGGTGGGACACTAAATGAGGGGACAATGGAATCGAATATTGATCCACCTTTTCCCACACATTAATACAAAGGTGGCATAGAAGGAGGCTCGATTAAGAGCCAAATTAAAATAGGGGTACAAAAGTAAATGCCTCTACTAAATAAATTAGGGTAATCCATCCCAAATATCTTGTGCAATTAGA
Source organism: Pinus albicaulis (assembly GCA_034641835.2). Classification (NCBI taxonomy): domain Eukaryota; kingdom Viridiplantae; phylum Streptophyta; class Pinopsida; order Pinales; family Pinaceae; genus Pinus; species Pinus albicaulis. The sequence continues at coordinate 742,749,266 of CM076573.1, read as the reverse complement.
AGGGACCTCAATGACTCAGTCTTGAACAACTCTCAAAACTTTGTAATTGCATACCTTTGATTATACTAAATGTTACGACGTCTCCTAGGTCCATCCTAAGCCTGTGTATGTCTTCAAAAACAAGCTGAGTTAATAAATATTTTTCTCTAACCACTAATTTTTCCACAATCTCCATTTTCCCATAGAATTTAGAGCATTTGTTCCACCATATTAGGTTAGATATGTAAGACATTGTTGGCCCTCGTTTTTTATCTCTTTTTGTTTATGAAAATACACTTTATTTGCCATAATATCCATCTATACACCATCATATTCACCCTATTTTTCCAAATAAATTCATATACAGGTATTTAAATTAAGTTTTTCAATTCTTAGAAGTTTTTATAAAAATTGAATTTTAAGTGCATTTTTGGACTAGATCAGGAATTCCCGTAATGGCCTCACGGTTTGCATATTTGTAGGAAAATTGGGCTCGATATGGATATATTTCTAGAAATATTGGGAACTAATATTAAATGTACACCTTTTGGTTCAGTCAAACCGAGCTTTAACGGGCCCGGTCAAAGGCGGTCAAACATGACCTGTTTTTATGGAACATCCCTAGGAACTAGGTCAAATTTCTTATTTTATGGGATTTTCCGGGTTTTGATGGATTTGATGGATGATCTTGACCTAATTGGATAATATAAGGATAGCCATGGCTATATGAGACATTTTAGATGATTTTTTTGCATATTCTATCTATTTAAGCCTAAGACTTTGAAGGCATTCATATGTAGAAATTGTGTAACTTAACTTTGATATTTCTGAGACTTTGGAGAGTTAATTGAAAGACTTGTTCTATTTAATTTTTTTTTGTTATATGGTGAATTCTTGACTGAATTTTTAGTAGCTAAAATCACTTCCAGTGTGCGAGACAAGGGTGGAGGGCCCCCACACCGAGCCAAGTGCACTTTCTAGTTATTTTTAGTTGCAGTTTTTGAACTAGTTTGTTTTATGCTTAATTTGTTAATTAGATATATGCTGATGTTTTATGAGTGCTGATGAATCTAATTATAAATCCTATTCTGCATATGAAATGACAATCCAATGTTTAAGTTAAACATTCTTTCTATCTGATTAAGAGCTAGAGCTAAAATTCATCTTTTCCTGTTTTTTAATGATTTTCTGAATTCATATTTTCTAACAATAGTATTATTGATGAATGAATCTGTAATGAAGGACAACCAGGATCTCTTTATTTAAGAGCCTCTTCAGTTATTGTTCCATGCATCTTGATCTATTGCTCAATTAGTGGTTTGGTTTCTAATTCATGAGGTAATTTTGTAAGAGAAGGACAAACAAGTCTCTTAAGTTAGGAGATTCTTCTGCTGTTGATTACATAATTGCATTTAGAAATTATTTAGTTTAGATTTATATTTGTAATATGCATTTCCTTAATCATTAATAAATCATCTTCTAACTTGATCATAGTTGAAACCCATATTTCTTGGGGATGCTTCTAATTCCTACTAGCCCAGATTGATAATAAATACTTGTGTTTGTTTACCCGTTAAACAACCCAACATTTTGACTTCATTACCGGGGACGCATATTTCAAAGTGGTCAATTAGGAAGATAAAAAATATATATATAAAAACATCAAAAACAACAAAAAAATTGTTTTTCTTTTAAGTTGTGTTTCTTTATGCCTAGAGATAGAGATCAGAATGGTAGATTTGAGAAACAAAACCCCCAACAACTCATCCATCCACAGGAATAACAACACCAGTTGCTGGAAGACCTACTATAGAAGAGTTATAGGAAAAACAGAGATCAGGACAAAGATTAACTCTAGTTGAAAGACAGATCTTGTTAGCCTTGGAGGTAAAAAGAAAACAATCACCAAAAGAACCTCCTTCCTTAGGGAAACAAAAAGATACAAGAAAACCAATTGTTGAACAACTAAAGAACCCTGTCCTTGAACAAATCGAAGTAGTGGAATGAACACAAAATCAACCTCATATTAAAAAACTACATATCTCTAAACAAGAAATTCCTGACTAAGGAGAAGGATCAAATAGGTCAATCATGACTCCTGAACAAAGAATTGAATATGAAAGACAACAAAGGGAATGGAAAAATAAAAGAGAGGAAGAAAGGACATTGGAAACAGAAAGAAAGGCAGAGGAAGACAGAAGAATAGAAGCACTTAGAAGGATAGAAGAAGAGCAAGAAGATAAAATCAAAACAGAAGAACACATGATAATGAACAAGAAAATAAAAATGATCAGGAAACTATTTTTGGATTTCCCATATTAGATGTAAGAGAAATATTAGGAGAATAAGTAAAAATGAAAAACATTCCACCTTCTGTATTGCCTAATTTCTATGGAATGTCAACAGAAGATCCTGATACATTCATGTTCGAATTTGATATCTTGTGTAGAACTTATGAATATACGGATGATGCACACAAGCTTCGACTCTTTCCTGCGACTCTGAAAGCAGTAGCATTAAAATGGTTTATGAGTTTAGGAGAACATACAATAGCTTCTTGGGATGATATGAAGAAAAATTTTCTTAAAAGTTATCAAGCTTACTTCAGGGCTAGAGACTCAAAAGAAGACATTTTTAGAATGACACAACAAGAAGATGAAAGTTTGGAGGAATATTTGGAAAGATTTCTTTACAATTTGCAGAAATCCAAACAACATTCTCTAAATACTGACACCATTTGTACAATATTTCATAAGGGTATCACAGATGAATATTTAGACATCCTTAATGTGATGGGAAAAGGAGATATCTCCAATTTCCCATTTGAATAAATTGCCGAACTCTGTCAGAAATACTCTAGGGGAAGAGAAAAGAGTGGGAAGAGAGATATTACATCAAAAGCTTCCAAATTTGCAGCAAGTGTAGTAACAAGAGTAGAGATAGGAATTTTACTAGAAAATTTCAAAACATATCTCTTAAGCACTTTGGGAACACAAGTGGATTTCTTAAAAGCCAAGAAGAAGAAGGAATAACAAGATGAAATCTTAGCAATATTCTGTCCAAAGTGTAGGCAAAAACATCCACTTAGGGAATTTCCTTTGCAAGGTATACAAGTGTGTGGACTTTGCATAGAAAATCATGCAACAAAAAATTGCCCCAATTTAAAAGCGTTGCAAGTGGAAGAAGTGCAAGGGGTAGATTCTCTCTATTATATGGCACAAAGTAGACCTTGGAAACCAAGGAGGCCTCAACAGTTCCCTCAACAAAACCCCCAGAATTTTCAATATCCTCAAAATTCATGGAACACTCCAATACCATGGCAGGCTTGGCATCCACAACAATATCAAAACCAACCTGCACAAGGTTGGAGGGGATATGGTTATGGAAACCAACGACCTCAGCATATGTATCCTCAAGAGTATCAATATCAACAACCATACCCTCCACAACCATTTCCTCAATACCAAAAATTCTAGCAACATCAATCAATTCCATTTCCACCCCAAAATCAACCAATGTTAACTCAACCTCAAAAGCTTCAGCTGTCTACTAACCAACCACCTCCTATACCAACACAATTGCCAGCTCAACCAGTAGCTAATCCAAGTAACAAGGTGGATAGATCAGCATGCCATGTGGAAGAGGCAACATATTATCCTACCTATTCTATTCTTCCCATACAAGATGTCCACTTAAGGTCTGGGAAGGTGTTACAGAAATATTCTCCTCCGATAATAGAAGAACAAACTGAACAAGAAGAACAAAGTCAACAATCTCAACCAGAACAAAAAATTCAGAAATATAAATCTATTATGAATCAGACTCCACCATATCCAAGGAGGTTAATACAACAGAAAATCCCAATATCTATGCCTGAATTTGATATTTTGGATGAATTGAAGAACACATATGTCAAAATTCCTTTGTTGCAAGAAATTAAAGATATTCTGATATATGAAAAAACAATAAAGGAATTATGCATTAAGAAATCTGGCAGAAGAAAAAGAGATCCAACTACAATCTAGGTAATTGGAATTTTAGCTAGTCTCATGTCTACAAATACAACCGTTGAAAAATATGTTGATCCAGGGATCCCTATGGTTACTATTTTGATCAACAAATTTTCAATGCCAAACACTTTAATAAACTTAGGAGCAGCTATAAATGTTATGACTACAGAGACTATGAAACATTTGAATTTGAACAACATTAGACCTACTACTACAGTCTTAGAACTTGCAGATAGATCTAAAGTTGTACCAGAAGGTATATTGAAAATATCATTGTCTCACTGGATTCATGGGAGTATCCTGTAGACTTCCTGATTTTGCAGCCAAAAACAAATTTAGGAGGGCATCCCTTAATTTTAGGCAGACCATGGTTAGCCACTGCAGATGCTTATATTGGATGCAAGTCAGGAAGTATGATTATTGCACATGGAGATGAGATAAAACATGTTACATTGTATCCTCCAACTCAATCTCCTTCTTTATTATCATGGCTTGATGGAGAAGAACACAAGAACTTCAATATGTTCTTAGTATTAATCAAGTTTATAATTTTAGAGAGGAGGAAGAAAATGAGGACTTATTAGATCTTTTCATCTCAGAACCAAACATTTCGGAGCAGCTTAGAATAAATCAATATGAAGCTGCAAGTCACCTTTTAAATCAGTGTTTTCAAGAAAATTGTACAATAAAATCACTGCAAAATACATTTGAAAGTATTTTTCATGTTAACTTAATTACCAATTCAAAGAGAAAAATCATTGAGATCAGTCTTGAGAAAAATTTGAATATTGGTAATAACTTACAATCATCACAAGAGCAAGAGCTAACAACAATGTTACAAAAATAATCAAAATATTTTGCCTAGGATTACACAGACATGTAGGGGATTCATCCAAAAACATGTATCCAAAACATTTACACTGATGATCGAATTAAACTTGTAAGGAAACCACAAAGAAGGATGAATCCTATGATGAAGGAAATAATGAAAGAATAATTGCAGAAACTGTTATAAGTCGGATTTATCTATCCTATTTCTGATAGTCAATGGGTTTCACCCTTATTTGTAGTACTTAATAAAAATTTAAAGTGGGGAATTTGTGTATATTACAAAGAGCTCAATAAGGCTACATTAAAAGATCATTTTCCTTTACCATTTATTGATCAATTTCTAGATTCATTAGCAGGGAAGAAATTATTTTCATTTCTTGATGGATTTAGTGGGTACAATCAGATAAAGATAGCATTGGAAGACCAAGATAAGACAACATTTACATGCCCATGGGGAACATATGCATACAATGTCTTACTCTTTGGTTTATGTAATGCACCTACTACTTTTCAGAGAGAAATCCTTGCAATATTTGTTGATTTGTTCCATGAGTGTGTAGATGTTTACATGGATGATTTCACTGTGTATGGTGGAACATTTGATGATTGTTTACAAAATCTTGAAAACTTTTTGAAAAGATTCACAGAGACAAATCTATCGCTCAGTAATGAAATTTTTTTTATGATGTTAACTAAGGGAATAGTGCTGGGACACCATTTTTCTTCTTCAGGAATTATGGTGGACCCAACAAAAATTGAAGTCATTGTGAATTTGATACCACCCACAACACAAAAAGAAGAAGTTTCCTGGGTTATGCATGCTACTATAGGAGATTTTTTGAAAATTTCAGTAAAATATATTTTCCAATATTCAAGTTACTTGTGAAAGATGTGGAATTCCAATGGACAAATAATTGTCAAAATGCATTCGAAAAATTAAAAGAAAAATTTTCAATTACACCCATTCTTCGAGGACCTAATTGGTCTTTGCCATTTCATCTTTCAACTGATGCATCTGACACTGCTATAGGAGAATCACTTGGACAGAAAGAGAATCAGTTTAATTATGCCATATATTTCATAAGAAAAAACTTAACACCGTCAAAATTGAACTATATTGTTACAGAGAAATAAATGCTAGTTGTAGTACATGCAGTAAATAAATTTCGACATCACATAACAGGTTATCAAGTATTCATCCACACGGATCATTAAGCCATAAAATATTTAATGAAAAAATCAATTACAAATGGCAGAATAACTAGATGGTTGTTATTGATGCAATAATTTAACATTACTGTACAAGATCAACCAGGTAAGGATAATCAAGTTGCACACTTTCTATCACGACTGCATTCACCTGGTGATCCAAATCCAATATCAGATAATTTTCTAGATGAACATTTATTTGCTATAAATGTCAAAACTCCATGGTTTGCAGATATAGCCAACTATTTATCATCTAGCATCCTACCGTCTCATTACACAAATAAAAAGAAAAGAAGGATAATTAGAGAAATTTCTAGATATATTTGGGTCGATGGTGACGTATTTTATACTGTTGTTGATCTAATAATAACAAAATGTGCTAGAGAAGACGAGATTATTGATATTTTGAAAGCATGTCATGACAAGCCATGTGGTGGTCATTTTTTAGACAAGCGGACGACATACAAAGTGCTGAAACTTGGCTACTACTGGTTGGCCATCTTCAAATACTCCAAGGCCTAGGTGAAAAGATGTGACAGTTGCCAAAGAATTGGAAGACCAGTGGCATCAGATGAAATTCCATTAAAGCCACAAGTATTGATTGAACCATTTGAGCAGTGGACTCTCGATTTTGTGGGACCAATCAACCCTCCATCAAACAGAAATAAGTACATCCTTGTATGTACAGATTATGTAACTAAGTGGGTGGAGGTAAGGGCAGTAGCACGGGCAACAAAAGATATTGTTGTATCTTTTCTATTTGAATAGATATTTGTAAGGTATGGAGTTCCGCGACAGATAGTAATTGACCAAGGCACACAATTCACATCAAAGCTTGTTCAAGATCTTACGGAGAAGTACAAGATCAAACACAGAAAATAAACTCCATACCATCCTCAAGTAAACGGACAAGTGGAATCAACAAACAAAGTCCTAGAAAACATCATGACAAAGATTGTACAAATGAACAGAAAGGACTGGTCAAAGAAATTAAGAGATGCACTATGGGCATATAGGATAACATTGAAAAACACAACTAGGTTCAGTCCATATCAGTTGGTGTATGGAAAAGAAGTCCTATTACCCATACAATTTCAAATACATACATTCAAGTTAGTACAACAACAAAGATTCATGGAATTAAATCAAATCAATAAGATACAACATCAAGCAGTAGAGCACACATCTCTTGTGCAAGAACAAAGAATTAAATGGCATGATCGATTCATCAAAAATAAAGTGTTTCAAAAGGGAGATTGGGCACTATTGTTCGAATCCAAGTTTAAATATTTCAAGGCAAAGTTTACGACTCATTGGCTTGGGCCATATGAGATTGAAGAAATCTTTGACAATGGAGTTGTAAAGATAAAAACAATTGATGAAGCATCTATTTCATTTGTCATTAATGGACATAGGCTTAAAGTTTACAATAAGCCTATAAATAAAGAGGATTTTATGAGAAAAATTTCAACAGATACTGATCTAGAACTATTGGAACAATATAGAAATATGCCTCCCATAATTCCAGAAGAAGAAGAAGAATAAAAATTAAAAATAAAAAAAAAAAAGATAAAAAAATAGTAAATAATAAAATAATAAAAGAGTTTGGTTGTGAAAATCCAGGAAACTAGCACAATACAAACTCGAATTCATATCGGAAAACCAACTTGTTTGGCCAATATGAATTATGTTTTTTATTAACTTCAGTATGACTTTTTCAGATTTACCCTCCGAGATATGTAATACTTGAGGAAAAGTCTTAACATCAGCAAGGGGGAAGCGTGTAATAAAACTATGTAAATATGGTTTTTAAACTTCTGTGGTTATCGTTATTTGCAAAATCCAAATTATCAACAGTATCATAAAACATTGGTCGACGTTTCGAATCCCAATGTTTTATGATACTGTGGATAATCCGGATTCTACAAATAACTATGTAAATAGTTTGAGTAACTGAATTGAAGAAGGAATCTGAATTACAAAATACGAAGGGACCTGATACAACATTTGAACATACTATGCAGAAGGGACCTGATACATCACTGAAAATATTGAGCAGAAGGGACTTGATACATCATTGAACATATACAGAAGGGACCTGAGATATAATTGAGAATATTGTCCAGAAGGGACCTATATCATATGACAGAAGAAATTTCAAGCATTTTTGAAAATTATGCTAGAAGGGACCTGAAATAACAAGATGTCAGAAGGGGCCTGAACTACATCAATATTGAAGAACATGAAAAAAGGGACCTGAAATGACAAAATTAAACCTGCAGAAGGGAACAACATCATTCCAAATCAATAATCAGATGCAAAGCAAAAATAAGTCTCTACATTTCTACATATTCTGGAAGATCCATCGTTAAAAAGAAAGACAATGTCGACCATCATGGACATCAAACGATTTGAGGGAATACAATTACAGTAAGTGAAGTATTTCTCTTAAAATTTCATTTTTTTAAAAATATTCTAGAATTGTTAAAGCTAATTTAGTACTGGTTATGCATATTCTACCTACATTTCACTACCTTCATATCCTACTCATTACATTCCTATTCCTATCCACTATCCTAACCATTTCATAAACATTCCATAAACCATATTCCTTATCCATACCACATTAACCCTACTTTTCTTAAACATGAAGATCATAAACAAAAGGCTCAATTTTCGAACCCTTGTTGGACCTACAAGAAGAAAGAAAAAGGTTAGTTTCATTGCAAATATTTAATTTTAAAATATGACCATTTCATTGGTCATTTTTAAAAATTAAATAAAGGTCAAAACCTAAGTTTAAATCATATGATAGCGCAATATACAAAACTCAAAACAAAACAAGGATGCCAACTATAGTATTAAGAGCGCAATCATATATATGATTACAAGCTAAGGTAATGGGCGGAAATGAAATCATAATAAAAATAAAGAAATGAAATTGCAATAAAATAACCTAAGTATTAAAATGATGTTATGGAATGGAAATACGATGTATGATAATGATGCATATGCAATGGGATGGACAAGAATATGGAGAGTAGTGATGCATGTACAATGGTTGAATAGAGATACAATGGTGCATATTCGATGGGGCATAATGTGTTTTGATGGAGAGAGGAATGCAGACATGGTGGTCAGCATATGCCATGAGAACAAAATGTAAGGTGGAATGTGTAATGAATGAGAGCCGAGGACGTGAATAGTGGGAGAGTACATCGTGGAGCCAACACACCAAATCAGTTAGAAAGGTAAGCCACAGAGGCATCAGTCAAGCGGTTGACAAATAGTCAAACAAATTCAAAAATGCAGTATTGCAAACGCTGTGTAAACTGGTAAGAGAGAACCTCCACCATTATAAGACCTCAGACCACTGAAAATTTGTGCGTTCTTCACCATCATAGCCCTTTGCAGGCTCAGTGAGAGAAAGGAATGTCGTGTAATCAAAGCACGCATACAAGAAACCCTGTGAAAAAAAAATTGACAGAGGAAGACGAGGGAGAGTTGTGAAGGAACAGAGGAAATTAAACATAGAAAAGTGAGTAGAAGATATAACAGTAAGAAGGAATGAGAGATAAGGAGAGTTGACTGAGATTTTGAGCCAAGAAATCTGGCAGTTTTGTCAATCAAGCACGATGTCAAGGTGCAGAGATCCCGTGAAACACGAGGTAAGAACAAACCCAGATTTTTGTTGTTTAAAACATTAACATTTATTCATATGGGTAAATCTAGGGATTGTTGAGTAAACTATGAGTTATAAATGAAGTCCTTCTGCCACATCCTTTAACTTGTCATTACCATACGATATGTCACTGCTAACATTCCCAAACACTCTGCTACCAGTCAACATGAATCCTTCGTTGATTTAATGAGTGAATATTTGAGATATTAAGGGAGATTTTTTATTAAGATGGAAATGCTTGAAACACGGGAACTCAAGTCAAACTAAGAGAAATCATGAAGATCAATGCAAAGCAGGTAAACTCGGAAATTTCTTCATGTGTGGTTGCATATACAGTCTTCAATTTTGATTTGAATACAAACAACGAATGGAGTGTTTTATTTGAAACACACAGTGGCTTAATTTTTGAATGGTTTTGTGTAACAATTTCATTCCATTTACATACATAGTGAGAAAATTCGAATCAATATTTATGGTGGATGTTTGGTTTAAAGGCAATAAAAACATAGTAAAAATGTTTTTGCATATCAGAGAGAAAAGTTTTGTGAATTTCGAAGACACAGTGAACTCATTTTTTATGAGATTTTTGATGAAACAGTGAACCATTTTCCAAATTTTCTTGCACATAGTTAGCTTAGATTGAATATATAATTCTTTTTCCTTAGAAGAGAAGGGATTTTATGTGAGATTGAAGGATTAAAAGGCACTGTTATATAATTTTTAAAATTTTTTTTTACATAGTCAACAAAAGACAAAGAAATCTATGATTGGAGGCAGAGGATTTTTTTATATATTTTTGATGAGACATAGGATCAAATAAGAAGAGTAGATTAATAAAAACATGATTTTTATGTTTTTATAATCTTTTCTACATTAAATATTTATGTTTGTAGAAGCAGTAAGTTCACTTCTTTCAAGAAAACAGAGGATTGGTTTCACTCACTTGTCAAAGGCATCAAACAGAGGTAAGCTTCACTACTATGATGTATATATCAACAGAGATCTTGTACATGAATTTTTGTTTTTCAAAAATGAGGTTGATGACAGTAGAGGGGTATATTAAATGGTTTTTAGAAAACATGGCATCAAGGATAGAGCCTAAAGAATTTCAAATCGAACAGTGGGGTAAAGACACAGTAGAAAAACATTACCAATTAGGTCTGATAGGCTTCCTTCAGAAGTTCAAAGGGCATAATGAAGACATTACAAGGGAATTCATAAATAACTACAAAAAATATCAAACTATGGTGGGCAGTTTAATCATTCCCTTAACTCCAGAATCAATTTCTCAAGCCCTAGAGTTTCCATTAGCAGGAGAACATTATCACAAAGGGTTCATTTTAAGGACAAGGGATGGACCTTCTTCCTAGATAAAAACAGAAAAGGATCCTTTGACAGAACAAAGGGGATTCCCAGAGAATGGTTCAATGAGCCTTGGGCTGAGTTACTATTGATCATCCAAAAATTCTTCACTTGTGATAGTAGAAACAACATAGTGCATTAGGTTGCTACATCACATCAAGGGAGACATAAGAATCAACTTGCCATACTTTTTCTATAGAAACTTGATGAGGATGATTGAAAATGTGAAATCTAAAACCAAACCTAAGGAGGCCCAAATTCATCATCAAGGGCTCATTAAAATCATTGTTGATTATTAGTTGAGAACAAAGGGTATGATTTGGAGATATTTCCTAATTCAGAATCATTCTATAGAACAAGCCATAGAAGACAAACTCAAACCAGTGTAGGAAACAAGGAGTATAGTGAATTCACCCCTCTATCCAAGAACAAGTTCTAAGAAGCAACAAGAGACGGTCATGATAGAAAGAGAGACATCATTACTGACCATTTTTAGGAGGTAAAGAAGGAATAATTCAGCAGATATAAGCAGTAAAATAAGAGAACCAGAAGTGCAAATCATTGAGACATCTCCCTTAACCAAACAAGCTAATGAAATTCTTGAAAGAATGCAGCGGGAGGTTTATGAAAACTCAGTAGAGAGAGACTCATATTTTAACAATGATGAGATTAGGGCTACTTCAGTTTCCAAAGACACCAAGGAGGAAGAAACAAGCCAAAACCTTAGAAAAATCAAAGAATTGACTGATAATATGGAGGTAAGCAGGATATTAGAGAGGCACCCGAAGAGAGAAAATGAAACATATAAGACAAATAATGAAAATTTGATTAAAGAGAATGAGAGGCTAAATGAAGAAGTGGGAAAAATGAAATCAAAGAATAATCTTCTTACCATGCAAGCATTCAGATGGCTTAAGGAAAAAAATTCTTGGAAGATCAAATATGAGAAGCAGAAGGTCAAAGCCTCAATCTAAAAAGAGGAACAATACAAATGTATAGACTCTCTTTTGCATGCAGCATAGCAGGAAGCTTCAGGGTTAGGTACAGGATCAGCATCAAAACTTAGGAGGTCTAAAAGGAAGAAGCAAGCATGAGGACATGCTTGAACATCAGCTTGGGGAAGATGTTAGCCCTCGTTTTTTATCACTTTTTGTTTATGAGATTACACTTTATTTTCAATAATATCCATCTATACACCATCATATTCACCATATTTTTCCTAATAAATTCATATACAAGTATTTAAATTAAAATTTTCAATTCTTAGAAGTTTTTATAAAAATTGAATTTTAAGTGCATTTTTGGACCAGATCAGAAATTCTCGTAATGGCCTCATGGTTTGCATATTTTCAGGACACTTGGGCTCGAGCTGGATACATTTCTAGAAATATTGGGAACTAATATTAAATTTACACCTGTTGGTTTAGTCAAACTGAGTTTTAACATGCCCGGTCAAAGGTGGTCAAACATGACCTGTTTTTATGGAAGATCCCTAGGAACTAGGTCAAATTTCTTATTTTATGGGATTTTCCAGATTTTGATGGATTTGATGGATGAGATCGACCTGATTGGATAATATAAGGATAGCCATGGCTATAGGATACATTTTAGATGAGTTTGTTTCATATTTTATCTATTTAAGCCTAAGACTTGGAAGGCATTCATATGTAGAAATTGTGTAACTTAACTTTGATATTTCTGAGACTTTGGAGAGTTGATTGAAAGAACTATTCTACTTCATTTGATTTTGTTATATGGTGAATTCTTTACTGAATTTTTAGTAGCTGAAAGCACTTCCAGTGTACAAGGCAAGGGTGGAGGCCCCCCACACCGAGCTAAGTGCACTTTCTTGTCATTTTTAGCTGCAGTTTCTGAACTAGTTTGTTTTATGCTTAATTTGTTAATTAGATATATGCTGATGTTTTATGAGTGCTGATGAATCTAATTCTAAATCCTATTCTGCATATGAAAGGACAATCCAATGTTTAATTTAAACATTATTTCTATCTGATTAAGAGCTAGAGCTAGAATTCATCTTTTCTTGTTTTTTAATGATTTTCTGAATTCATGTTTTCTAACAATAGTATTATTGATGAATGAATCTCTAATTAAGGACAACCAAGATCTCTTTAGTTAAGAGCATCTTCAGTTATTGTTCCATGCATCTTGATCTATTGCTCAATTAGTGGTTTTGGTTTCTAATTCATGAATTAATTTTGTAAGAGAAGGACAAACAAGTCTCTTAATTTAGGAGATTCTTCTGTTGTTGATTACATAATTGAATTTAGAAATTATTTAGTTTATATTTATTATTGAAATATGATTTTCCTTAATCATTAATAAATCATCTTCTAACTTGATCATAGCTGAAATCCATATATCTTGGGGATGCTTCTAAGTCCTACTAGCCCGGATTGATAATAAATACTTGTGTTTGTTTACTCGTTAAAAAACCCAACAGAAATCAAGGCTCGAAGTTGTACATCCCCCACATAAGTGTTGGGGTTCCATCATGAACTTTATGTCAAGATAAATTTAAAAATATAGAGTTCACATAAAAGGTTTTGATCTACATTTTCAATATTAAAGTAAAGGATCATAAATTCTTGTGGTTGATTCAATAGTTAAGTCTAATCCACCAAAATGTGTTTGATTTGTAAAGTCACCCATCATTCATGCAAAATATCGGGTATACTCGGGAGGGTACACGAAAGGTTATAACAAATTGTAATCCCAATTCACATGAAAATTTATTAAATCCTTCCTCCTGTGTAGACTTTTCCTTCCACTTCCTAGTTTTTCCCCCCATTTTTCCGCTTGGGATAAATACATAGTAAACCATCGCTTCACATTTCCTCAATGACCCAAGGATGTGTCTCTTTATCAATAATTCCAAGATAAAATAATTCATCCTTTGTTTTCCATTGGGGAAAATACGTCTTAAGCTAGAGAAAAGAATATATATTTAGGACAATGTCATCTAAAATGTTATTGATTAGATGTTGTGCCTCAACAATGCATTCCTATGAATATTATTCTACCCTAACTTCCATGCCCTAAACTTGGTCAATGGATTTAAGGATGATATTTAAATTATGAAACCCTAGTTCGACCTTTCATATTTGTGCTTTCAAATTTTGGTTTTGTAACAAGATACATTTTGTTTGTTTCAATAATGTTTGATAAAATAGACTGCAAAAATGAAATGGCTGATGCATAACATGATTACCTTTAGTCTTGCACCTCCTTGTTCCATCATCTGATGTCCTAATGATTGAATTTTGTATCCTTTTCTTGAAATGTAGGGTTGGCTTCTATAGTGTCAGCGAAATATTTATCCATACGTTCAGACTCGTCATCTTTGGTACTGTATGCATATTCCTCCACAACTTGTTTAACTATGTATTGTTGTGTAGCTCTCAAAGGATATCAGTGTCTAGAATTATTTTCTGGAGGAGACCCCTCTCCCTCCTTGGAATCCAATTTCGATATTGCTGGTAAAACTTTAACCCAAGGCTTAGTCCTAAGCCTTTGGGAGAACAGACCCATAGGGATTCCAATCCACTTTAACTCATCAATGAAAATGATTTTTATCAAGCCCTAGTGAATTAATGTGGTATCAAGGTTTTTCCACTTATGGATTTCTATGACCATCCTTGTTAGTCTATTCTTCAGGAGATAATGGGCAATATTCATAGCTTTAATCCTGGCCAAATGCATAAGGATTTGTATTTGGTAGTGATAAACCTTACAAAAGCAACCTTTGCATGTAATGAAATTTTGAACAAAATAAATGACATCCATCCACAAAAATTGCAATGCTTCTCATCAAGTACCATGTATCAAATAAGGTAATGGCAAGGGCTTTTCAATAAATGGACAACAACTTTTGTTTGAGATCTTATGATTTTTATACCACATTTCGCCATCGAAGCCTGGTCATTGCTGCAAGGGTTTCTTAATTCACGACGACAATGAGTTGGAATACCTTAGCTCGAGATTTGTTAAAGGTATTTGCAAATTCTAGGGCTATCTATGTGTCATGGCCTTGGAACTTATCAAGGAATGCAATCCATTCCAATCTAACAAAAACATCCTAGACCATTGGGTTTGTGAAAATGACTATGATATCTAATGGTTCAACTCGAACAACCGTTCCTCCCATGCTTCCCTGTGTAATTTTTTCCTCCCCTATAAAAAAATCCTTATTGTTTCAACCACTATAATCTTCCTTGTTCACCTTCCTACACTTCATGCTACTTGTTGTAATGGTGGTTCTTTATCACCACTGTTAGAATCCTGTATTTTTATAGTATCACCAGATGACTACTTATTCCTTATATTCTTCATGCTAAAAATAATATTCCATTGACTATCATTTATTTCCAGAAATGGAAAAGGAGATCCTGGGTGACAAAGGGGTCAAATAAATCCATCTATCATTTGATTCAGTTAAAAGAGGAAAATTTTCTTGATTAAGTGTGATGGAAAGCCAAATCTCACTGCCTTCATTATTTTCTTTTACCCTCTCCATTACCTTTCATTTTACCTATTTCTGACAATCCCATGCTCTGAAATCCCATTTTAAACCCTAATCCCCTCATTTTAACCTCTCCCCCCTTCTTAAGCCCCTTTTCCTAGCTAAAACCCCATTCCATTTACTAATAGCCTTTCCCCTTTACTAATTCCCCTATTTCATTAAAAACATTGTAACAAACCAATTTTTTACAATGTTTATATTCGGCCTCCACATTTAAAACCTTGCCTTGATATTATTTTAAATCCCTCCCCCACTATATTACCCCAGGTCCCACTTTAGAATAAAATCTGTTTATTTGAATATCCCCACCCCGTTGTATTAAAAATCCCGACTCACACTATATTAAAACCTACGCTTTAATATACCTCCCCCCGCTTTAATATTTCCTCTGGCCCCACTTCACATCGTTTCCTATTATATTAAAACCTCGCACTGTATATTAAACCCTCGTTTTCATTTAAAACTTGACCCCACCTTTCAAAGCCGACCCATACTCCATCCTTCGCCCGACCACCGTTAAATTTCCGCCACCCGATCTGACGACCCTCACACCTTATCGCATCCCCAAATGCCTGATGGTTAAAATCCTTGTGGGGTCGTGAAATGGGCGGTTTTCAAAACCCTCTCGTTCGCCACGCATCACCACAGCGCTTCGTCGTATCCTCTCAAACCAAATCGCCTAACCACCTATGCCCCATGTGATAAACCAGAAATTGCTTCCGTGCCATAAGACGAAACCACCGACCATTTAAAATATGTTGAAACTTTGTGCTATCGCAATGAGCTCCCGAACTACTATGATAACCCCTGCGACGTTTCTAAAAGACAAGGAAGCCATTGCTGGATGCAGAAATTGAAAAACCTCCAATATCTGGACTCTGTCCAAAGATTTCCCTATTGCCTTCAACCCATATCGCTTCCCTGTAGAGGCCCTGTGTTTTAAATTAACAATTTTTTAAAATTTTTCAGGTGATATACATATCAGAAAATGAAATAATCAATTTGTGTTTCTAATTCCAAGGAAATGTTTAAAATCCAGACCCTCTAAATTTCAATTTCAAAAGCCTTATTCAAATAGAGGAGTATGAGTGGAAAGATAAATTAAAGTAGAAGGGGAACATAAAGGAAGATAGTCATGATTATCCAAGATCATACATTTACTCCAAAGGAAACAAGGTTTATTTAATTTAAAAGACAGTAAAGGCAAAAGAAGAAGACAGAGCAATCAGGGGTAAAGATGATAAATAGATGAAAACACGGTTGAAGAATAGAGTTAAGGAAAATACAGTGAAAAGTAAAAGATTCACTGTGGCAGTGGAAGGTAAAAGGGGTAAACAGAGCTTTCAAAGGTAAAAATGAAAAAAGATAAAAGGAATATCAAACAGTAAGGTAAAAATAATAAATTACAGTGACACCAAAGGCAGTAAAGAGATTATATAGATAAGGACAGTTTAAAGTTTAAGGACAAAGCAGAGAACAAATCAACGAAGGAAGACAAAGCCAGATATTGGCCACCTCCAGCTTAAATTTTGATTTAATAAAAGCTACCATAGTTAATATTACAGTCAGAGATATTTTAGCATCAATTCGGAAGTTATTGTAAAAGTTAATTTTGTAGGCAGTTAGTCAAAGATATTTTAAAAGTTAGCGCAGCAGTTAATTTGAAAGTTATTATTACACTAAGTTTGTCAAAGATATTTTTGGCTTGGACCTTGCATGGTCTCAATTATCAAAAAATCATTTACTCTGTAGTAAATCCAAACCTATCACCCTAGAGTAGGGCAAACACCTCAGTTGTAGTTAAATACTGCATGTATTCTTCATTATCAGTGTTGGTTGTTGGGTTGGATTTTCCTTAGACTCTGAGTTACAAAGATCATTGTATTGAAGCACTGTAACTGTTTTGAGCTGGACATCAGTAATACAAACACTTTCACAAGATCCTTAAGCTATGTTAATGGTGATGTTATTCCTTTTATGTTAATGTTTTCCCTTTGTTTTCCATATTGTACATCAATCTCCCTGATAGCATAAACAAAAATTTTAGATTAAGATATGCTGCATGAGCACCTTAATTCTGTCTGTTACTGTTATCTCAATGTTTTCCTCTGCAAAGTATAACTAAAGAATTCTTAGCTGCTCTTTAGTTTTACCTCGCTGTTATCTTAAGGTTTTCTTTTGAAGTTTAACTAAAGAATTCTTAATTTCTCTTTAGTTTAGACGAAACTATTATCTTAAGGTATTTATTATGAATTTGAGTTAAATAATTCTTAACTGCTCTTTACCTCCACTAAACCGTTATCTTAAATTTTTTCCTCTAAAGACCTTAATACAGAATTCAGAGACTATATTCTCTGCTTTTATGTTAATGTATAGTTAAAGAATTCTTAACTGCTCTTTAGATTTATTGAACTCACTACCATTTCATTTTCATCTTGCCACGGAGATCCATTTGATATAGTTAGCTTGCCCTGTGGAAACCCTTGAAAATTTGGTGTACAATCTAACCCTTTATGACTCCTTAGCCCAATGGATTAAGCTTCCCACATTCTATCTATCCAACTAAACAAACAACCCCAATATTTATAACTAGCCTAAAATCAGAAAATATAACCATAAATCTAAATCAGTTAATCATAAATATAGAGATATCCCTCTCTGAGCCCAGGAAGGCTAGGTCCTGGAATCAAAAGTGGTTTGATGTGGTTCCCTGCTACTTGTTCTTGCCAATCTTAAAAATTACAGGGAGCTAACATAATGGTGACCATACTGGGGAATTATTAAGAAAACCTAATATTATCAAAAATCAAACTGAAACCCAGTCAAAATACTTTGTGAATTAATTATTTATTTCATAGATTGGTTTGTTTTCAGCTACTATAAAACTTTCAATCTCTTTGTCCCTTGGGTCTAAGTTCTGGCTTCTAGAAGAATCTGTACTAGATCCCATCCTGACCGAAACCCTCCTGCAATAGTTGACAATCCAGAGAAAATCCTAAGGAAAACTCCTAGATCTAAGGGTTCAACTATTAGCAGGCCTATTCACAAGGCAAGTTCCCTACCTGAAAACCTTAAAAACTTGCAGGATATCCTCTTTTACTCACACCTTGAACAAGGCTTATTCAGGACTAAGTCCCAGAGTTGGATAACCCAGATAGTTTTAGACCCATCCATCTTACAACAAAGTTTTGTTGTATAAGCCTCAACCCCCATTCATACACCCACTGTCCACTTTCCTCCATTCAACCCTCCACCTCCTTTTGTCAACCCTCCACTTGTTAACCCCCCTGGTTTTCCTCATCCACCAGCCATGGCAACCTGGTATGCCCCATTAGTCCTACCATTTACTTTAGTGCCTCTACCACAAGAATATCAGTCCAAAATCCCCATATTTGATGAAAGTAGTTCTACAACTGCTCAACAACATGTGGATAGAATGGATGACGCTTTTGATCGACAAGAGATAGATGATGAAACTATTAAGATAAGAATGTTTTCCCAAAGCTTAGGGGGAGAAGAAAGAAAGTGGTTTAAAGGCCCGACCCCTAATAGTATACATGACCTCCCTGTTTTTCACCAACTATTCCCAAATAAATGGGAAGTCAAGAAAAATCCTCTCCAGATCTTGTCAGAATATGAAAACATCAAGAGAAACGTTGGAGAGAGTGTCCAAGATTACTGCACTAGGTTAAACAATGTATATAATGCCCTCCCTCCTCACATGAAACCTGCACAAGGTCTAGCCCTAATGAAATTTCCAAATGGTTTTGACCCAGAGATGGCTTATCAACTAAGAGAAAGAGACCCTCCTACATTAGAAGACATGCAGAGGGGTGTAGTAAGTGTAGAAGCAAATCTGATTGCCAAAAGGGATAGAATGAAAAAAGAAAAGAGAGTCACATGTAGGGAAGAGGTTGTAGCCTCCAAATCTGATACTAAGATTGATAACCTTGTTAGAACCATGGAGAGGATGATGGAGAAGATCAACCTAAATGAGAGAGTTGTCCCTAGAGAAAACCAAGCAGCTCCTCAGAATAGAAATGAGAACCAAAACCAAAACTTTAGGAGAAACCCCCCTCAAATAAGATAGAGGTAACAGAGAGGGCCTGACCAGCAAATCAGGCCTCCTTTCCAAGAAAACTATGCTCATGAGGATGAGGGGGTGGTTGAAGAACCAAAAGAAATTCAAATTAATCTAATGGGAGTTAATGATGAGGATATTGTTTTCCTCACTGAGGAAGAGCAAGGCATGTTTTCCCCAACTCAAATTGAAGAAGAATGCCAAGAGTCAGAGGACTATAAACAAGGATTCGAAAATGTTATCATGGAGGTGCATAGACAATATGACCTCAGAATCAAGAAGCCCAAGACATTACTAAGAGAAATAATTTTGAAAATTATGCTAGAAAGGCCCCTGAAATTGATGTTCGAAAGACAACAGAAAGTTTAAATAAAATGGTTAAAAGTTCTGATAAAAATAAAAACAAAAATAGTCTAGAAAGCAGCACTAGCAAATCCAATATCAGTCCTAACAAAATTGATCCAACTGATATCTCTAGTGCAAATCAGAAATCTGAAGTTGCTGCAAAAACAATGTCTGATAAAACTGATTCAAATCTGCCAAAAGCACAGACACCATTTAGTATTGAGAATGAAATTTCCAAGATAAATATTTCCATACCTCTCATTGAATTGGTAGACCAAGATGTATATAGATCCCAAGTTTTGAAAGCACTAAACATAGGAGACAATACTGATACTGTGAATTTGAATGATGACAAGCCTAAACTTTTGTTTGGGCCAGAAGTAGAAGGTAAATTCCAAGAGGGAGGTGTCCCTCCATTTTATGTCAGTTTGAATATCCATGATAAAATCCTCCATAATGCCATGTTAGATTCAGGAGCATCTCATAACCTCATTCCAAAGGTAATCATGGAGAAACTAGGCCTTGAGATAACTAGACCATACAAATACTTGTACTCTTTTGACTCCAGTAGATTTAAATGTCTAGGCCTGATCAAAGACCTTTGTGTTACTTTAGCACAAATAACAGCCAAAAGCCTAGTAATGGATATTGTAGTGGCTAACATTCCCCCTAAATATGGCATGCTTTTATCACGCTCATGGGGAGCCAAGATTCAAGGCACCCTCCAAATGGAAATGACTTATGCTACCATACCAGTCTTTAGCCAACCAAGAAGACTGTATAGGGAAACCCATATGAAATACATGGTGAGAAGTCAAGAAAAGCCTGATAACTCCCCCCTCTACTTTGTCCACTCAGACCTTGATTCATTTATCCTTTGCAATGATGAAAAAATTAGTGAACAAGTAGCAGTTAATGAAAAAATAGATGAAAAAGAAGAAGAAAAGGAAGAACGGTCAGACCAAATAGAAAATAAACAAAAAAATTCTGAACCTAAACCTCTTTGGAGCATGAGCTTTGATGGTTCTTGTGACAAAACTGGATCGGAGCAGGTGTTTGGGTACACAACACTAAGAATAACCATGCAGAGGTTCAGCCTTACAAACAAAACTTTCAATGTACAAATAATATAGCGGAATATGAGGCACTCCTTCTAGGGCTACAATTACTGAAGAAATTAGAAGCCAAAAGGATCTCTGTCCATGCAGATTCTGAGCTGGTCATTAGGCAAATTAAAGGAGAATATTCAGCTAAGAATCCTAGATTAAGAGCATACATAAATGTTTCCCTTGACCTCCTAAAAACATTTGAAGAATATGACCTTGCCTCTATCCCAAGAAATCAAAATATCGTTGCCAATGGACTAGCATTTGCAGCCAACACTTGTCAACTACATCATCCTAATAAAAAATACATAGTATAGGTGAAACATAGACCAGTAGTCCCTGATAATATGAGATATTGGCAAGTTTTTGAAGATGACCAGCAGATTGAAGATTTCCTACAATCCAAGAATGAGTTTGAAATTCCAAATTTAGACTTGAATCATGAAGAGGATTACTCTACTGAGGAAAAAACATGCAAGGTGGAGCGCCCTCATGATGTTGATATAAATATGTTAGCAAAGAAAGACCCACATAGGAAAAAAATGTGTGAAGATCTAGAAAAAGAAGAGTTTGAAGTGTTGCAATTCAGAGATAATACCCTGCCAAGAGGACTTGGCCCCCTTGAAGAAATTTTTGATTTCAATGATGTTGCTATAAATCCAAAGATGGAATCCACCGAAGAAAATGTAGAAGAGTGAAATATAGGCAGTGAGAAAGAACCCAAGATGGTAAAACTGTCAAATACATTGCCAGTACCTATAAAATAGAAATACATTGAGTTATTCAAAGAATTCATTGATGTTTTTTCCTGGAGTTATGAAGACTTGAAGTCCTATGATACTGATATCATCCAGCACAAAATTCCACTCTAAGAGAGCCAGAATCCCTTTAAACAGAAGCTACACAGAATAAATCTTGTCCAAATGCCACTAGTTGAGAAAGAGATAAAGAAATTGTATGATGTTGGGATAATAGTCCCACTTAGGTACTCAGAATGGGTTTCAAATCTTGTATTTGTGAGGAAGAAGACTGGAGAGATTAGACTCTGCATTGACTTTGTAAATCTGAATAAAGCATCCCTAAAGGACAACTACCCTTTACCAAATATGGACCACATATTGCAAAGGGTAGTAGGCTCCAAAACGATCTCTCTGCTAGATGGCTTTTCAGGGTACAATTAGGTGCTGGTACATCCAGATGATCAACAAAAAACAACTTTCATTACACCTTGGGGAACCATTATGTATGCTAAAATTCCTTTTGGGTTAATGAATGCTAGAGCCACTTTTCAAAGAGCAATGGATATTTCTTTCTCAAAAGAGATAGGTTTATTCATCATAATACATCTTGATAATATCACAGTCTATTCAAAATATGATGAAGAGCATCTAGCTCATTTGATAAAGGTCTTTGAGAAATGCAGAAAGTATGGTCTTTCTTTGAATCCCAAGAAATCCTTATTTGGCCTTCAAGAAGGAAAGCTTCTAGGCCACATCATATCTGAAGAAGGAATCAAGATTTACCCTAATAGGATTGAGGGAATATTGCAAATCAGTCACCCAAGAAATATCAACGAGCTGCAATCTTTCATTGGAAAGATAATTTTTTTAAGAAGGTTTATACCAAACCTTGTAGAACTCCTGAGGAACATCACCAACATGCTCAAAAGAGAGTTAGGAGTCAAATGGACCAAGGAAGCAAAGTAGTCTTTTGACTTAGTGAAGCAAGCACTTACACAAGCACTGGTTTGATCAACCCTGAATTCACCAAAGACTTCTTTATATTTTCCTTTGCATCAGAACACACAGTTGCTGCTATATTACTGCAGAAAAATACAAAAGGACAGGAGCAGCCCATAGCTTTTTTCAACCAAGCTTTAAGAGATACACCTCTAAAATATAATATCATGGAAAAGAAGGCATTTTCCTTAATCAAAACACTAAAGGATTTTAGAGTCTACATCCTGCATTCACACATCATTGCATTTGTGCCCCATACAGTGGTTAAAGGCATCCTAACACAAGATCCTGATGGAAAAAGAGGCAAATGGATTATTGTCATCTTGGAGTATGATCTAGAAATCAAACCCACCAAACTAATTAAAGGACAAGGACTGGATAAACTAACGACTGAAACAAATTTTCAAGCACTAGACATCAATATGGTTTACTCACTGGATGAACAAGAGGAGCTGGTGACTCCACCTATTGAGGAAGCATTTATGAATTCCCCCTAGTACGCAAATATATTGTATGTGCTTTTTAATTTAAATGCTCCTTCTGGTTTGTCCAAAACAAAGGCTAGATTTTTAAAACTAAAGGGTGTAAATTTCTACATTCTGGAAAAAGTTTTATATTGGAAAAATTATGGTGGTTTATTGTTTAAATGTTTGCCTAAAGAAGATGCAGATATGATTATGTATGAAATTCATGAAGGGGAGTGTGGAGGCCACCTCTATTGGAAAGCCGCTGTTAATAACATCCTTAGGGATGGTTTCTATTGGCCTACCCTCTTCCAAGACATCCACAAAATGCTAGTTACTTGTCATAAATGCCAAATTTTTTAGGGAAAAAGAAAGTTGTTGCCTTTGCCATTACAACGCATCTCTGTTGAAGCTCCTTTTCAACAATGGGGTTTATATTTCATTGGATAAATCCACCCTTCATCCTCTGCCCATCATAAATGGATCCTTGCTGCAACTAACTATTTTACTAAGTGGATAGAAGCCATTCCTTCCAGGACTTCCACGGACTCAGTAGTTATCAGATTTCTTGAAACCAACATTCTATCTAGATTTGGATGTCCTAGGAAAATCATGATTAATAAGGTTGTTTCCTTTAAATCCAAGAAAATGGTGGATTTTTTCCACAGATATCACATTACTTTGGGGCATTCCATAGCTTATTACCCACAAGGTAATGGGTTGGTTGAATCCTCAAATAAGAGTTTGGTGAACATCATTAAGAAGTTACTGGAGGAAAATAAGAAATCATGGCACAACAAATTAGTACATGCACTATGGACAGACATGCTGACAAATAAGAAGTCAATTGATATGTCTCCCTAACATCTAGTCTATGGAATAGATGCAGTCTTCCCAACAACCTTGGGGTTGCCAGTAATGAAACACATTCAAGAGGTGTAGTCTGAAGAGAATGACATACAAAGAAGAATAATCCAAACCATTCAGTTGCAACAATCTAGAGAAAGAGTATATAACATAACACAGCTGGTACAAGAAAACATCAAAAAAATATTTGACAAAAGGACCAAAGCAAATGATTTTAACATTGGAGACAAAGTGCTGAAGTGGGATTCTAGAAGAGAGGACAAAGGCAAGCATGGAAAGTTTGATAACCTATGGAAAGGTCCATTCATCATTCATTATGCAAGGGGTAATAATGCATTCTTCTTACAAGAGATGGATGGAACAGAGTTGTTTGGAGGTCCTATCAGTGGCAGGATGCTGAAACATTATTTTAGTTGAGAATATTAGTTGAAACTTTCTTCACTGTATATAACACTTCCTAAACATATTTCAAACAGAAAATTGGACCAGGTTGAGACCCAAAGCAAAGGCCATAATCCTAGTATGATAAAACAAAAATAAAGAAAGAAAAGAAGGAAAGAGGGCAGATAAATAGAAAAAGATAAGCCCCATACCACAAAATGAACATTTCTGAAAGTGTTGCACATCTAAATGCCACTGCCTTAGTTTATTTTACTTTTTGCAAATAATATTGTGTGCAGCTTGTTCAAAAAATGCCACAATTCATGATGATCAAACTGCTTAATCTTGATTCATTCATGTTTTTAATTTTTGTTGATAAGTTAGAAATGAAGATTTTCCAAACTATTTTATCTTGGCCTATCAGTAGGTAGGTAGAAAATGACATTGGTTCAAAAGCTTATTCTGAACCAGTAGGAGAAATAAGGATAGGTGGTAAGTTAGAGGTCCAAAAGAAAAAAATATGTCAAGGTTTGCAAGTCTAAATGCACCTCAAAAGGAAGAAAAAATATTTGAATCATAGGTTGGGTAGGTATGTATGCAGAAGAGCTCTTAACACTTGAGCATTTTCAAAATTTTCAAAATTTAAGGTTGTTCATTCAGGTTCAAGAACAAGTGTGCTTCAAACCTCATGTTGGCAGTAAGTATGGATGCCAGTTCTTAAAGATCACAGTCACAAAGGTTGCAACAGATTAGGATTATAGAATGCAAATAAGCCAAATAAAGCAAGCTATTGATCTACAAAGTTCTTGACACCTCCTAAAAGGAGTTTCCCTCCCCAGTTGGAGCCACTGTTAGACTCCTGTATTTTTACAATATCACCAGATGACTGCTTATTCCTTATATTCTTCATGCTGAAAATAATATTCCATTGACTATCATTTATTTTCAGAAAAGGAAAAGGAGATCCTGGGTGAAAAAGGGGTCAAATAAGTCCATCTATCATTTGATTCAGTTAAAAGAGGAAAGTTTTCATGATTAAGTGTGATGGCAAGCCAAATCTCATTTATTTCATTATTTTATTTTATCCTCTCCATTACCTTTCATTTTACCTATTTCTGACAATCCCATGCTCTAAAATTCCATTTTAAACCCTAATACCCTCATTTTAACCTCTCCCCCCTTCTTAAGCCCCTTTTCCTAGCTAAAAACCCATTCCCCTAACTAATAGCCTTTCCCCTTTACTAATTCCCCTATTTCATTAAAAACATTGTAAAAAACCCATTTTTTACAATGTTTTTTGAAATTGAAATTAAAATATATCGAGCCTCCACATTTAAAACCTTGCCCCAATATTATTTTAAATCCCTCCCCCACTATATTACCCCAGGTCCCACTTTAGAATAAACTCTGTTTATTTGAATCTCCCAACCCCGTTATATTAAAAAACGAGGCTCACACTATATTAAAGCCTACACTTTAATATACCTTCCCCCTGCTTTAATATTTCCCTGGGCCCCACTTCACATCATTGCCCGTTATATTAAAAACCCATGTTGTATATTAAACCCCTGTTTTTGTTTAAAACCCGACCCCACTGTTCAAAGTCGACTCGTACTCCATCCTTCGCCTAACCACCATGAGATCTCTGCCACCCAATCCGACGGCCCTCGCGCCTTATCGCATCCCCAAATGCCTGATGGTTAAAATCCTTGGGGGGTTGTGAAATGGGCAGTTTTCGTAACCCTCCCATCTGCCACACATCACCACAGCGCTTCGTCACATCATCTCAAACCAAACCACCTAACCACTTATGCACCATGCGATAAACCGGAAACCGCTTTCGCGACATAAGATGAAACCACCGACCATTTAAAATATTTTGAAACTCTATGTTATTGCAATGAGCTCCCGAACTACTGTGATAACCCCTGTGACATTTCTAAAAGACCTGGAAGCCATTGTTGGATGCATAAATTGAAAAACCTCCTCTATCTGGACTCTGTCCACAAATTTCCCTACTGCCTTCAAGCCATATCGCTTCCCTATAGAGGCCCTGTGTTTGAAATTAATAATTGTTTTGAATTTTGCAGGTGATATACGTATTGGAAAATGCAATAATCAATTCGTGTTTCTAATTCCAAGGAAATGTTTAAAATCCAAACCCTCTGAATTTGAATTTCAAAAGCCTTGTTCAAACAGAGGAGTATGAGCAGAAAGATAAATTAAAGTAGCAGGGGAACATAAAGGAATACAGTCATTATTATCCAAGATCATACATTTACTCCAAAGGCAACAAGGTTTATTCAATTTAAAATAAAGTAAAGGCAAAAGAAGAAGACAGAGCAATCAGGGGTAAAGATGATAAATAGATGAAAACATAGTTGAAGAATAGAGTTAAGGAAAAGACAGTGAAAAGTAAAAGATTCACTTGGGAAGTGGAAGGTAAAAGGGGTAAACAGAGTTTTCAGAGGTAAAAGTGCAAAAAAATAAAAGGCAGATCAAATATTAAGGTAAAAAGAATAAATTATAGTGACACCAAAGGCAGTAAAGAGATTATACAAATAAGGACAGTCTCAAGTTTAAGGACAAATCAAAGAGCAAATAAACGAAGGAAGACAAAGCCAGATATTGGCCACCTCCAGCTTAAATTTTGATTTAATAAAAGCTACCACAGTTAATATTACAGTCAGATATATTTTAGGATCAATTCAGAAGTTATTGTAAAAGTTAATTTTGCAAGCAGTTAGTCAAAGATAGTTTAAAAGTTAGTTCAACAGTTAATTTGAAAGTTATTATTACACTAGGTTTGTCAGAGATATTTTTGGCTTGGGCCTTGCATGGTCTCAATTATCAAAAATTCATTTACTCTGTATTAAATGAAAACCTATCACCCTCGATTAGGGCAACCACCTCAATTGCAGTTAAATACTGCATGTATTCTTCATTATCAATGTTGGTTGTTGGGTTGGAATTTTCTTAGACTTTGAGTTGCAAAGATCATTGCATTGGAGCACTGTAACTATTTTGAGCTGGACATCAGTAACACAGGATCCTTGAGCTATGTTAATGGTGATGTTATTCCTTTTATGTTAATGTTTTCCATTTGTTGTCCATATTGTACATCAATCTCCCTGATAGCATAAACAGAAATTTTAGATTAGGATACACTACATGAGCACCTTAATTATGTCTGTTACTGTTATCTCAATGTTTTCCTCTGCAAAGTATAACTAAATAATTCTTAGTTTCTCTTTAGATTTATGACGCAACAATATAAGCTACACATACCCACATCATGCATATGATATACATGTATCCCAAGATAAAACCCAAACAATAGAATCCCTTATTGTGGATCTAATTTCCATTTATTACAACTATGGTTATAAACCATATCAAATGTCCGCTTATAAAATATTTCGTATGCTAGTAACTTTGGGTTAAACCAACATATTGATACAATATATTTTCGGGCCTGAGCTAACACCCAACACATCTTTTCTCGACGATTTGTACGAATCCATCCATCCAATGAAAATCGCATTTCAATATGCACGACAGTTAAAGTCTTTATCATATGCGAAATGGGTGGTTTTAATGTGCCACGCATCGCTGCCTTAACACTATCTCATCCTTTCAATTATTACCACTTACCTCTTTTATGCTATGCGAAAACCACTTGCTGGTTTTCAAAACTGTTTCACCATTCCATCGAGCTGTTGCGCCTTTGATTCATGATTCCACGTTCAAATCTTCAATGCAGCTCCTTCACACACTTGGTGAAATGCTCAAGCAATCCATCGATTGTTATCTCCTTAGTGTCCATTATCTATGCTTGTTTCAATATTGATTCATATTCTCATAACTGCCCATGATTTCTAGAACGTGCAAATGCAGCACACCTAAAAGGCTAAAGCATGGAGGTAGAGGGTTTAAGCACGAGCTGAAACTGTCTGGCCTGACAACTGGCCGAGAATGTTCATCGTGGTAGAAATCATTCACCTTAACGCTTTTATGAACCTATACACAGTGTACGCAATTCACACAGAATTCAAATTATAAATGTTAGATCTCTTAAAAACATGTAGTCACATGATTTATGAAAACTGAAGCTTGAAAAGACAATGACAAAATTTCATGTTAATAACCACAGATTTCATTTGTTTTCGAATAAAAAAAACTTGTATAAACCAGCTCATTCTCTTGGCACTTGATGTTACATGCCCTCTGACCTTTCTCTGTTTTTTTCACCTGCATACTTTATTATACAACAATTCTACAATTCATAAATCCATTTCTCAATATTCAATACATAACTCAGAAATTGAGTTCTTCATAATAATAAACAGATATTTACAAAAATAATTCCATTATGGCCTAATCTTCTCTATCAGTGGCCTCTTCCTCTATTTTCTGGCCCGTAGGCTTTACAATCCAAACCTTTTCTATCTAACCAAATCCTACTCTCCCTCTATGCCTTGAGGCTTATAATTTTATACAGAAAGGTTCTGAAACCAATTCTGGTTTCAGATCCTTTATCTTCTCAACAAATTCCTAAGAATCCTCTAAGTCCTAAAATATCTTCTTTATCCATAAGGATCCTCTCTAATCCACAAAATCATGAAATCAATTCTAATTTAATATTTACAGTTAATTCTCAAATCTCTCATTCCCTATGGAATCTCAACTATCCTAATTCTCTCATGTTCTCCAACATTCGAGAATATTTACAAAATTCCTCTCAATAATTAATTAATTCCTATTCTAAATGTCTCACTTAATTCACCCAAGATATTTAAAATTACATCAATTTAATACATAGGAAACCAATATTATTTGAAAACAAAAGATCCCTATGTCTATTAAAATACAAAGAATTTTCTGAGCCTAATGCTCCTGCATCAGACTCCCAAGGTTAAAATAATCATGATATCCCGATCATGTGTTTCTGATCTTTGTCTTCCTGGATCCCATACCTTGTTCTGTAGCTTGTCTTTTGTTGCTGCTTTTGTTTATTGGTTTTCTCTAGGTCTCCACACTTTATGTTGCTTTTCTCCACTAGCTATGATTTTACAGTCTGCTACTGTCTTCCTCTTGCTACTGTTGCTTCTTTGATTTCCTGTTGTTGTCTTCTTCTGAGGCACTTTCATCATTATCCGTCTTATTAGTTCAATTTCTTTATCTAATATATCTTCTGACTGTTGATTACCTTCACCTCTTGATTTCTGAACTTTTGTTCTTACTGCCACCCTTTCATCCTTACCCTCTTGTTTACATTTGTCTTGCACCTTTTTAGTTTCTGCTACATTGTCTTCCAAGATAATCTTCTGCTTCTGTTTACTGCAACTGATAAATTCTTCCTGATTGTCACTTATGACAATTTCTTTGTCTTCTTTCTTCACATTCTGCATTTCTTCAAGCCCTTTTGTTTCCCAATATTGAAATTGAGATTTATCTTCCTGTATTGAATCCTAATTCCCTAGCATAATTTCCAGCAATCTAATCTCTTTATTCCATGGATAAAATACTTCCATAGATTCTTCTTTTTCCTTCTTTACTTGACTGTTCACCTATGTCAAACTTTCTCCAGCATCTGCAACAAAATATACAAACATTAAAAAAAAAAAATTTAAAATAAAAAACATAAGACCTTTGTGTCTGTTCTTCCTTTGGTAACATTTCAGTATGCTGCTCTGATTTTTCCTCATCTATCAACACATCAGTATGTTGATTCAACCTCTCTAAAGAATTCTCTAAAGGATTCTCGAGACTGTCAGCAAGTCTCTCTTCCACACCATGTGCTTCAATGATGTCTCTCTGTTCTTGTTCACTGTAGTGAACTCCTTCCTCTACAATTTCACTATCATATTTTGATTTTTCCAGCAAATATTCCAGCAATTCAATTTCTTTTTGACATTTCATAAGTACTTCATCATCACTTATAATCTCTGCATTTTTACACACATTGTCAGTTTGGAAATTACATGGTTCAACAGTCTCAATTGTTTCCTCACATATCAACTCTTCAGTCTGAATCTCATCTCCTTTTTTCACAAGAAATTGTTCCTGTGTTGGAACAGCTTCAAATATCAATGCATTATTAAATTCTTTCTGTTGCAATAAATCACTGCTTTTCTCATTCAAGAGACATTCTTCATCATTACTCTCTGCTTCAGAGTATTTATTTTCTGAAAGATACTCTTCCATACTTTCATCAATTTTTATGACAATTTCAAAATATTGTTCATCATCTGCAAAACCTGTAATCACATCAAAATCATTAGTTACAAAAATACAAGGCTTTACATCCTTCCGCTGATCTGGACTTGCCCAATAGGTCAGGAAATCATCAATAATTCATTTTTCAACAAGGTAAACTTCTTGTTGTCTTGCATTCTCACAATAATTCATAAGATTTTCCACAAATCTCCAGTCTTCATCTTCACTCAGAATTTCACCCTGTTCTGGTCTACAAATGGAAACTTCCATTTCTAACTCTGCTTCTTTGAGTTTTTCTATCAACTGCTTCACTTGATTCTGTTGTAGCTTTCTCCGTAATTTAGACCACTTCACTGCCCTTTTCTTCAAGACCCAACCTTGCCTTTGGTTTTTTACTATCAGCATTTTTAATACATCAAATTATTTTCTTATCTTAGCCAACTCCTTGTCAAGCTCCTCATGACTCATCCGGTTCTTGTAGATTTCTTTAACACCCATCTTCTTCATCTTGTAGCTTTCTTCTAAACCTTGCACATGACTTTCCACAGTCATCTTCCTTCTGTGTGAGCTTCTACACCTGCAACCAATCAACTTCCTTCTGAGTTGATCTTCTCACCAAACTTTTCCTCTGTTTGTTTCCCAAGTCCTCTTCCCTTATAACTTGCACTGAGCAATCTTGCTCTCTCACTGGTTTCTACACTCACTTCATTTAAAAAAACACCATTTTCCCTGTATATTCCAAATCTTAGCTGGAATAAGGTCTTGCTACAATATTTCTAAGAACTTTCAAAAGTTCTTTCTACAGTCTCACTGCTGCAATATTGTGCCAACTTTCCACTCCTTAAATATGTTGTGGTCTTGTTCAAAACCCCTGCTATGACTATTAGTAGTCATCTTCTTCTTTCCATATTTATGATTTCATCATTCACTCCCTCACTATGAGCTGTTTTAAGCCTCTGCAACAACAAGTCCTTCCTGCTGCCACTTACCTCACTAAGTTTTCCTCTGGACTTGGACTTTTGGCAAGTACAGATCTCTATCTATGGAACCTCCTTTTGAGCATTTTTAGCTACTCCTTCTAGGCTTTAAGTCTTTTTAAATTTTGAGAAAACAGTTGTCCCTTTTATCCAAAATCTGTTGGAATTCTTCAAGGTTCTGTTCCACACTTTTTTTTCACTTAGAAACTCTTACCATCTTCCTTCATCACTACTCTTAAGGCTGTGATCTTCTTTTCTTGAGATTCTCTTCAATTGTCTGCAACCTAAATTCTGCAAACATAATCTTCAAACCAGATTAAAATAGCACATAAACACCTCACCTTCAAGATCTCTATATGATCTTGTTTCACCTCTCATTTGTACTTTGAATGGACTGTTCTTATTTATTTCTGCAAATGACTGTTACACATCAAATCTGTGTATCTGCTGCTTATCAGATTTAATATCTGATCTCCTCTTACTTCCTCCATCACACATGCATTCTGTACAATTATAATTTAATTAAAAAACTTTAACCTTCAAAAGAGATTTTGCCAACGCTGATACCACATGATGCAGCAATCTAAGCTGCACATACCCACATCATGCATATGATATACATGTATCCCAAGATAAAACCCAAACAGTAGAATCCCTTATTGCAGATCTAATTTCCATTTATTACAACTATGGTTATAAACCATATCAAATGTCTGCTTATAAAATATTTCGTATGCTAGTAACTTTGGGTTAAACCAACATATCGATACAATATAATTTCGGGCCCACGCTAACACCCAACGCATCTTTTCTCAACAATCTGTATGCATCCATCCATCCAACGGAAATCGCATTTCAATATGCACGACAATTAAAGTCTTTATCATATGCGAAATGGGTGGTTTTAATGTGTCACGCGTCGCTGCCTTAACACTATCGCATCCTTTCAATTATTACCACTTACCTCTTTTATGTTGTGCGAAAACCACTTGCTGGTTTTCAAAACTGCTTCACCATTCCATCAATCCGTTGCACCTTTGATTCACAATTCCACGTTCAAATCTTCAACGCAGCTCCTCTGCACACTTGGTGAAACGCTCAAGCAATCCATTGATTGCTATCTCCTTAGTGTCCATTATCTATGCTTGTTTCAATCTTGATTCATATTCTCATAAATGCCCATGATTTCCAGAACGTGCAAATGCAGCACGCTTAAAAGGCTAAAGCATGGAGGTAGAGGGTTTAAGCACAAGCTGAAACTGTTTGGCCTGAGAACTCGCCAAGAATGTTCATCGTGGTAGAAATTATTCACCTTAACGCTCTTATGAACCTATACACGATGTACGCAATTCACACAAAATTCGAATTATAAATGTTCAATCTCTTAAAAACATGTAGTCACATGATTTATGAAAACTGCAGCTTGAAAACACAATGACAAAATTTCCTGTTAATAACCACAGATTTCATTTGTTTTCGAATAACAAAACTTGTATAAACCAGCTCATTCTCTCGGCACTTGATGTTACATGCCCTCTGAACTTTCTCTATTTTTGTCACTTGCATACTTTATTATACAACGATTCTACAATTCATAAATCAATTTCTCAATATTCAATACATAACTCAGAAATTGAGTTCTTCATAATAATAAACAAATATTTACAAAAAGAATTCCATTCTGGCCTGATCTTCTCTATCAGTGGCCTCTTCCTCTATTTTCTTGCCCGTAGGCTTTACAATCCAAACATTTTCTATCTAACGAAATCCTACTCTCCCTCTATGCCTTGAGGCTTATAATTTTATACAAAAAGGTTCTGAAACCAATTCTGGTTTCAGATCCTTTATCTTCTCAACAAAATCCTAAGAATCCTCTAAGTCCTAAAATCTCTTCTTTATCCCTAAGGATCCTCTCTAATCCACAAAATCATGAAACCAATTTTAATCTAAGATTTAAAATTAATTCTCAAAACTCTCATTCCCTATGGAATCTCAACTATCCTAATTCTCTCATGTTCTCCAACATTCGAGAATATTTACAAAATTCCTCTCAATAATTAATTAATTCCTATTCTAAATGTCCCACTTAATTCACTCAAGATATTTAAAATTACATCAATTTAATACATAGGAAACCAATCTTCTTTGAAAACACAAGACCCCTATGTCTATTAAAATACAAAGAATTTTTTTAGCCTAATGCTCCTACATCATTTTACCAAGTTGTTATCTTAAGGTTTACTTTTGAAGTTTAACTAAATAATTCTAAATTGCTCTTTAGTTTAGCCGAAATTGTTATCTTAAGTTATTTCTTATGAAGTTCAGTTAAAGAATTCTTAACTGCTCTTTACCTCCATTGAACCGTTATCTTAAATGTTTTCCTCTAAAGTCTTGAATGCAGAATTTAGAGACTGTCTGCTCTACTTTTATGTTGAAGTATATTTAAAGAATTCTTAACTGCTCTTTAGCTTTACTGAACTCACTACCATTTCATTTTCATCTTGCCACAGAGATCCATTTGATATAGTTAGCTTGCCCTGTGGAAACCCTTAAAACGTTGGTGTACAATTTAACCCTTTATGAATCCATAGCCCAATGGATTAAGCTTCCCACATTGTATCTATCCAACTAAAAAAAAAATCAAACAAACAACCCCAATCTTTATAACTAGCCTAAAATCAGAAAATATAATCATAAAGCTAAATCAGTTAATCATAAATATAGAGAGAGCCCTCTCTGAGCCCAGGAAGGCTAGGTCCTGGACTCCAAAGTGGTTTGATGTGGTTCCCTACTACTTTTTCTTGCCAATATTACAAATTATAGGGAGCTAACAACCACAATGACCTTTGGTTCATTCAGTATTAGGGTTGTGTCAAATCACCTTGGGACTACCTTGTTGTTTCCATAAATGATTCAAAATTATGGCCAGAATAGCCATATACGAAATGGTTGTGAATTGATATCCATCACTACTTTCCCCATGATCATCCCATAACTAAGAGTACCTCCTAATCATGTGGATTGATTCTACAAAATTTCATTATGGGCTAAAAAATATGACATGGGCTAAGAAACGAAGTGATGGACCATCATTTTGTTATATGGTGATTATAAAGTGACCTATGGTAGTCATTAATTTATGAAATAACCATCATATAATAGCCACAAAATAGGATATAACATTATAAACCAACCAATGGTCCTTGGATAATCACAATGGGTAGGGAAAAGATGATTTTGACAAAAGACTATAAAGGTTAAATGGAATAGGAAATACCATGATATTATAAACATATTAGCTTCCTAAAATAATTTTAGAAAATAAATTAAACAAATGTTTAAATAACACCTAACCTGTGATGAGGATCATGTAGTGTATAATTGAACCATTCATTTTCTTGTCTCATGCAATTTTCTTGAGAGATTGTCTTGAAGATACTATCGTTATCCTTAACATTCCTGCAAAATCATAACCAATGATATTGGTGATGTCTCTAGATCACATGGCATTATAAATATGCCTTTGAAGAAACTATATATATATGTGTGTGTGTGTGTGTGTGTGTGTGAACTTATTTTAACACATAAGTCTGTTTAGTTGTGCCTCAAAAGGTTTACACAGTTGGAAGTCTTTCCCCTTAGTGGTATTAGATAGTACCTAGTTTTCTAACACCATGTAATGAACAAAGTTCGCATACTCAAAGGAATGCTCTGACACCAATGTAACGAACAAAGTTCGTATACACAACAATAATCTTCAGAACACTTCGAAGACAAATACATCCATTGTAGAACAAGTAATGTATATTAAATAATGTAGATATAATTGGTGACATGATTACAAATGATGGTGAGGGCCTGCTTATATAACCTAGGCAAGTTCCTCTTCACAAATAGTCATGTCCTTAGAAACATACCTCTTCATTAACTAGTTACTAGTTAATTAATCATTATTTATTATTATTAGTGTTTACATTATTTGTATTATTTTATATATATTGTATTCATAACATTTCCTTCCTCTTCCAAAAAATTTGTCCTCAAAGCATATTGTTGATAAATCATGTTATCTGTTTCTTTCTCTTGTAATTTTTTTGCATCTTTTAGTATGATTTGAGTTGTCATCTTCGTTGAGACAAGATGATAAGATCCTTGGAGTGATAAATAAAATTGTTGAACTGAGAAGGGAGTTGACCATCCTAAGTTAATATTCTATGGAATCATGCGGTGATTGGAAATGTGTGATGAATTGTTATCACATGAGTGGATTGTACAAACTTCAGTATTCCTTGGAACATAAGTTTGTTGTTTATGTTGTGAGTGATATTGATAATTAGATTGATTGAAAATTTTTCTCTTGTGATTGAGATGTCGATAAGGAGTTATTTTGTTTTGAATTTCCCTTATCATGTGTGTGGTAATTTCCTGATTTACTTAAGGTACTGATGTTATTGAATTGGTTACAAAATATTCACTTGGAATTCCTATCATCTGAATTGCAACATATGAATATGTTTTTCCTTCAACTAATTTGTCATTTTCTTGAGTTGTGATATTGATTGGATTGTGTTTGTATATTTTTATTCAACATGGAATGAAGACTTCAACACTTATTTCATACTAAATTCTTATAATTTTTTGTTCAATTATTTCTTATCATTTTTAAGTTTCATATTTTTTCTCTAAATAAGTCTATTTCTAATTATATAACATAAAAATACATGGTGACCACAGCCTCAGCTAAGTGAGCCTAAGAGCTGGGTATGATTGTCAAAAAATAAATAATTCTGGACTGCCCCAGGAGGGGAAACCAGTCCCTTAGATAATTGTCTTGCTACCCTCACAGGGGAAACCAGCATTAAGTTCAGAAAATGGACCCATGAAAACAACATTTTTCACTCTCAGCAAAGGAGAGATTAACAAAAACACAAAAAAGACCCATGAAACCTGGGCTTTAGATCCGTGTTCCAGCAGAGGTTACCGTGTTTACTTGTCATTTGCAGGAGAGGGAGGTTCCTCCTCAATGCGACATCTGTATTCGTCGTTGCTGCCATCTTCATCTTCAGTTGTTGCACAGGTAGCTTTATCAGTTTCCTCATTCATCGATTCCTTTTCCTTACCAGCACTTTCCATCCCTAGCAGCACGCTCTTTTCCTTGGAATCATCTTTGTCCTCTTTACCAGCTGCTTCCTCTCGAAGGGTGACAGTGATGAAAGCAGTAATTACGGGTTGGTCCATGGTGCAAGCAAATTGGAACTTGACTCTATGGGAGGTTTGGCGGAGAGCAATTTGGGCGGGTGGAGTGGAGACAAGGGTAGCAAAATGTTGAGTGACTGGTTGCGAAGGAGACGCAGCCTCATGAGACTGGGAGCCATGGATAGGATGCGCCTGCCCAGCAAGGCTGGCTCTTCCCCGTTTGCTCCGGGTTTCAGGGTTATGGTCACGAGAGAAGTCCTTAGAGGAAGAATCAGAACTGGAGGTGGACCAAGAGTGAATTGCTCTGCCCCGGCTGCTGCCGTGTAGGCTTCTCATCCTCTGTCTAAGGCGAGGCATTTTGACAGTGGAGATCAGGCGAGAGTGGCTATGCTCAGGACGGGAATGACAATGCTCAGACAGGAAGGGCGAGACTTGCGTTGCAGGGGGCCGAGAATTCTTGCAACAGAGTGCACTCTGAGTATAGTGAAATTCCGGCGAAGTTTCAATGCAGCTAAGCAACAAGCATTGTATTCATGTGTGCGTTTGAGCACTTGGCTCAGTACAAGCAGGAGGACAGAGGAACCTCTGCAGAGCGGGAGACCAATAGTCAGGGAGGGCATGAACATAATTTCGATGCAGCCGAGCCATTATAAACCAGAGTAGCGGAAAATTCTGGCGATGGAATGAGTTAATGTCACAAGTGCTATGCGGGCTGGCAGCATTAAATGGAGGATTAATGCGCCTGTGGGTGGCCATATGGCCACACCATGCACCTGACATCGGGAACCTCACAAGGAAGAACGTCCCATCCACCTTAAACATCATCCGCATCCGGAACTACAATATCTTTGTGCACTAGTGTGATGCAATCCTGTAGAAGTGCACTCTCGTGGAGAATTTTGAGGGGGCCATGTTTGAGAGTGTCTACACTTTCCACTCCAACATTGGCCAGGAAATATGCAACTTTGTTGCCATCTCGTTTGATATGAGTGAACGAGATGGCTTTATGGATCTTTAGCCATCAGTCCATCATTTCAAGTTGAGCTGCTAGTCTCCAACTGGTAGCCACTTTGGCTGCTATAGTTCCCCAGAGTAGTTTATTGGCCATGTTGGTGAGCACCTGTGAGTCTCCTTCAATTACAATGGGGAAGTGATTATAGTGCTAAGCTAAGAAAAGACCTTGCCACAAACCTTCCAATTCTGTAGAGTTGTTAGTGTCCCAACCAATAGAGCCGTAGTAGATTGCTAGAGGAGCCCCACTGGAGTCTCTGAAAATGCCACCAAATCCTGCTTTTCCGGGGTTTCCTTAGAAGCGCCATCGAAATTTAGTTTAAACAGTCCTATGGAGGGAGGAGACCATTGATTTGGAACTATCAGAGTGTTATTTTCAGTACTGGTTGGAGTATGAGTGATCTTAAGTTGACAATTCTCCCAAATGGCCTTTTCCTGTGGCTTTGTGGGAAGATATTATTCCTTCCATTCATGAAGAGCCAGTGATTCTTGAAGGTTGTTGCCAAAATTACTCCAGATTATTTCCAACGATGTGCTTTGGCTTCTGAAGATTCTCTTGTTTCTCTCCTTCTAGATTGTCCATAGGAGCAGGCCTGGGAGAAGTCGCCATAGTGTGTTGAGAAGATTGCTACTGTAAGGTGTCGTCGTCCAGTTGCGTATAGTGTTGATTATATCCCCGGAAGGTTTGCTCCTTTTGCAGCGAAAGCTTATTTTCTCCTAGAGATTATTTGCAAGAGTACAGGAGACCATGAGGTGTTGAATTGTTTCATTGTTTTGATTATAGTTGGGACATCGAGAGGGTCCTATGAAGCCCCGTTTGATCAAATTATCCCAAGTGAGAATTATTTTGTGGTTGAGAAGCCATAGAAAAGTAGAAACTTTGGGCCAGATTCTGGGAGACCATATAAGCTGCCAAAGAGGGTTAGGAGGATCAGTGATCGGGTGCATAAAAGTGTAGGCTTCTTTTGTGGTGAACATTCCTTTGGTGGTGTGTCCCCATCTAAGAATGTCTAGTTCCTCCGAGCATCTGATCTTCCTTTGCTGTAGTTTTAGGTTGAGCGCTTCCCATGTGTCTTCCTGTTCCTGGGGAGCGATTTGAGCAAAGTGTTTCCATTGCCTGAATCCATTGTTACTCAAAGGGAGCCAGTGCTGATTTACCTTATCTTCCAGGATAATGGTCGGATCCCCCAGATTGTGAGGCCAGAGAATGTCGACTAGTTTGGGTTTTTGTTGCCATGAGTCCACCCAGAATCTAGCTGTGCTTCCATTACGAACTTCCCAAAAACTATGCTGTTGGATCAGTGCACTGTGTTTTTTCGCATCATTCCAAATTAGTGAGCCTATTTCTTCAGGGGAGAGTCTTATCAGGTCTTCTAGGGGTTTTTTGTTGGAATATTTGGCTGTCCATAATTTGGCCCAAGGAGTGCGTGGAGCCGACATCCATTTCCTCCGTATTCATGCTCCCATTACTTCATTAATGTGAGTCAGATCTCTGAGTCCAAGTCCTCCTGCTTCTTTTGGGGTGCACATAGTGCTCCATTTGACTAGAGCCCATTTGCGATTTTGTCTAGATGATCCCCATAGAAAATTGCGTTGCAAAGATTTTATCCGTTTGAGTACCCATTTTGGCACTGCAAGGACCGAGAATAGGTATAGAGGCATGGATTGCAAAACTGCTTTGATAAGAATTAATCTGCTTTCCATGTTGAGGGATCTGTAGGTCTAGGAGGAAAGGCGGGCTTCCAACTTTTCTAGAAGCAGTTTCCATGAAGAGTGCTTGATGGCGGAATCGGTGAGAGGGGCGCCTAGGTACTTAGCAGGGAGAGTTGATATGGAGAAGCCCAGAATGTGAGAAATATTGGTTTGAGTATGGATAGGGGTGTTAAAGAAGTAGATCTGGGATTTGACAGCATTTATGGAGGTTCCAGAGGCTTCAGAGAAGAGATTCAGAATGGATTTAAATGAATGAGCTTCTTGAACATATGGGTACCCAAATAACATGTTATCATCCATGAATTATTGATGGGTGGTGGCTGGGGAGCCATGGAGGGTGATACCTTTCAATTTCTGGGTTTGAAGAGCATTTTGAATTAACCGCCCAAGGCCTTCTGCCATGAGTACAAAAAGAAAAGGAGATAGTGGGTCGTCTTGTCTAATTCCTCTCGAAGGAGAGAACGGATGAGAGGGTATCCCATTAAGCAAGATGGAGGAGATGAGATTCATTACCCATCGTACCCACATTTGATTGAAACCAAAAGAAAACAACATCTGTTGAATGTAATTCCATCTTAGCTTATCAAAATCCTTGGAAAGATCAATTTTGAGGAGCATACCTGCCTTTTTGCTAATCTTCAAGGAGTGAATGACTTCATGCGTTAGGATGATTCCATCAATAATTTTATGTCCTTCCACATATCTGGTTTGTTCAGGCGATATTAGCAGCGGGAGCAATGGCTTAAGTCTATCGACAATGACCTTTGAGATCACCTTATAGATAACATTGCACAGAGCTATGGGGCGAAATTTTTTTGGCGTACTTGATTGATTTTATTTTGGTATGAGAGCAATAAAAGTTGCATTTAGAGAAGGAAGAAGCCAGTGCATTGATCTCGATTCTTCCACCAGTTGCCAAACTTCTAGTTTAATAAGGTCCCAGAAATGGTGAAATAAGTTTGAGGTGAAGCCGTCTGGACCTGGGGCTTTGCCATCTTTGGATTGGGCCATTGTTGTTTCTACCTCCTGCAGGGAAATTGGTCGCAGTAGCATTTGATTGTGCTCCCCAGTTATGATTTTTGGAATACGCTAAATTATTTTATAGATTGCAGGTTGTCTGTTGATTGGAGGTTCTTGATGGACATTTTTAAAGTGCGCCAGGAGCACTTGTTCGATGTCATCATGATTTTCCAGTTGTTCTCCTTGCGGATTTGTAATTTGGGTGATTCGGTTGTTCATTCTTCTTTGAATGGTGGATCGATGAAATAATTTTGTGTTCTTTTCACCTTCCCTTAGCCATCGGATTCTGCATTTTTTCCACCAAATTATTTCTTCTTGTTTTCTTCTCTCATCCAACTGCTCCTGGAGTCTTTGTTCCTAAGCTGCAAGAGGCTCTGTCCTTCCGTTGTTGATGATTTCCTATTGAAGCTTAGCCATTCTGTGTTCTAAAAGTTTTTTCTCCTAGAAGATGTCCCCAAATATAGAGTGGTTCCAAAATTTGATTTGAGATTTGAGATATCGAAGCTTTTGCTAAAACTGATACATTTTGGAAACTACTGGCGGAACAAAATTCTCCTAGGCTGTGTGGACCAGGGTTTTGAAGTTAAGATGATTGAGCCAGAAGGCTTCAAATATGAAGGGCCACTTTGATAGGTTTCTGGGTTGCTGCCATTGAAGAGAAATAGGCCAATGGTCCGAGCCTGATATAGGTAAGATAGAGGCAAATATGTCTCCCCCCAAATGTATGGCGTTGACTGAGATTAAGAAGCGATCCAGTTTGGACATAATTTTCTGATTTCCAGATCTTTTGTTGTTCTGAGTATACATTCCATTGGAGAAAGGCAGGTTAATGAGCCAACTTCTGTTAATGAATTCTTTGAAGTGGGAGCTTTCAGGCTATAGTCTTGATCGACCTCTTATTTTTTTTTCAAGCTTGGTGATCATATTAAAGTCCCCTCCTATTATCCATAAGGGGTGTGTTATGTTGGATTTGAGAGCCTCCATTGTATTCAGGAGCGCCATCTTTCTTGGCGAATCTTGAGGAAAGTAGACATTTGAGAGGTGCCCATGTATATTGGTGCCCATGAGATGAAAGGTTGTCTGAATGAGATTATGCAAGGCATGGTAGTCCGTGAGCGAGATAGTTTTCGTATCCCACGCTATTGCTAAGCCTCCCAAAGATCCAGAGGTATCAACCGCTACTGAGTGGCATCCTGGCCATGCTTTGGTTAGGATAGTGCCAAGAGTTGTGCTATTGCATTTGGTTTCTTGAAGAAAGAATATTTGTGGTCTTTCTTGCTGAATCATGTTTTTGATCATTCTGTATTTCCCAGGGCTATTCAGGCCTCTTATGTTCCATGAGATGAGCTTCATGAGGAACTATTGGGAAGCGGCTTATAGAACTGAGTCAATTTGGGGTATCTTCCTGACTCCACCAACATCTCCCCTATGATGATGGTTCATTGTAGATCTGGTTTTTTGCCTCTTTTCTTTGATTCCTTTATAATTCTTTGACCATCCCAATGACTTCCTGGTTGAATTCCCTGTTTCTTTTGTTGTGCTCAGAAAAGGACCACTTCTAAGTTTTCAATCTGTCGAGGATTGATTTTTTCAAACTCTTTTCGTCTACAGGCGTCCTCCAGTCCCAAGATATCAAGCTCACCCAGATCAAAGCTCTCTGGTTCCTCATACATGTGGCTTGGCTTACTGCTTTATGGGTTTTCCTTATTGGAGAGTTTAGGGTCGAGCAGGAAGCTGTCAATGTCCATACCATTTGGTTTCCAAATGACAAGATCTGTTTCTGGATTAAGCTTGGAATCCATGGTCTCCATGTTCTGCGGTTCTTGCGGGCTTGGTTTAGGATCAGAAGGATTTGGGATTGCGGCTGAAGAGGAGGGCT
Source organism: Pinus albicaulis (assembly GCA_034641835.2). Classification (NCBI taxonomy): domain Eukaryota; kingdom Viridiplantae; phylum Streptophyta; class Pinopsida; order Pinales; family Pinaceae; genus Pinus; species Pinus albicaulis. Next base: position 742,706,655 of record CM076573.1, on the reverse strand, counting down.
TAGAAGAGGGGTCAGAGGGTGCCAAGGGATTGTTGTCTGAGAGGTCTTGCTGGGACAGGATATCAAAGCTATTGTTGGTGGAAGGGGTATTGGCTTGAGGGTTGGGTTTTTTGGGCACCGATGGGGGTTTCTTGTTATTCATTTTGCGATTAAAGACTTTGGTGAACCCATCCGCTTCAGACTTGTCCTTGAATTCTTTATTATTGGGGGTATTATTGAGAGGGAAGTCTCTGAATAGATGACCATGGGCATGACATCTACGACATCGAAAGGGAACATGTTCACAGTCTATGGGCTGGATCCATTCAAAATCATCATGAAACAGAATTACATCATTTGGAAGAGCTTTGTCGAGGTGCATGTATACACATATCCGAGCATAGGAGGTGTATCTTCTGAGCTTTGTTTCCTCCGCTATCTTAATGATCTCGCCTAACCCTTTTCCAATAATAGTTAGCGATTCTTCATCCCAGTATTCGAGCGGCAGCGAATACAAACGTATCCAAACCGGATCCCAGTTGAATTTTTCTTTATTCGGATTGAATATTTCAATCCAATCTCTTAGGTATAAGCCAGCAGAGTTGAAGAAGTAAGGCCCCCCGTCAAGTACTCTGTTTCGGTCCTCGATGCAGTTGAAAACGACATTGAAGAATCCCTTTGGCCCTAGATGTAGGGTAAAATGACCTTTGGGCTTCCATTTCGAAGCAATCCCTCCCTGCAGAGCTTTCTTAGTTGGCCAATAGCCAATAAACTTTCCAATAAGATCATTATCTTTCATAAACTGAATCTGGGCATTTATGCGGTGACTGGGTAGATCGATCTTAAGTCTTTCGGCCGTAATGGGTTTGCATGTTGCAGAGATCACAACTGGTATCTCCGAAGTGTCCACTGAGGCCTGTACCTGTGGTACTTCATTCCTCTGTTCTGTTTCAGCATTGTCAGAGGTCGTCCAGGTTGCATCATTCCTTTCCTCGTTTTTAGGGGGAGGCGAGTTGCCTCCCCCCAGTGAAGTTGCCATAGCCCGTGCTCAGGACTCCGTTGAATCACTTATCCGGTTGCATGCGGATCCACGGGTCTTCTGTGTGCGCTTAGGGCAGCGCTGTTGTAGAGGTAGTCAAAACCCTAGCAGAGCTGTGTTCCAACCCTAGTAGAGCGTATCGATTATTTTCTTCAAGAGATCAATTTTGTTTAAGTTTCATATTTGAGTGAGTAGACTGTGATTATTATTTTTGAGATGTAAGAGTTCCTCATTTTCTGAGTCAAATTTATTCGACCATTCAAGCTTCTCATATTTTAAACACTCGATTTGATCTAATGACCTTTGATTAAGGTCTTTTAAGTTCAAAATTTCTTCTTCCTTATCTGATAAACTGTCATTGTGTTTCTTCTCAGAGCTTTTATTTTCTTGCTATAATTTTTTCTTCTTAAACTTGGAATTCTTGATTTGTTCAAGTATTTTTTTATTATGGTCCTGTCGATGGCTCGAAATTCTCTGCCTCAACATTATAAGGGAGACCACCCGGTAAGGAACTTAAAGAAACTCCTTTTCCGTTGAAATGGTGGTTCTGACTGGTTAAGGCTAGGCCCAATTACCTTCTCTCTATCTCTATTGCCTTAAAGTATGACTTTCACCTACCAATGAGAAGAGATATCAGATCGAATCTTCTTGCTAATCAGGCAAGAAAGTGATCCTTAAATTGATTTGGGGCTCAGCGAAGCCACAACTAAAATTTTCCTCTTTGATAAGAGGACTTCTAGAATGCAAGAAGAAAATTAAACTTAGAATGCAATCAAAAGGAAAGAAATTTTAAGCCGATCTCAATTAGGAAGATATAGATCTAACCCAACCGAGAGAAAAGTAATTAAATGATTGGGATTTTAACATGTTTGGCTTAAGATGAATATATATCTAGTTAAATAGTTCAAATTAACTAATATTATAATTACCAAACATACATGTTCAAATATCTATTAACAATGAAAGATGAACCAATAACATGAGGAAGTATTTCACATAATGTTAATGGAAATTAAATCAGAATTAGAGGACATATTTATGAGTAAATAATTACTCACAAATATGATTTAAGCATAAGAGCATAAGAGTAAATTAACAACATATCTATGAAACAAACAGAATAGATAGCTAATTTGTAAGACATGAATTCATATTGACAATAGCGCATAATATAAATCAAATTAACATAATTATGTCATCAAAAATGAATTTCATATTAAAAATAATATTATTTCTAATACAAATTAATTTGAACTTGTTCTCCTTCTCTATTATTTGAATCTAATCTCCTACAATCTTCTCCAAAGCATAAACTCTGCTGCTAAAAGCAAGATTTCCAATAGTGCAAGCTCTGCCTTTCATACATAGCCTAGAATGGAAAAAGAAAAATCCCAATAATACCCAGATCTGAGATTGATCCTTTGTACCTATAGCATGAAACCACTATTACAATAGTGCTTTTGAGAATTGTCAACTTGCAGAGAAGAGGACCCTTTCTCCCTTCTATAAACCACTATTTCTAATTAGAATAATTAATTCCAGATAAGAGAGTTGTTGAAGAGTCATTCTGCTCTAACCATTTTCATTGGTTCAAATTTTTTCCCTTCTATTGTTGGAGCATTTCCATTGAGTGAAATATGTTCCTCCTCATCTCTTCAAATTTTTCCTCTCAAAACCAATCAAAATTTAATAAAAACTAAAATAAAAATAAAAATATCAAATATGGAAAATAGAATATCTTTAATTAAAACTTAATTAAATAAATAAATAAAAGGAAATCCAAGATTTCCATCAATCCCTGTAAAAATATTATTGGTCAAAGACAACACAGTCGAATGGATCCACACTCAACAGAGGCTATGAGCAAATGAAAATGCATAAAACTAAACTAAGCAAATTAATTTTGTTTAAAAATTTGGAGCTCGATCTTCTGGTAAATTTTAGACTCATTTAATGACCGAATCTAGTCATGTAACTACTTCATAAATATTCTCCATAATTTTATCTATCCAACGAATCGTCTTAGGCCTCATTTTTTCCAAGTAAAACTCAACTTATGAGCTCAAAGTTGCAAGAATTCTAAAAAATTTGTTTCCTAGGTCAAAAATAGAAAAGTTTTAATTAAAAAGATAACCCTAAATTAGATTAATAATTATTAGTTGATTAATATTAATTTAATTATAATTACAAAATTAAACTAAATTAATTACAAACTAATGATATATAATTAAAATAAATTTTAATTTAAAAATTAAAATGAATTTAAAAGTTAATTAAAAATATATTTATATTATATTATATAAAATTATAAGTAAAATATAATATTTATAATATTAATATAATATATATTATAAAAACATATCCCCTGTAACAAACCTCACGTTGTTACAAGTGAATTGAAATGGAGGGGGGACTTATCATAATGGAGGAGGCCCTTTAATGAAATAGAGGAGTATGATGTATGGAGGGCCACGTGATGGAGGAGCGAGAGTCATAAGGAGATGGACTTTGTGTTAAACGAAAATATCCATGACATAATTCAATACCGGATATCGGAAGAAATGAAATATCAGAAGTTTTAAGATGTGCGCCAGACAAAAAACCCAATATCTGATACTCTAATATCGGGTATATCGGAAATATCGAAAAAATTGTATCGGAAGTTTTAATATTGGATCTTTTTATATCGGTACTTTTGTTAAGGAAGGGAGGAGGTGAGGTGAATGGGGTCTATTTAGAGAGTGAAATTAAAAATCTTACAAAATGAACTAAACCACTTTGCAATATTGATAATTCGGGTATCATAATTTATTTTAAAGTTAGGAATTGGAATAAATTATCGAGATCCTAAAAACGCATTATTTAATTGCTCTACAATTTTGCTAGGCAATTTTGTATGACCATTAGTGAAAAATAAAGAAATTAGTGAAAATTGACTAGGAGTTAATATTTACAATCAATTACTAATTTTTTTACAAAAAATAAAATAATATACATTTTGTACATTTTTTTAACCCACGCAACAAGATCAAACTTCATAGGAGTGTCATTTTCAAATTGGATAACCAAATGATACGAAACAAGTATCGATGGAAATCTTGCTAAAAGTAGAACTTAATAAAACAATCAAAATAGAAATCCGATGAAAAAGAAAACATGACAAAATTGTAGAACACTTAACTAAATGAAAATCTAAAATGTGGTTTAGTCAAAATTCTAAGAAAAAGGATCCCCATTATTTGAACTAAAAAAGTTAAAAATGGGGAGTGTTGAATTCCCCTTCAACAATTGGCGATACACAGGGAAGAACCAATTATCTCTGGTTAAAATATAATCGACTTCAAAATATCTAAAAGGTTAAAAATAATGGATTCCATTAAACCATCAAATAGTAAAACATTTCTCATGGCTCCCACATAGATATATTAAGCAATATGAGTTTAAAAATTTAAGTACTCAAAACATACTTGAGTAAAAATCATGAATCCAAATTCTGAGAAAATTTTATTTTAAAATTTGCTCGTATGAGAAATAAAAGAAGGTAGAGATAGGATTTTTTTGATAAAGCATATATCCATTGTTATGAATGGTCTCTGACATCTCTTTGCTGCCAGCAATCTTGAACAATACCCCAATGAAGTTGTCTTTAATGCCATACAAGCATAGACCCGCTACTAGCGAGCGTCCATAACACTTTTATTTCCCATGCTTCCTCTTTTGATCACCCTTTTGATAGGTGTGTTTTGCGAGCTTTTAGTTTATGATGTATCAAAGTGAAAGAGGTGGGATGGTAATAGAGAATTATGTTAATGGATATAATAATTTCATAATGTTAAGTCCAAATTCTTTTCCCACAACTATCAATCAGAGGTTTTTATAAAGTGGAGGGGTGGGAGGGATTCATTGAGTTAGACTCATATTAGTTGTTTCCTTGAAAATGTGAACTATATCACTTATAAAGGATGTGTTTTCCTCCATGAAAAATATTTTAAAGCAAGAGGGATTTATGGTTCCATAAAGATATACCTTTATTGATAAATGAAATTTACTGAAATAGACGGAGTAAAATATTTCCCATGTATGCCAACCATTGTTGTGTGAGGAAATGGCCTTTCACATAAATCATGGCAGAGTCACCACAATCAAACCAAAAACAATGGAAAAAATAAAAATAAATCTAGACTGAAATGAAAGAATAAAACAACAACTCAAATCATGTTAAAAATGAGGAAAGGAGAAGCTGAAAGAAAAGACCAAATTTAGAAGGAAAACCCTAACAATATTTAACTATAAAATATCTCAAAAAACGAATAAAAGAAGATAATCATGTGTGTATTTGCATTATGTTGATATTTTAGTAAATTTTAATTTTGTTGAGGCTTTGAAACTATAAGGGAAATAACAGTCATGCAATGAGATTAAACCAAATGAGAAGTATTTGTCTACTATAAATTTTCTTGTTTCAAAGCAAAACCTGCATAAAAGTGTCTCAACCATTTTCTAATAAAATACATGCTTAAGAAACAAATTAAAGGTTTTGAAACTCCCCAGTTTAGTTGATTCTATGAGGATCATTACTACTTCTCCCAAAATCTTTGAAAGCAAACCAAACAAAGGAGAATGAGTTCCAAATATGATCTAATAGAGGTGTGAAAATTTTATGGAGAGCTGTAAAAATAGAGTTTAAGATAAACAAAAACTAAAAACAAAATTGAAACCAAAAGTAAAGAAATGAAAATTAATGAAAGTGGACATATGAAACTTACCAATGGATAATTTCATTTAATCTTACCTGAGAGATAACATTTTCTCCAATAAAATTAACCACTTCATTTAATTAGAATTAAAATCATGAAGAAGTTTAATTTTTTGAAATCTTATTGATCCAAAATCTTCATTTATTAAATCTTAACTAAAGAAAGCAGTAACCTAAAATAAAATAATGCTTTGTGGCCAAGGAATCACAAATAAACCAAACCTAGATAAATGAGAATGAAGTGATGCTTCTTTATGAATTACGGCAAGGATTGTTCTCATAATATTACAAGTTTCATATTCACTCCATGATTTTCATAAATTGTGCAGAATCAAGACGTATTCCAAAACAATGTAATACATATGTGTAGATGGAGAGATCTTGAAATTTTGTATGCTAAATATAGAGTGTTATATAAAAACTCAAATATAAGAGAAAAAAAATGATTTAACCACGATCCACTACCTTTACCTATTCCAAATTCCTTATCAATTGTTGTATTACCATCATGGTTTCTCAAGAGTGACTTGAAAAGCAAATGAATATGCTCAATAAAATGTGATTGAGATAGTAAAATGTGCATCCGATAATGAGTCAAAGGCAAAAAAGTAAATGAACCACATGTGATGAAATTTCTCATTAGTCAATAATATTTTCGAGAAGAGTAAAAAAAATTCCCATGTGCACAAAGTCATCCCGGTGAATTAATACTTGGATTTGATGAAATTATAATTAAAATACATCCAAGCTCTCGACCACCATGATAACAAGAAAGTAGCATATATATACAAAGATAATAAAACAAAACTTTATGTGAGCATATTGAAAGATCAAAATGAATTGATCTAAGACCTATAAAGATACTTAACCCGATATTCTTAAGTTATGAGTTTCTGAGAGAATCAAAGTGAAAGGCAAGAGCTCATGTTTTCCAAAAATATCAATGGGAAAAAATCCAATAAAAAAATACTTGGCTTCATAATGTTTCCGGTGACATTTATTTTCATATGTTTAATTATATTTCACCTCTGATATGTGAAGTCTCGATATTTAGAATATTAAAGATAAGCAAGATCATGGAACATAAGTTTTTTTTTGTAATTTTTACAAACAAAACTTATGATATTGATCATGCTATATAACGAATGTTTTCTTAAATGTATGATGTGTGGATGTTGGAACACCTAATCCTCCATGGGTAGGTGTGGAATGCGAAAAGTAACAATGGTGTCCAAGTGACCTTGGAATGTGAAACCAAGAGTCACACCATTGTACTATAAATATACATCATGTATAACGGAAAAATAATAGAGCTAAACGCTTATCCTTCATTGTGTGTTGAGTTTCTTGTTGTGTGTGTTTATTCTTCTCTCCACACCATTTGTGTGTTTAACATGGTATCAGAGCTGATAGGTTCATAACCAGCTCAACCTTGAGTGAGCCATTTGTTTTTTGTGGCCTGTGCATATCTGCAAAAATTCTGGTTTTTTTGCAGCACTTAGAGATTTTCTACAGCAGTCCTTTTTTGCCGCATTCAAAATCTTTGGCAACATTCAGAAATTGGTTTGAAGAGAGCAGCGTTGTTTATATCAAATTCTGTAGGTTTTCTAACTGCTCATTCAAATTCTGAAATTTCCCCGCAATTTCTGCCTATTAAATTCTACACAATTTTGGAGAACTGCTGGAAAATAGTGTTTAAAGTGGATTTCTGGTTTTTTACTGGAAAATTTATGAGTTTTTACTAGAAAATTTTCTGCAAATTCCTGAAAAGTATTCTATTGAAAATTTCCTGGATTTCCTGAAAATTTCCGATTCTGCAAATTCTCCAATTCTGATATGTTTCCTAGAAAATTCTGTAAAATTATCCAATTTTCCTTTGCTGTGTATTACTACTCTACTCTATTGTTTTTAAATAAATAAATAAATAAATTAATTAAAAAAAATAAAAAATAAAAATAAAAAATCAAAATCTGGGCAACTCGGCCCCTCGCCCCCCCACACTCTGCAACTCTCACAGCAGTACTCTGCCCCCTCTACTCGCTGCACCATCCTCTCCGCTAGCCCCCCTACGCTACTTACAACAACACCCACACCACACTCTGCAATTTTCCCTACCCAGCCCCCCTTTCTCCACGGTCGTCCCTCCCCCTTACTCTTCACTCTCCTACACTCTCGCCCTACCCACGCCCTCAACGCCCTCACCCCATTCGCTCCCTACGCCGTACCCACCCAGCTTCCGTCCCCACCCCATTCGCTCCCTACGTCGCTCCCCTAAGCCGCCCTACCCATCCTAACTCCTCCCTCGCTGCAGACCCAGCCCCTTCACCTCGGCCCCTCCTCTACCCGACTCCCCACTCCCCTTTACCGACAACCCCATCCCCGCCCCCTACGCGGCCCTCATCCCACCCTTCCCCTCACTCCACTCTTCCATACGCCCTACTTGCCCTCTTCACTACGCTCCCCTTCCACCAATCTACACCACCTCTCCCTCTCCACACCATCGTTCCTTCCCCCTATCAATGCTCACGTTTTTTTTTTAAAGTTCCCTCCCTATTTTAAGTTACTTCCCTTCCCACTTTAATTTTTTATTACAATCCCTCCTTTCAATTTTTTATTTTAATTAATCCCAAATAATTAAATAAATAAATAAATTAAAAAAAAAATAGCAGAGAAAGAGGAAGAAAGGAAATAAACAGCAGAGAGATAAAAAGAAAATAAACAACAGAGAGAGAAAATGAAAATGGCATAAGAGTAAATGGTAAATTGCCTACATAGACAAGAAAAGTGCAGTTTATATTATATGATTTGTGGCATTAATATAAGGGTGATTTTCTGTAAGAAATTGACATGTGAAGAAAAATTGGTCACCATTTTGCAAACAGTAATGGCACTCATTGTTTGGCCACACAAAGTTTCTGATTTTTTTGGAGTTTCTCTTGATATGCATTCTGCAGAAGTACATCAAGGTCAATCATCCAAGCTTGTGAATATCTCCTCATTTTGTTGAGTTGAGTTGAGTTGTTTTCGGTGTCAAACAACTCTTTGAAGAAAAATCAGCTGCCTTAAAGGCTTCTTGCATAGTGTTTTCAGCTGCACATTTACAAAATATTTTTGCATAAATATTGTATTGAACTGACATTGTATTGTGAGTGGATATTGCTTCTTCATAGTTGCGATCAGTAAATTTGAGTTGTTGTTGTAAGTCATTGTTGCTTTTCGGTTAGACATCCAAGTCTATACATTGATGTCCTCCATAATTTGAGGAGCAGATTTTGTACTTTGAGAATTCCATAGTTGGAAGTTCTCTTGGGTAATTTGTATTTTTCTGAAAGAAAGTTGAATCACATTGTAAAAGGGTGCATTTTCGGTTGAAGCCGACACCCTTTATTTTGAGCCTAAGTTGTTGAAAATGGCTAAAATCAATGAGGCGTTAGAGTTTTTGAATAACCTCATTCATTCCAATGATGATGATATGATAAAAATGAGCAAGAATGTTCTTTGTAATATTCAAAGTTGTTTGCAAGATGCACAAGAAAAGATTGAGTTTTTGCAGTTGGAATCTCAGCTTCAGCAAGATGAACTTCAGCAAAAGAGTCACCATTCTGAACCTATGTCTGTTCAGAAGATTGTGAAGGACTCTCATCAGAAGAAAGAAGATAAAGTTGTAGTTGATTCACATTCAGTTCCTTGCAAAAGAGCAGATGTACATGTAGATGCAGCAGTTCAACCTGCACTTCTCAAGCCCATCATCAGACCTTGGGAAGAGCTTGTCCACAACAAGCACAAAATTGGTCTTGGATATGACAAGGATGTGTCATTTCATATTCTAGACTACACCAAGCCCATAATATTTTAGAGTGCCGGATTCCTATATGACAGTTCACCTGCAGCTGTTCCAAATCCTGTTTCGCTTCCACAACAACAACAGATTGAAAAATGCCAACACTGTGATCGAGTTGGCCATATGAAAGATCATTGTTTTGATCTTCATCCATGCAAGCACTGTGGTCGGAACAACCATTATTCACACAGATGCTTTAGACACAAGCCTCCTGCAAGAACAAAGATTCATCTTGGATGGATTGCTTCTTGGAAATGGGCATCATCAGCCAAGAAGATGTTTAAGACATATCACAAAACTTGTTCTAGAATATTGAGCAAATTTGCAGTTGATTTTTCGCCATCATCTCACCTTGTCCCTGACAGGGGGGAAAATGGTGGTCAGCTACAAGCTTCGATGTCAGATCAAGCGAGCCTGAGCCACAATCTCTCATTCCATGTTCAGAGTTGTAGCCAGAGACACGACAGTTCAAGCGAGCCTGAGCCACAATTCGTCATTCCAGATTAAAAGATGTAGCTAGAGACACGGATGCCCATGAGCATGCCTTTGGTTGGTGGACAACCTTAAACCATCATCTTTGGTTGGTGGACAACCTTAAACCATCACAGGTTGTAGACCTCCCTTGCTCTAGGTTGGAAGGTCTCCCTTTCATATATGAGGACACTTCCTCTAGCGAAGCCTTGACTTCTTGCCGGCTTTAGTTGAGTTCGATACTTCAAGCATTCCAGTGTTGTTGGTAATCCTAAAACCATCACAGGTAGTAGACCTCCCTTCTTTTAGGTTGAAGGTCTCCCTTTTTAATGAGGGACAATTCCTCTAGCAGAAGCTTTCAGCTTCTTGCTAGTTTTGGAAGAATTCCGAGAACTGCAACAAGTATTGCGTTCCAGTGTTGGTGGTCATCCTTAAACCACCTCTTTTTTCCAACATTTTCAGAGAGCTGATTCAGCCTAAGGGCTTCCATGTATACTTTGTAGATTTGTATTACAACTCTCTTCTTGGACTCACACATACCCCTTCGGATTAAGGGGGAATGTTGGAACACCTAATCCTCAATGGGTAGGTGTGGAATGCGAAAAGTCACAATGGAGTCCAAGTGACCTTGGAATGTGAAACCAAGAGTCACACCATTGTACTATAAATGTACATAATGTATAATGGAAAAATAATAGAGCTAAACGTTTATCCTTCATTGTGTGTTGAGTTTCTTGTTGTATGTGTTTATTCTTCTCTCCACACCATGTGTGTGTTTAACATGGTGTTTAACAGTGGAAATAGCATTCACGTATCAGAAGCGAGCTCGTAAGAGTTTATAAAGTAGTTTCGATGACTTTCATTCTGATAATGAGATAACTTGAAGTTCTGTAGAAATGATTGCAAGATAACTTACATTTACCTGTAAGATAAACTTCCGAGGAAATAAGTTTGACATTTAATAAATATGAGAATAAATCGGGTGTCAAAGATCTTGAAAACCTTTTTGAAGCTCAAATCAACTTACAAGAATCTGAGACCACAATATTCTAGTGAAGATGGTGAAATAGGGGTCATTTCCTTTGCTAAGTGTAATGGAAGTGATAGTGGAGGAAAAGGAAAATCTCGGAGAGGTAAATCTCAAAATTTGTTTTAAATTATTTCGATATAATACAAATTGAAGAGTCCAATAAGTCATAAAGTCTGAAATTATGAGGAAAGATCTCGAAAAAATGAAAGGCGAATGATCTAGATTCCAAAATTCATCAATTAGAGGCTCTGAGTCCCTTCGAAAGAAAGAAATATCACTAAAAGGAAAACTGTATAAACGAGTGTGATGCAATGGTTCAATTCAACTCGGAAATTGTAAGATTCAGAACATTCATAAATAAAATCATGGATAATATTATTCGCTACAAGAGCTTTGTGTGAATTTTCCTTTGTTTGTAGCAAATCTAAGCAATAAAGAGTATAAGCATTTCATTTTAGCTACATCGATGAGAGGTAGGATATGATTATGACTCATATTGCTAAATGTAAAAATGTGAATTCACGTGGTTCTGCACACGTCATTATATCGGCAAAAATATATCGAAGAAATCACTTGGCTATAATTTAGAAAGTTACGATATTTGTGACTTCCAATAAATCATATTGAAAGAAATAACAAATTATAAGCGGATACAGGAAGTGATATCGTAACTTTTATATCGATGATAGTATATCAGGGATATAAAGAGCAAGAATCTGATATGAAAGTCCTGATATAAGCTGAGGATGCAAATACCAGATGATCAAGATATCGGAGTATCGGAATATCAAATGATCGAGATATCGGGAGTTTTGAGCATAGCACACTTTATACGTTACGATATTTTCAAAGGTCAATATGCAGTTGTAGGGCTGAAAACTCTTAAAGTATTTAAGGAAGTGTCCAACTCAACTTTGTCATTAAACAAAAACCCCTTTAATAATTATATTAACTATCAGGAATATTTGATCGAAGAGTGATTTTATCGTAAATTTATTATGAGGAAAGTTACAATATTATAAGGATCTGATACTAATATTCTGATAATGTATTTATTTAATACAAAAGGTCTATCGGGGTTTTAATGAATAGAAGCAAAATTAAATAATACGCAAATTCTGATAAAACAACAAATACTTCCCTGAACATGTTGCAGATTAGAAAGGGTTGGCTACTTGCTTATCTCAAATCTCCAAAATCAAGCCAATGAAGATCTACAAAAGAAAAATAACAACAATAAGAAGTAAACTATGAAAAATAAAACTAACAATAGATGAATATGAACCCATTAATACATACCTGCAAGAATATTGACTGTAATTTTACCTCATGAATCTTCAAGTTCTCCCATGCATTTCTCACAATTCGCATGTGTTCAAACCTCGTCTATTTATTCAATCTAAAAATGCTAAGAAATGGACTTTCGAATTACATCCACTTCAAATGTAGAGGACGAGTGGTGAAAATGAGTCTTTAGATATACTTGTGAATCAAAAGTTGCCAAGCCATAGCAATTCCTTGGAATTTATTCATATATAATTTTATTACAATATATATATATATATATATAACAATGTGATGAATATTTTCGAAAATAAGACAATCAAACACTTCGCAAGTGTTTATGATCCGACCATATTTTGATATGTTGTAAGCCATTTTTCCATAAAATGAAAAGGGGATGCCAAGAAAAACTTGATCTCATTATTTTCTTATTAATAATGAAATAAATGTAAATGGAAAAGGAATTTAAATCTAAATTAATCTTTCTCTAATTCTAACTAAATGAAAAGAAACATGACTAGGTATAGTCATACTTCCAATGTAACCATCCTCTCATTTTAACTCCTACATGTATGTGCAGGTCAATCAATAGGAGTAAAATTGAAACTAAATTATAAAACGAAAATTTCAACCTACTATGTACAATTAACAAATTTAGCGAAATAAATTTATTTACAAAATTCGTACCTTGAAATTATTCCAACCAAATGTTTACAGGATCATAAAAAATAGCATGCATTTTAGTGAATGATTGGAATAAGTTCAAAGGAAGAGGAAACATCATTCAGGTTTGAATAATACATTTTTAAATATTGAAGCCTATTGAACACTAGAAAAATCAGAAATATTTCTGAGTAGTGGAACTTCCAAATATTTTTCAAATGGATTGATAAAGTATGAATGAACATTTACAAGGTTTCTAGAAATGTCTCATTGTTGATCCGAATTTAATGATGCACTCTCAAGTGCCAAGACTTGTAAATAATTCTTTTGAAAATCAGAAATAAATTGATCGAGCAAGAATAAATAAAATTTCAAAATAAGAAGTATTTGATGTTCATGCTTGAAATTATGGAATTGATTTTCATACAATCTTGTTAATGCACTTAACAAATGTCTATAGTTTGAATGTTCAAATTTCCAGTACAATGTGTTCAAAAATTCAAAAATGAAATTCGAAAGAAAAATAAATTTAAATTGAGAGAACTGTAAATGAAGCAAATTATAATTTACATTCATGTTATAAGTAATGGTACAACATGGTTGGGGCTCATTTGCAAAGATTTCTTTCCCACAATTATCAATAGAAATTATAAAGTTAAACTCATTGTTTGCATTCTTTTGTGGGAATGGAAAGATTTCAAACTTAAGATTCAAAAAGAGAATTCTATCATCATAGGAATCTAAAATTGAGATATGTCCTTTAGTACCAAAATTACTATGATGATTGAATGTTTGAAAAATAGAATGGAACAAAATAAATCCTTGATTAAGGTTTTCTTTATCTTCAAAAAAAGATTCACCTAAAGAATAAGACAAAACCATCTTTGAAGAGAAAAGAGGTTGAGCATTTTGATTTTCCAAGTCATTATCATAAGTAACTTCATAAGTGGTTTTTTCCTCTAAATTAAATAAATCAGAATGAGGCAAGTGCTTGAATACAAAATTAAGAGAATCTTCAAAATTATTGATTGAATTATCAATTAAATTTTCTCTACCAATATTTAATAAATCATTATTAATATTAGTTCCTTTGTTTTCTAAAATTAAATTTGAGTTCAAAGGGACTGTTGATTGATTATGAATTAAATTAATATTATAAAAGATATTAGGGTAGAGAGAAAAGAAAAAAAAGATGAAGATATATACCTGAACGTTTCTCTGTGCATAAATAATTTTTGATTCTCCAAAAATAATTTGTTGTGCATTTGATCAATTTATGAATTGTTGTTCAATTGTTCCATCATTTGCAATCTATTATCAACATATTGTGAATTAATTTCAGCAGTACATTGTGCGTTGTTTTCATCCCGTGGTTGATTTAATTGTTGTTGATTTAGTTGTTGATGATTGTTGCTGATAGATTGTGCATCTTCTTGAATTTGTTCTTGATTGAAATTATGTAAATTTGGAGCATTTTTTACATAATTATTATCATTTGTAATTTCAATTTTCGAAGAATCAAATTTGTTTTGAGCAAGTGTATCATTATCAATAAATGATATACTTTCTGGTTCTTCATAGTTATCACAGGACAGAGACACTAAATGTTTGAACTGCCCAATTAATTGGAATTGAGGAGGAAAATCTTTGGACCAAAATTACATTCAAACTAATTTAAATATAACATAAAACATATCCAAAGTCTCACATTCCATCTTACATAATTATTCTAGTTAGTCACACACCTTTTCGTAGTTATATTTTTGAAATTCTTAAAGGAAAATTTTCGAAAATTCATCCCAACTATGTGCAAAGGCAACTAGAATTGACAAGCACTAGTCTTTGGTTTTTCCTGTCAAAGTATGAGTGAAGATCTTGCAAATAATATCTTCATCAATATTGAAATTGTTGCAACTCAAAATAAATTGAAGAAGATGACTAAAAAAATATGTCTTAACATTGTATTTTACCTAAGACAGGATATTGGCTGGCTTTACTGGAGTGGTAGTTGGATGAGGTCCAATAAAGCAACTCCAAGGAAGTATTTTACATGGGGCTATAGTAATAAAATACAGATTTTAAAGCACAAAAACATCAGAGATACAATTTTACTATGACCCTCTTTCTAGCACCAAAAATGTTGATGGCTCGAAATAATCTGCCTCAAAATTATAAGGGAGACCACCAAACCAGGAACTTAAAGCAACTCCTTTTCCGTTGAAATGGTGGTTCCGATTGGTTAAAATAGGTCCAGTTACCTTCTCTCTATTTCTATTGTCTTAAAGTATGACTTTCACCTACCAATAAAGAAGAGATATCAGATCGACTCTTCTTGTTGATCAGGGAAAAAAGTGATCCTTAAGTTGATCTGGGGCTTAGCCAAGCCGCAACTAAAATTTTCCTCTTTGATAAAAGGACTTCTAGAATGAAAAATGAAAATTAATCTTAGAATTAAATCAAAAGGAAAAAAAACATATGTCTATCTCAATTAGGAAGATGTAGATCTAACCCAACCGAGAGCAAAGTAATTAAATGATTAGGATTTTAACATGTCTGATTAAGATGAATATATAGCTAATTATATAGTTCAATTTAACTAATATTATAATTACCAAACATGTTTTCTCATAGATCTCTTAACAATGAATGATGAACCAATAACATGAGGAAGTAGTTCACATAACGTCAATGGAAATTAAATCAGAATTAGATGATAGATTTTCGAGTAAATAGTTACTCGGAAATCTGATTTAAGCATAAGAGCATTAGAGTAAATTAATAACAGATCTATGAAAAAAACATATTAGATAGCTAATATGTAAGACATGAATCCGTATCGACAATAATGCATAATATAAATCCAATTAACATAATTCTTCCATAAAAAATGAATTTCCTATTAAGAATAATAATATTTTTAATACAAATAATTTTGAACCTATTCTCCTGCTCTATTTTTGAATATGATCTCCTACAATCTTCTCCAAATCATAAACTTTGCTGCTAAAAGCAAGAGATGCAATAGTGCAAGCTCTACCTTTCATACATAGTTTGGAATGGGAAAAAAAATCCCAATAACTCCCAGATCTGAGATTGATCTTCTCTACCTAGAGTCTGAAACCCCTATTACAATAGTGCTTTTAAGAATTACCAACTTGTAGAAAAGAGAACCCTTTCTCCATTCTATAAACTACTATTTATAATTAGAAGAATTAATTCCAGATATGAGAGTTGTTGAAGAGTCATTCTGCTCCAACCATTTTCATTGGTTCAAAGAGTTATAAGGAGAGGGACTTTATGTTAAACAGAAATAGCCACGACATAATTCAATATCGGATATCAGAAGAAATGAAAAATAAGAAATTTTAAGATGTGCACTAAACAGAAAAACCAAATATTTGATATTTTGATATCAAAAATATTGGAAAAATGATATCGAGAGTATTTATATTGGAATTTTTGTAAAAGAAGGGAAGAGGTGGGGGTGAAGTGGGGTTAACTTAGAGTAAAATTAAAAATCTTACAAAATGAATTACAATCATTTTGAAATTTTGATAATTCAGGTTTTGTGATTTCTTTTAAAATTAGGAATTGGAATGAGTTACCGAGATTTTGAAAACATATTATTTAATTATTCTACAATTTGGTTGGACGATTTTGTAGGACTGTTAGTGAAAAATGAAGAAATTAATGAAAACTGACTACGATTTAATATTTACAATCCATTACAAACTTTTTTACAAAAAATAAATTAATAGACATTTTGTACATTTTTTTAACTGAGGCGAAAAAATGATCAAAATTCAGAGGAGTGACATTTGCAAAATGGATAACCAAATAAGACAAAATAAGTATCGATGGAAATCTTGCTAAAAGTCGAACTCAATGAAACAATCAAAATAGAAAACCAAAGAAAATGAAAATTTGGAAAAATTGTAAGACACTTAACCAAATGAAAATCTAAAAGGTGGTTTAGTCAAAAATTTAAGGAAAAGGGTCCTCATTATTTGAACTAAATAATTTAAAAATAAGGGGGGGTGTTGAATTTCCCTTCAATAGGTCCCTTGGGTGCAAAATTTCCTCGTCCTTTTCTTTTGATTTATTGTAAAATATGTCTTCGAGATGTTTATATTTATTTTCCGATGCATTGTTTTTTAATTCAAGCTTTGCGAATTATTCCTTTAATCTTTTCATTTGTGTCCTTGTATTACCTTGATGTTCTTCGGCACTAAATAATCTTCCACATGTTGGACAACATATTTTGCATTTTTAAATATATATATGCCTAGTTTTCGTGAAACAAAATGGACATTTAGATTCATTTGTTGAACTCATATTTCCTTTATAATAATAACTTCCCGTTGTAACTTTTTACCTTGGTCATAATGAAGTGATAATTTTTCACCTTGAACACCTTGTATATCTTCCAATTAACACTTAAGGATTTTAATCAACTTCATTGGTTTTTTTTCACTCTTCTCTTTTAATTTTGATCTTTTAGTAATAATAATACTTTCAATATATATGTGTGTGTGTGTGTGTGTGTGAGTGTGTGTGTGTGTTCTTAAATTAAAATTAATAGGTATAATAAAACCAAGAGATGTAAAATCAAGCGATTAGCATGAGAGAAAATTGGACATGTGCCTTTGAATTAGCAAGGGAGTGTGCCCTGTGAAATGTTTGATTGTATATGTATCAATGTTATTTCACTGCAAGTGAGAGAAAGTTAGTCTCTAAAATAAAAGTAATAGTACTAATCTAGTGGAGACAAATGCACATAAACAAGAACGAATAGTTAAACATCAAGCAAAGTAGTTCACATAGATACAACGATCGTTAAATCATCACAACACATTTCCAACAATTTTAGCACCAAAGTCACCAAAATAATTCAATTATTTTATTAGGTATGAAAGCCAACATAACCAAAAACATTAGAAGAATAGTCTCAAAACATCCATGATTCATGCATGAAAATGTGTTGGCTGAATGGCTTCAAGTATTAAGCAAAAGTTCCAAGATCCATAAGTACAATGAACATCACTAGCTCCAATAGTGGAGTGTTAGAGTCACTATTTGCTCCCCAAAAGTACTATCTCTATCTCTCTAATGCCTTGTGGGAGAATCCAAGGTTAAAAGTGCCTTGCTTTAGTAATGAGGATCATTTTATAACTTGAGGCATGACCTTTCATACCCTCATGACTCTTGACTTTTCAACTTGTAATGACCTTTTTACTTCTATGACTCTTGGAGCTCCAAATGAATTTTGGAATTAAATATGACTCTTGAAATTACATGTCTTTTGGACTTCTATACATGGATCTTTTGTCCATACATGACTCTTGGACTTCCGCTTATTTGTATTTACAATAATTACATGATTTCATCGTAACTTTCAGATCATCATGTGGTGAGGACATGACAAGTCGCTATCATTGATGTATAAGACTCATAGTGAGTGATGACATGGAATTTATTTTATGTGCGAAAATGTTGCCACTTGTGTCTTCGATCTTGCATGCAACTTCCATGTCATTAATGTCTTCACCCTCCAAAGGGTCTTTGATCACATGGAGTGTTTAGGTTGCTTCAATCATCAAGATTTCAATGTGCTATTTTTTCTTGAATGTTTCCTTTGAATGACTTCTTTTCTAGATCTTCTTCATGCATCCTTGCCATGCAATTCTTGAAATACCTGCAACTACAATCACTCATGGAAAGAAGAAATCAACCTGAAAAATCTCCTATCCTAAAATTTTTCATTCAAATTTATTTTTCATGACTTAACAATGCGCTTGGGAAGAGCAAGGAGAAATTCTGAGTGCAAGAGCGCATTGTGAAAGGTTAAAGCTTCGAGGCTTCAGGGTACAATCAAGCACTCAAGGGAAGAGAGAGATCTCAAGGGAGGGTGAACGACACAGGTTAGAAGGATGAAGGAAGATCATTCAAGCTTCCCAAGTGTGATGTGAGCTCAAGGGAGACAAGGACGGTGTGGGGCGCACTGTCAAAGGCTGAAGGGTTAGGCTTCGGGGCTTCAGGGTGTGTTCATGCGCTCAATAAAGTCAAAGAGGGCACAAGGCATAGGGCTCAAGGTCGAAGGGTTAGGCTTCAGGGCTTTAGGGTGTGCTCATGATCTCAAGAGGACGAAGGAGGGTGCATGGCTAAAGGAGTTGGGCTTCGTGATTCGATGATGCGCCATGCACTCAACGAGGAAGGAATTCGTTGAGGGCACAGTTCGAAAAAAGGAAGGGGAATGCGGCTTAGGAGTGTGCTATGTTCTATTGAAGTGGACATGGCGCACTTACAAACAAAGAGGGATTCTTTATTAAGGCTTAAGAGTGTGATTTTGTGCTCTTTTCCTTAATGGGTTCACTTGTGCAACCAAAATTTATCTAAGTCTAGAAGATAGAACAAGGGGATAACACAATGAGTTTAGACATAAAATAAAGTGCGACACATGCCAATTAATAAAAAATACTTATAAATAATTGAAAAATGAAGAATACAAATCAAAATGCTAGTTTAAAAACACTCTCCAAGTGCAATGACTAAAGTGTGTGTGACTACAACCAAAAGTGTTGTTTTATAACAAAGGTTTTATGCCCACGAAATGCACCAGAGATGTTATAAACAATGCGACGACCCTTAATAATGATAAAAAAAACTTGAAACGTATAGAATGAATTGAAATGACACTTGAAGACCAAGGCGACACTTGATTTGACAGTTGAGTAAGCTCCAAAATTTGAATGTAGTGAAATATTTTAGGGTGTCGTAGCAACGAAAACACTTGGTGACATACTAGATGAACTTCAACTTCTATGCCTAGGAACATATTTACAGTTAAAGTTTCAACCCATTAAGAAGTATTGATTCACCAATTATATTTCCTTGACTTACCCTTTTGCTCGTTTATATACATAACACCTCACTTCACTTGAATTGGTTCAACACACAAAAGATATGTCATATCGCAATTGTTTCAATCTAGGAAAGGGTAATATGCATGACAAGTTTAAGATATTCATAGTATGAGTTTCATCTCTGGTGTTGCTCCACTACCAGGAGGCCTGAACAGTACCCCGATGGAGTCACTACATGAGCAAAAGCATTTCTTTGCTGCCAGTGAGCCTGAAAAATACTCTGACGAAGTCACTTGTTTCACCTCCATGTGCATGAAGCCTTTCTCTTCTTTCACCCTTTAATTATTTATTTAATAAGATTGTGCTTCGACACTTATTATTTTCAACGAGCGGAAGAGGGATCCTGACTTATTGAGAGAAAAGGAGGTTGCCTCTTTAAATAAGTATTTATATAACCTTTTATATTGGTTTTCTCGCTTTATATTTTTCCCTTATCATTTTATACTAGATTGGATAAGCATGTAACACAACAAGTAGATTTAACACAAAGTTAAGGAGTTTGAATACTATAATAGATGCAGATTTAATAAGTTACCTCAAGGTTTTCCTTTTGGATGTATTGTATTTTCTGTTCATACTTAGCTCGACCTATGGCGACTTCCAAAATAAAGAAGAAGAACTAACATATATCCAAGCGTTGTGGTTGTCACGTTTTCTCTTTATTCCACTGCAAAGCCCTTATGAGCCATGCATTATTTCACACAAGGTCTTATTTATGTACAATGAACAAGACACAAAAAATAATGGGACACAAATTAACAGACACACACAATACTAACACAAACGATGAATAAAAAAGAAACGAAATAAAATTGTATAGGAAACACAACTTAGAATTGTTATTCGAAATAATGTTTCTGTTGGGAAAAATACTGAGAGGGGGGTGAATCAGTATTTAGAGATGACTGAAAAACTTTTCACTTTTTGTTTCTCTTAAACCCATACGTTACTTTACTGAAAGCAACTTGCATATAACTGTAGATATCCTTAAGAAAACTTGCATATGTCTAGAGATCTTATTATACATTTAATTCTTAACTTAGATCATTGCATCATTCATTCATCAGATGTTTAGTAAGTAGTAAGCATGTGCAGAAATAACAAAATAAACCATCACACATAAGCAACACACATGAACACCAATATTTAAGGTGGAAACCCAATTCGGGAGAAAACCACCGCTGTTGTCGTCTCTGTCTTCAATATTTATTATAAAGAAAAATTCTTACAATTTTGTACTGGCGCAGACTCATACCAGCACGCAGGCACCCACCTGTAGAAGGCTGCAACCTTCTCTCGTTTACCAGCCTCTCCTGGAAGGGAGCTACTACCCCCTGCTCTCATTTACCAGCTACCACTGGAAGAGAGCTACAACCCCCTCACTGAAGGCTTCGACCTTCAACACCACCATGGACCACGTGTTGAGCTCCAAAGATGTTCTTTCTTCCACCACATTCCACTCCATTTCCTTTGTCCATTATTAATTACAGGCTCAAATGATCAATAGAATTAATTAAAATTTCTTTAAGAATGAATATCATGACTAACTTGCTATGTTTTTATGATTTTGTCATTGTAGTACTTTTTGAACTAGATCTAGCTACAGAATGCAGACATTCTGTAGCTAGTTGCCGATTCTGCAGCTGTCTTCATGTCTACGCAGGTTCCAGGTGTCATCTCAGAGAAAAACACATATGGTCGTATTCCACATCATTCCCTCATCATTTTTTTCTCTCCACGAAGTTTGAACGGAATTCTGTAGGTGGTTATGCACGTGGGAACTCAAACTAGGAGATAGACTCCTAATAAGACAAGGACAATCCAGATGTCCTTAATCATATTACGAGACCACCATCAGAGTTCTAGTTTGATTTTAATTTGGAAAGACAATTATCCCTAGGTTATCTCAAGACAGTTATGTAATTTTGTTATAAATATGGCTCGGGAAACCGAGGGACAAGGTTAGATTTTGTGTTTGATTGCTAGATTTCAGAAGTCCGAAAACACTTTGTTTTGAAGTAATTTCTCTTTTAATGAAAGAAGCATCATTTTATTGAAAGCGCTGAGTCAATCTTGAAGTAGATTTTGCGTGCTACTCCGGTGGTAGAGGGCCCCTGCTACCTGAGCAGCTTTGTTCATACGTTTAGATAAGCATTTTAGTCTCGTTTTTCATTTCTAGCTTAAGAAAGTTTCTAAAGTTTATGTTTCATACTTGTTTACATTAATCATCACAGCTAGACTTACTCTTATAAACTCTTCCAAAATATCATCACGATGAATAAGGCATAGCTGTGGTGTTGTAGATTTTAGTTGCATTTCCTTTCGAATTTTATGATTTATGCTTGTTTACACTAAGTGTCATAGCCGGTCTTACTCCTACAAACTCTTCCAAACCATCATTAACAATGAATAAGAAATAGTTGTGGTATCTTAGATCCTAGTTGTATTTTCTTTCAAATCTTATGTTTATGTTCAATTGCATTGAATAATACATCCAGACTTGTTTTTATAAACTCTTCCAAAATATCATTCATATTGAACGAGATGGGTTGTAGAATTCCATAGACTAGTTACATGTTAATTTAGTTATAACACTCCGGAGGTTGATTGCATTTAGTTCAGCTCTGTCACTACATTTCAAGTTTGATAATGGCATTCTAGTTTAACTCCGTTCATTATACTTCAAGTAGATTAGTAGCACTTCAGTTCAGTCTCAGTTCATTTTGCTTCAAGAAAAGATTAATGGCATTCTAGTTTAGTTGTAGTCACTGTATTTTAAGATTGATAGACCGCATTCTAGCCTAGTGTTATCCATTGTATTTCAAGTAGTACTAGTTGTCAAAATTAGTCTCTCGGCCTTCATTATTTACAACTTACTTTTGTTCTGAATTTATATTGATACATCATCACATGAACAGGGGTCAGTAATATCAGTTTAAGGTTTTGATTATTCTGCAAATATTTTACAAATTCACCTATAGCCTTTTTGCAAAACATTATTCTAAAAAATCTCTAAACTTCTGAATAAGGCCTAGTAGTGATAAGTCAAGTTTCAGAATAGGGTAACTTCAACATCATAGGTTAATCTAGAATAGAAACCTTACTTTGTAATATTGTGAGTTGATTGTTTATTTAAGAGAACTTCATTTACACTTAACTTGTCCATTTCTCAAGCTCTTCCAACACATCTTTAATGAATGAATTGGATAAGTTCAAGCTCATGTTGTGATTTATTTCCTTGCAATGAAGTCATTATCAAGCTTTGCATTTGTTGTTTTCCATCCATAGTTTAGGCTTTGTTCTGTTTTAATATAACCAGTAGCTTCTTTTCACTAGCACTTAGTTCTTTCCCTTTTCAAACATAAAACCATCAAACCAAAAAAAAAAACATCATAAAACACTAAACACAACATAGTGAGAAACAAATACCTAGGCACATATAGTGCACCACACTTCAGCAGTTTACTAGCCCTGGTTGACAATTAATGAACTCAATTTAGGAACACTAAGTTGAGCACAAACACCACGTTTCATCAATTTTCATAATGGATCCATCAGCTTCCATACAACATACCTTGTAGGCCACTTTTCATCAGATTTGCGTCAGATCTTCATTTTTCAGATCTTCCAAGAGATTCATCATTTCTGGATCTAGAGATCATATCCATAGGTGCATCATAGATTCAGATTCATCAGAGACAGAGTTTGATCATACATATATCTCTTCAAATTTTTTATTCATTAACAACCCTTCTATCTGCAAACTCCTCTGCATGCCCACCGTGAACCATAATACACTTCTCCTTATATATTTTTTCCTTTATTAATACCATGAGTAGACAACCATTCAACCGCTAATGGTATTCCTGGACGGGATCAAAATAGGTAATCCAGCGGGGTCTTCACATCTCGAGCAACTCACACTGTTTTATTGGTCACGTATTAAAAGTTGAGCCAATCCAAATTGGAACCCCAACCTTCATTCTTCCATGCACGAATCATCCCAAAAGTGATCTTTATCTCCGCCATATAATATTATAGCCAAGGTTAATAAACATTAACGTGCCGCTGACTTATATTAAAAACCCAGCAGTAATATATACCCATATAACTTTTCGGGCCCTTCAATAATATTTAATCTTCGACTTGGGGGTTAAGATCTTGGCATAACAAAACAACGTATATTGAACCAATAATGTGAAGGGAAATCGGGTCCCACACCCTTAATACATGACATAATACTTTGGGTTAAACCTGCAAACCTTAATACATGCGTATGGGCCCACAACGTTGTCAGTCGTCTCCAATCGACGGTTGTTATCGTGTCGCGCTACCTCATTTGATCGGACGGATATTGCTCGACGAAGACACACGAAAAATAACGCGCGATGGCCACCGTACTTTGGTTAACCTTCGCGCAGCTTCCTCATACGACCATCGTCCGATCGCTTCCCTCTAGATCGACGGTGCTTAAAAATATCGCTGGGCATCCTGGGTCGAATGATAATGCGTGATGGCGCGCAGTGAAAATAAGTTTTGTGGAGTTGTACAGGGACGTGTGTTGCCTGTTCTATGGAATTGGAGCCAACCTCTTGAATACCGCTCAACCCGCAAAAGCGGTGCGATAAAAACCATAAACTATCGTCACTGTTCATCTGGTCACGGTTCTGCTCTTCTACGCAGGGTTCCGGTCTCTTTATATTCTCCGATGCGATTTGGTAAGAGGTCCCACCATATAATACTTTGTTCTTTGAATCTCATGCTACATATGGCTATACATATGTGTATATATGCTTTAGTCCTTTATATATAAAGCGCAATATATCCTTTTCCGCTGGAGTATACGATTCCCGGAATGAGATTTATATTATACATGCATTACATTGCCACTCCAAGCTTTAGTGTATCTTCCAGTGGGGTAGGCGATTCTCGGAATTTATTTATATATATATATAATGCATGGATGGGTAATTCTCGTAATTAAGGTTCATATATATATATCCGTTGGCTTGTGCGATTCTCAGAATTTTATATATATCCTCCAGCTGAGGTAGCGATTCTCGGAATAACGGCTGTGTCTCTGCCTCTGCTGCTTCTGTCGCTCTGCCTCTGCCTCTACTGCTGTGATAACCGACATTGCTGCCTCCATTTCCTGTCTCTGTCTTTGCTTCCTCCTTTGCCACTTCTTTTGCCAGCAATGACAATCTTTCCAACAATCTCCCCCTTTGGCATTGATGGAAATACTCTTCCTCTGATTGTCTTATAGAAGCCCTTTGTTGCTTTTCCTCCCCATTTGACATCAATGGCAAAGAGTTGATCAAGAACCTTTGAACCGACAATACCATGCTCCCCCTGAGATCATGCTGCATCTTCAAACATATTATAACAAAATGACTTATAAATGTCAACAATTCATCCTTTTCATATGACCAATGCTCCCCCTTAGCCTGTGCATTCAGAGATGCCCAACAGCACCTCACAACCAATTTAATCTTCTGTATTTAAATGAGTACGATCTTACGTAGCGAGAGACTACTCCGATTCTGTAAAATATTCGAAGGCAACTACCACCACAGGTAGTGGTTTGGTAAATATATCAGCAACTTGTTCTTTGGAAGAAACATACTCCAATTTCACCTTTTGTTCAAGCACTTGTTCACGTAAGAAGTGATATTTGATGGGAATGTGCTTGGTCTTGGAATGCATAACAGGATTCTTTGAGATACTGATGGCACTTGTATTGTCACAGATAATGGAGATAGGAGGTGAACATTTGATTTGAAAGTCTTGTAAGGTTTGCATCATCCAAAGAAGTTGAGTGCAACATGATGCTGCAGCCACATAGTCTACTTCTGTTGTAGATAAGGCAATAGAGCTTTGCTTCTTGCTGAGCCAAGATACTAACCGGGGCCCCATAAATAATGCACCACCACTAGTGCTTTTCCGATCATCAACATTTCCAGCCCAATCTGCATCAGTGTAAGCATGAAGAGTGAGATCAGCATTCTTTGGATACCATAGTCCAAAGTCTTGAGTTCCTTGCAGATATTTGAATATTCTTTTGACAGCCTGAAGGTGAGACTCTTTTGGATTAGCTTGGAATCACCCCACAATTCCAACTGCATGCATAATGTCTGGTCTTGTCCCAGTGAGATAAAGTAGACTTCCTATCATAGATCTGTATTCTGGTTGATTCACCGTGGGGGAATCATCATTAGAACTGAGATTACATCCGATTATCATTGGTGTACTTACAGGTTTGCAATCTTCCATGCCATACTTCTTCAATATTTGCTTAAGGTATTTTGCTTGTGATAAGAATATGTCATCTGTTGCTTGTTGCACTTGCAAGCCAAGAAATAATGTTAGTTCCCCAAGTAAAGACATTTCAAATTCTTGCTGCATATCAGAAGCAAATTTCTGACTCATAGACTCTTCATTACTTCCAAAAATGATATCATCAACATATACAACCACAATCAATAGTTTTTCATTTTCAGTTTTGTGTATAAGTTGCTATCAGCAGACCCCTTTGAAAATCCTTGTTGATGAAGATATTTGTCAAGACGGTAGTACCATGCCCTTGGAGCTTGTTTGAGACCATATAGAGCCTTTTTAAGTCTACAAGCAAGTTTTTCATCATTTCCAAAAATGAATCCTTCTGGTTGTTCTATATAAACTTCTTCTTCTAGATCACCATTGAGAAAAGCAGATTTAACATCCATTTGATAAACTTTGATTTTTTGGCAGCTTGAGAAAGCAAGAAAATTTCTTATGGCTTCAAGTCTGGCTACAGGAGAAAAAGTTTCTTCAAAGTCTATACCTTCTTGTTGAGCATACCCCTTGCAAACAAGTCTAGCTTTATTTCTTATAACATCCTTTTGTGGAGGTAAATCCCCTCTGCGGACAGAGGCGATCCCTACTAGCCGAGACCGGGTCTAGCAAAAATCGTCACACGCTATAGTGCAGGTTCCTAATTGCAAATAAACCAACTAGCGATGAAGGCTTACCTGGAATCCAACGCTATCGCTTGTAGAGAAAGTAGCGTTCCCGTTCCTTAGCTCTGGCAGATCACGATCCTCACGATCTCCATGACCAGACACCTGCACACGCAAGAAGCACAACAAACGCAAGCGTAAAATCCAGTATATGCAACTATATGTCAATCAGAGAAGACATAACTCATCATCATAATCAACAACAGGAGTGGAACCATAACCAATAGTTGTTTATCATTAATCAATCAAAGGAGGATACAACCTGGCTCTGACGCTGAATTCTCCTTCGGAGGGTCGCCAACGGAACACGTCTCGAAAAAGCCTATCGGGGATAGGACAAGCCTCTCTCTTCGGATGTCTCGACAATAATCTCCTTGCTTGGATTTGGCCTTAAGGGGATGAATCAAGGCTCTTGCAGCATTAGGCTCTGATGGCTCTTGGGAACTTGGAGACTAGCTTGCAAAGGGAATGAGCAAGCTTTTATAGATGGAGGAAGAGGAGTTGGGATCCCTATAATCATGGGATTGGCCCTATCCTCAAGGAAGCTTCCATGAGAGGTGGCAACCCACTTCCTCTACATAGAGATCCAGAGCCAAACCTCCCAACTCAAATTAGATACCGGTTTATGGATTGGTTAGGACGAAACTTCCGCCATTTATTTTTTAAAAAACACTCCTTAAAATGGCTGGCGCGAGTGCGACTCTAGGACAGAGCGCCAATTGGCGCGCCCTCTTTGAAGGATTTTCCCCATTGGCACGGGTACTGAACTGGCTCCTCGCGCCAATGTAAAAAGGGGTGTTTTTAGGGTTTTTCACAAGGATTTGTCTTCAGGGCAATGAAAGTACATGTTTAGGGGAATGCCATGAAAGTGTTTTCAAGTTATGTCATTGCTCACAGGGCACGGAATGAGCCCTCCAATTGTGTGGGATGGGGAATCGTAGGGACGGTGACAAATTGCTGTGTAACAGATGCCCCCTAAAGCATGAGGCCCGAGATAGAGAGAGGGGTGAAATGCTTTACGATAACGTGTACAACTGAAAACACCGCCATCGAAAAACCTGCGTAGAGAAATACAACTGATATCTCAAATACACGATATATACGTGGTATGGACGCAACCATCCATAACAGAGTATGTAATAATCCAGATCCGAGGCATGGACTCAGCCATCCAGTGAGGATCGGTAAATAGACTCAGGTATGGTCGCAGCCATCCAATCAGCGATTCATGTAACTAATCATAATAATCCACAAAATCACAGCCTGGATTATAACAAGCAGAATCCAGGGTCTTGCGCTCCATCTCAACCCGAACAAAGTACAAGTTCAAGCATGCGAATATGTGAGCTGAAGTCGAACATGCAAGAACATCGCCTGATTACCAGCCAATGATGAAAGGCGGCCAACAGACACGAAGGTACCATAGTAATGCCAATGGTCCTCGAGTTACTACGGTACAATATCTGACATGTGAACAATGATACCCCGACATCGAACACCGCGAGAATACTCGATCGGAGGCCAATGATAAACCTCACGACCGAATGCGAAGAACCTGCCATTGAGGCATGCATGCTCCAAGGCACCAGAAGGGAGTCTCTAGATCATCTTCACGGATAATGAGTTGGAGTCGATAGGAAGTGACCTTGATCGAAGGTGGGCCATAGTGTTTCCCACATCATCGACACGAGATAGAGGAACATAATGTTTTGTGAATCATGATCAGATGAGAATCAGAGGAAGGTTGAATCTTGCAGAGGTCAACTTCTCTTGAACATATAAATGGCACGACAGTGGATTTGGCAGCATTTGACATCAACGGATCAGAGGTCATGGCGACGAGGCAAAGAACAGATGAGAGGTCAAAAGGGATTACCCAAACCCACGGAGGCAAGTGGAAAACGAGATGAGATGTCCCCAACCCGACACGAATGCAGACAAGTGCCATGTTCAAGAGCGACATACTGTCGACACGACAATGATGCTGGTTCCATTTTCCCCACCATTTCGGTGAGTACCTCTTTATTTTTACACAATATTGAAGAGGATACCATATGCTTGTCATATAAATCCGTCCTTCGGACGAATCCATCCTAGTACATTTAACGAGCCCTAGGAAGGAGAAACTCGAATATCGTCATTACGACTGAATCCAATGTCATCAAGATTTAACGAGTCTGACAAAGGAAGAACTCGGCGTCTTTTCATGTTTAGAGAGTTTGAAAATACAACGGAAAAGTAAACTCCAACAGTCCCTTTTCGTAGATAGTTCCTCAGATCCGAAAAGGTGGAAAACTATGTCTGAGAAAACCTCCTAGTCGCGATAGGCTAGGGTATTCCTTTTTCGTAAATAATCTATCCCATCCCGAAAAAGAGGTAAACGTATACTGGGTAGATGTCATTTCGTAACCACTTTAACGAGATCAAAACGACAAGCGACTCGGCAATATTTTCATGTTTAGAGAGTCAGAAAAGAGCTGAAAGATGACTCCTCCTAGAGGAACGAGTGATATAAAGGGTAGCAACTGGTTCCGGTAATGGTGGAACTGCTCAGAACAAGTAAAGGTTAAGAGGATGGCTAATAAGACCACTCATCGCAGCGGTTCCTCAGGAACGGGTAAAACAACCAAGTGAAGGCATAGGATCAGCCAAGCAGATAGTGACGATGGAGTGAGAAAACCAAGGCTCATCTGGCAAAAACAGGCTGATAAAATGGCAATCACAAGAGGTAAAATGGGAAAGGTTTCATTTTTACACAAGCTTGAAATCAGAAAACTTTGCTTGAAGTTGGTTTCATTTTTACACAAGCTTGAAACAAATATAAACTATGCTTGAAACCAGTTTCATTTTTACACAAGCTTGAAATGGAAACAAACTATGCTTGAAAAAGTAAGCATGCCCCCAGCATGGTGACTCAATTCGAGGTACATGCTCCCCAAGCTTCAGTCCATATGAAAGGCAGATGGAGTGAAGGTTCAAGTTACGAGATATAAGAAAGACTCGACTGGGATTTTACGAGATCTGATCAAAGATTTGAATTGAACAAGAACGTGTTTCATTATTTTAACGAGGTTGACACATTAAAAGAACTATCCTCAGGACACCTTGTTTCATGGTTTAAGGAGCTTGGCAGAAGACAAGGAACTCTGCTTCGACAACCTTGTTTCATTTTTTAAGGAGCTTGACAGAAGACAAGGAACTGTGCTCCAACCAGCTTGTTTCATTTTTTAAGGAGCTTGACACAAGAAAACGAACTGTGCTCCGACCAGCTTGTTTCATTTTTTAAGGAGCTTGACACAAGAAAACGAACTATGCTCCGACCGACCTTGTTTCATTTTTTAAGGAGCTTGACACAAGACAAGGAACTCTGCTCCCCAACCTTGTTTCATTTTTTAAGGAGCTGGACACAAGAAAAGGAACTCTGCTCCAACGACCTTGTTTCATTTTTTAAGGAGCTTGACACAAGAAAACGAACTGTGCTCTGACCAGCTTGTTTCATTTTTTAAGGAGCTTGACACAAGACAAGGAACTCTGCTCCGGGAACCTGGTTTCATTTTTTAAGGAGCTTGACACAATAAAGGAACCATGCTCCAATGGACCTCATCATAATGAACAAGAAGTCATCACTTCCAAGAGTTCCACTCCTGATGGAAGGAAAACATCTCGGAAATCAGGACCCAATGCCCCCATCACACTATGCACGACGGAATCATCACTGAGTACAGGCACGGGGTAGGTAGCCACATAGTTGACCTGCAGTGGGGCAGATACAACGGGTGGATAAAAACCAGGAAGGGATGATGGCGGGCCAGCTGCCACATCAGGACCAAAGAACGAAAGCTGATCAATGGTCATGATCCATCCTTCATGTGGAAAACAAACCACACGAAAAAGGGAGGAGACAAGCGCTCCCATGGCATAGGTGTAGTCGCGCCCCAAGAGCAGATTGAAATCCAAGGGGCCTGGAACAACCATCACGTCCATATGGACGGTTTTAACTCCCAAAGTAACAGGTAACCTTGGAAGGATCCCTAAGGGTTGACTCGTTCTTCTGTTAAATTCCAACAGATTCTGCGTAACAGGCGCAAGTGGCGGCGAGCCAAAAGCTTGCCAAGTAGTTGAGGATAGAACACTAACAGACGTTCCTTCGTCTATAATGGTGTTGGGTACAACCAGACCAAACGCCTGTACCGTTATCGCGAAAGGCACATAAGACGGAAGGTGGTATCCTGCAAATCGACTCCAATCAAAGGAAGTGACCAAACTACTCAAAGGGGCTACCATCGAACCGAGATGGTCTTCCCCTGGTGTTACGGGAGAATAAGAAGCATCCTCCACGACCTCCATCTCGAAGGTGGGAGGGGTATCCTCCAGGACCTCCATCATGGGAGGCGGAGGAGCAGCTTCTTGAGATATAGGGACATGAGAATCTTTCTCCAAGTCTGAGGAATCTAAAGAAATAAGAAGAACCTGAGGGATGTGAGGTCCACTCTCAATGGAAAAGACCTGGTGCACCGCTGACGGGGCCAGCTCAACTGATCCCACGACCAATGGTTGGTCAAGGATGGATTCCTGAATTTGAATTTCCGGGGGAGCGGGATCGACCAAGGATGACTCTTGACCAATCGTGGCATTAGCTGGTGGAGGAATCAAAGAAAACTGTTTATAACCATCCGGGAGGCATGGTGTAGAAACAGTTGAGTTGTCCAAAACTCGCTTAGCTTCATCCATATAAGGACAAAGGTGAATGGCATGATGCCCTTCACACAACTTACAGGGATTGGTGATCTTACCCTGCTTCTTAGGAGCCTTACCAACACTAGCTGAAGACGTGCCCCCAACCTGACTCCCGGAAGTCAAAGGCAACGACGGACGACCGTTGGACCATGCTTCGAGCACCTTGGGAATGCCAGGGCAATCTCGAAGAAGATGGTCTCCTTGGCATAGCATGCAAGGGAACTTGAATTTTCGTGGAGGGTTGGAAGGTTTATCAATGGAAGGATTCTTAGGCGCAATAGCTGCAGAGCTAACCTCTCCTTTATCGAACTTCTTCTTCTTTGTCTTCTTCTTCTTCTTCTTAGCCACCTGGTTACTCGAATCCAGACTTTCACCAGGCGAAGTAGAAGAGGAGGACGCAAAAACAAGTGAAGAATGGGATAGGTCCACCTTGGAATCAACATGACGTTGTTCAGGCGGAGGAACTGATTGAATAGAAGCCGGGACATTTGGGACCACAGAGGTTGAAAACAACCAAACAGGAAACCCAACAGTTAACCCAGGAAGGGACAACATTGCCCTTATAAGGCACCAACATTTCATGGAGAAAAATGGCCCGGGGGATTCCCATCGGAGGGATTCCTTGGTTGGTGAACTGCGGAAAGTTGTATAAACGATCTTCAGAACAACACCCTAAGGAAACTAACTTTAACCAGGAATATTTCGTGGGCAGTTAATTTTTAAAACATTGAAACAAAACTCTACTGTTTCATATTTTAAGAGTCAATAAACAGACAAAAATGTGACTCTATCTCTTTCATTTTTTAAGAAAGCGTGAAAGGACAAGCACTTGATGATCTTTTCAAATTTAAGGAGTTAGAAAGGATCAAAATGACTACTCAGGAATTCTAGGCAAAGGGTGTACCAAATAAATGTGAACTGCAATATACACCTTGGTTTCAAAATGAAAGAGAAATCAACCAAGGACTTAACGTACGTGCAGGCAATCTCCCCGAATGCTGTGTCTGGTGTATCACAGGTATAGGGAGGTAGACTCGGCTTCCTATGGATAAGGGATGGTAGCCTAATGGGTTCTCCCTTTATATACGCGACGGTACGGGGAGCACAAGTCCGTACTAGTGCTGTCTAAAGCCAAGAGGCGAACGACAGCTACTAGGTTTAAAGATGCCGAAACACATCTCTAGCCTAGACCACTAAATGTTGCATTAATGTTTCAATGCTGCCTTAGTGTAAATTGAATAAATTTTAATGTTTATCTTCAAATATTTTTCAGTTTTCAGGCCCTGGCGAGTGTTATGTCTCAAAATCTCCTAAATGCAACTACATGATAAAAGAAATCTTTCAATTCGATGAATGCTATCTAGTTAAGGGAAGAGCTTCAAACAATGATGCAACAAACAACAACACTGAAAACGAAACTTTTTCCAAACTAGATGACTTTCACTATCCAAAAGTAATTCCAAACATTCAACGATGCGAATAATGCAATGTAATTTATGCAAAATCCTCTTTTCAGAAAACTATGCAATTGTAATCTATGCACAATTTCCTTTTCCTTTTCAAATTATAAGAATGCACTCAATGCATTTTTCGATGAAATGAGAATCTACTTAATGCATACTTTTAATGAAAGCGAATGCACTCAAAGCGATTTATAGTTTTCAATCATTAAACAATGTAATCTAAGTTCAATGATGGATCTCAAAAAATATTTTTCAATGCAATGTGATCTAATGCATTTTAACGAAAAGCAAACTCTGAGACGAAGACTAAAAGAATGCAAATCTTATTAATGGAAGAATGAATGAAAAAGAGATGTAAACAAACACTAAGAATGCAATCGTTGTTTCAAACACTTTGTCACGAAATCCCTCAAAAGGCGACAAGACATATGAGGTCAAACACAAAGAGGACTTCCAAAGCAAGAGATCAAAACAAGGCATTCATTCCCTTTTACATCAAACAATCATGGAAATAAGACATTTCAAACAATGAGAAATGTAATCTGTATCACTCCCATTTGAAAATATCGGAAGAAGAACATGGTGAAGATTTAGGAAAAAATCTCAATTTTCACACCCTAAAATTGACCTGACTTTCACGTCATTGTTGACTAGGCATTGATGGTAGCGACTTATCATGAAAACTGGTAGCGATGCCCAATTGGCGGTTGCTGGTGACAACAAAAGCCATTGATGCGAAAATGAAAAAACAAAGAATTTCTCCCAACCAAGACCAGACTCACCACTTCAAGCAGAATCTCCAAGACTCAAATGAACCATGTAATCTAGGCTCAAAGCGAGACAAAGCAGAATTCAAATGAAGAAGAAACCAATCACTCAAATAACACAATAAAACGATAGACAACCACCAAACGAATGCAGAGGAGCAATCAAAAGGTTGACTGAACAAATAGAAACAAAAAACTCCCAAGGGAGGCTCGACACACAAGATCACCTAGATGCCCTAGGGCTAGAATGTGAAAGTGATGGAAACGGGAAAACAACTAAAGGACGAAGGTCACAGCCAGTCAAACAAGGCTCTAGAACACTCAAGCAGTCGAAAAAACAAGACCAAACACACTGATCAAGCTCAGGAAGCTCAGAACAGAGAAAACCCTAGTACCTCATAGGATTGGCGCGACTGTGAGGCTAAAACTAGAGCCAGAAACGAATTGGCACGGGTAATACACTAGCAACCTGTGCCAATGGGTGTGACTGTCAGGCTGTAAAGCGCGCCAGTCGATTTTGCTATGGAAAAATAAAAATAGGCAATCCAACAAGCAGACCAGTGATGATCAAGCTGACCAAAAGCCAAAATCACAAAAAGAGCCAGCCAAAAGAGCCGATCAAGCAAGCAAAATCGAGAAACAACCGAAAAGACAAGACAATACTCCAAGTGTTCAGTTCATAAACTAAACCGGAGATTGACTGAAGCAGCTTTGATCTACTTCGCTAATGCAGAGCAATAGCGTTTCGAATGCTATCTGGCTAACTTCAGGCTT
Organism: Pinus albicaulis; assembly: GCA_034641835.2. Taxonomy (NCBI): domain Eukaryota; kingdom Viridiplantae; phylum Streptophyta; class Pinopsida; order Pinales; family Pinaceae; genus Pinus; species Pinus albicaulis. Next base: position 742,671,930 of record CM076573.1, on the reverse strand, counting down.
CGTCTGTAGCTTACAAAGCAAAACAACAACAAGCTAGACATTCCCCAGTGGAGTCGCCAATTTTTTGTGGAGGTAAATCCCCTCTGCGGACAGAGGCGATCCCTACTAGCCCAAACCGGGTCTAACAACAATCGTCACACACTATAGTGCAGGTTCCTAATTGCAAATAAACCAACTAGCGATGAAGGCTTACCTGGAATCCAACGCTATCGCTTGTAGAGAAAGTAGCGCCCCCGTTCCTTAGCTCTAGCAGATCACGATCCTCACGATCTCCGTGACCAGACACCTGCACACGCAAGAAACACAAAAAATGCAAGTGTAAAATCCAATATATGCAACTATATGTCAGTCAGAGAAGACATAACTCATCATCATAATCAACAACGGGAGTGGAACCATAACCAATAGTCGTTTATCATTAATCAATCAAAGGAGGATACAACCTGGCTCTGACGCTGAATTCTCCTTCGGAGGGTCGCCAGCGGAACACGTCTCGAAAAATCCTATCGGGGATAGGACAAGCCTCTCTCTTCGAATGTCTTGACAATAATCTCCTTGCTTGGATTTTGCCTTAAGGGGATGAATCAAGGCTCTTACAGCATTAGGCTCTGATGGCTCTTGGGAACTTGGATACTAGCTTGCAAAGGGAATGAGCAAACTTTTATAGATGGAGGAAGGGGAGTTGGGATCCCTATAATCATGGGATTGGCCCTATCCTCAAGGAAGCTTCCATGAGAGGTGGCAAACCACTTCCTCTACATGGAGATCTGGAGCCAAACCTCCCAACTCAAATTAGATACCGGTTTATGGATTGGTTAGGACGAAACTTCCACCATTTTTTTTTTTTAAAACACTCCTTAAAATGGTTGGCGTGAGTGCGACTCTGGGACAGAGTGCCAATTGGCATGCTCTCTTTGAAGGATTTCCCCCATTGGCGCGGGTACTGAACTGGCTCCCCGCGCCAATGTAAAAAGGGGTGTTCTTAGGGTTTTTCACAAGGAGTTGTCTTCAGGGAAATGAAAGTACATGTTTAGGGGAATGCCATGAAAGTGTTTTCAAGTTATGTCATTGCTCACAGGTCACGGAATGAGCCCTCCAATTGTGCGGGATGGGGAATTGCAGGGACGGTGAAAAATTGCTGTGTAACACATCCCCATTCTCATTTAACTTGTTTTTGAATATCCATTTAGTTCCAATGACATTTTTTTCATGAGGTCTTGGTACTAATTCCCAAGTGTGATTCTTTTCAATTTGATCAAGCTCTTCATTCATGGCTTGAATCAAACATTCATCTTTGCTAGCTTGACTGACATTGTGTGGTTCAATAGTGGACAAAAATTCCAGATTGCTAGAAGATCCCACAAGAGTCCTTCTTGTTTGTACACCTGATCCCTTTTCTCCCAAAATTTGAGATTCTGGATGATTATTTTGAACATATCTGGATGGAGCTTTTTCAGATAAATCATCTTCGGGTTCTTCATTGGGTTCACTGTCTATATCATTCCTATTTGATGTAGAAGGATATATGTCATCATCATCTTCATCTTTTGTTTGTTTTTCTTCTTTTGGAGCTGCAGGAGACTCATCAATAACAACATCAATACATTCAACAATCTTCCGAAGTCTTTTATTGTAACATTTATGTGCTCTACTCCTAGAGGAGTAACCAAGAAGTATTCCTTCATCTGCTCTGGGTTCAAACTTGCCAAGTTTTTCATCATTATTTTTGATAAAGCATTTGCTTCCAAAAACTCTAAAATGCTTCACAGTGGGAGGATTACCATACCAGAGTTCATATGGATTTTTATCACTATTTACACGAACATGTGCCTTATTAAGAATATTTATTGTTGTATGTGCTACTTCTCCCCAAAATGTGTCAGGTGTTCTAGAATCATCAAGCATAGCTCTAGCCATTTGTTGAGCTGTTCTATTCATTCTTTCTGCTACGCCATTTTGTTGAGGAGTGCTAGCTACAAAAAACTGTCTTTTTATGCCATGTTGTTCACAAAATTCAAGGAATTAATCTGATGTATATTCTCCTCCTCGATCAGATCTAAGACACTTGATTTTTAGATCTAATTCATTTTCAACCAGCGCTTTGAAGATCTGAAATTTCTCAAATGCTTCATCTTTGTGTTTAAACAACCCAATCCAACACATTCTAGAGAAATCATCAATAAATAAGATATAGTATTTTTCTGCATACCAGTGACCTTTTCTCACGGTCCACATGTGTCGGTATGAATAGGTTCAGAGAGCTTGTGATGATCATTGTGACATTACTGGGGTATTACTACGGTTTGCTTACAGTTGGAAAGATTTGCATAGTGACACCAAGTAGGTATTGGGAAGATCACGAATAGCTTTAAGTCTGCTTGATTTGTTGATTTGAGAGAAGCTCAGATGCCCCAACCTTCTATGCCATAGCCAGTTTTCTGAAGATTTACTCAAGTAACATTGTTATTTGTAGTTCTTCAATACATACAGGTTGCTTGGAGTTCTTTTTCCTTTTATAATTACTTTTCCTGTATCATGATCACATACCACACATTCTTTTGAACTAAAGACAACTTCAGTTCCTTGATCACACATTTGACTTACACTTAACAGGTTATGCTTTAATCCATCCACATACATGACATCATTAGCTTTCACTTTTTATTTTAGAAAAATAGACCCTTTTCCATTAATGACCGCGGGAGTATCATTTCCAAATGTAACATTCTTTTCCTTTTCTAGAGCACTATATGCAAGAAGTTTGTTTTTGTCACCTGTCATGTGTCTTGAGCATATACTATCAATGTACCATTGATTTTCTTCACCTTCTGCAAATAACGCTATGCCACAATTTTCAACCTGTAATTCCTTCTTTTTCCATATTTTGGAGCTTGAAGGAACATGTTCTTTTGGCTGAACATTGCTCTTGCATTTGGATTCTTCATGGCCAAAGTTATTGCAATAAGCACATTCAACTTCATTTTGAAGAGGAGAAAAGTTGTTATAGGTATTCTTCTTTGTTTCAATAACAATCCTTTTCTTTCTTTCTTCTCTTGGTCATGATGGTTTTATATGCAACACATTGAACAACTTTATGACCAAAATTGTGACATGAGAAACATTGTCCATTGAAGAAGAAATTTCTGCGATCATGAAATATTCTACTTGAATTTACCTGTTGATTGGTGTTTCTTTGACAGATATTCCTGTTAGTGTTCATTGAATTGAGATGATCATGCTTTATCTGTAAAGATTCTTTATTCCCTTGCTGAGTGGAAGCATGTTGTATACCAGCTGTAGCTGCTTTTAGATAATTTGGTGTTGAAGCTTGAGAAGATTCTCCGATATATCCAAGACCTGTCTTGATAAGAGGAGAATGTTGTACCTTGATAATCTCATCTAAGGTTTCAGATCCTTTAGCAAATCTAAGATTCAGAGTCTTTACTTTCTCAAGTTCTTTTCTTAGACTTACTACTTCACATTCTAATTTCTCATTGTGTTTCTCCTTTTCTTCAAGCTGATTTTTCAGAGTCTCTATGGTTATTTTACTTTCTTCTAAGCATATTTTGAGTTCATTGTTTTCATCAAGAAAATCATTATCCTCTAGAGCATCCACAAAAGTATCCTTCTGCCTCTTGTACTTCTTTCCCTTTTGTAGAAGCTCTAAAGACGGCGTCTTTGACTTCAGATGGTTCCCCTCTTCTCATTTCATATGCAGTTAGTATGCCATGAAGTTGCACCACAGTAAGATTTTGAAGATCCTGCTTTTCTTCAAGAGCAGAAACTTTTGACTCAAATTTTGTCGTTAGTGATCTTAAGACTTTCTCAACCAAAGTAGATTCGGTTATTGTTTCCCCTAGATTTCTCATACGATTTACAATATCATCAAGACGTAGAAAGAAATTGGCAATGCTCTCCTCATTATCCATTTTTAGATTCTCATATTGAATTCTGAGAGTTTGGAGTTTAGAACTTTTTACCTTTGCATCACCTTCATAACTTAGAATGATTTTGTCCCATATTGCCTTTGCTATATTCAGCTGCATGAATTTGACAAATTCTGATTCAGTTAGACTTCCCAATAGAGCATTGACCGCCTTTGCATTTGTTTCATAATTCTTTATTTCCGTCGGATCTGTTGGTACTGCGGCTGGATATTGATATCCTCCTTCAACAAATTCCCATACCTCTGCTCCCAGATACTGAAGATAGGATCTCATCCTTCTTTTCCAGAAGATTAAATTGTTTTCGTTAAAGAGCGGAGGCCTGATATATGTTGTTCCATCTTGATTGCTCATCTTGCTTGATCTTCCTTCTAGCAGCTAAGCTTTTTCAGAAGGACCTGCTCTGATACCAATTGTTGGGAAAAATACTGAGAGGGGGGGTGAATCAGTATTTAGAGCTAACTGAAAAACTTTTCACTTTTTGTTTCTCTTAAACCCATACGTTACTTTACTGAAAACAACTCGCATATAACTGTAGATATCCTTAAGAAAACTTGCATATGTCCAGAGATCTTATTATACATTTAATTCTTAACTTATATCATTGCATCATTAATTCATCATATGTTTAGTAAGCAGTAAGCATGTGCAGAAATAACAGAATAAACCATCACACATAAGGAACACACATGAACACTAGTATTTAAGGTGGAAACCCAATTTAGGAGAAAACCACCGCTGTTGTCGTCTCTGTCTTCAATATTTATTATAAAGAAAACTTCTTACAAATTTTTTCTGGCGCAGACTCATACCAGCACGCAGGCACCCATCTGTAGAAGGCTGCAACCTTCTCTCGTTTACCAGCCTCTCCTGGAAGGGAGCTACTACCCCCTGCTCTCGTTTACCAGCTACCACTGGAAGGGAGCTAAAACCCCCTCACTAAAGGCTTCGACCTTCAGCACCACCATGGACCACGTTTCATGAATTTTCATACTAGATCCATCAGCTTCCATACAACATACCTTGTAGGCCACTTTTCATCAGATTTGCGTCAGATCTTCATTTTTCAGATCTTCCAAGAGATTCATCATTTCTGGATCTAGAGATCATATCCATAGGTGCATCATAGATTCAGATTCATCATAGACATAGTTTGATCATACATATATCTCTTCAAATTTTTTATTCATTAACAACCCTTCTATCTGCGCACTCCTCTGCATGCCCACCGTGAACCATAATACACTTCTCCTTATATAGTTTTACCTTTATTAATACCATGAGTAGAAAACCATTCAACCACTAATGGTATTCCTGGACGGGATCAAAATAGGTAATCCAGCGGGGTCTTCACATCTCGAGCAACTCACACTGTTCTATTGGTCACATATTAAAAGTCGAGCCAATCCAAATTGGAACCCCAACCTTCGTTCTTCCATGCACGAATCGTCCCAAAAGTGATCTTTATCTCCGCCATATAATATTATAGCCAAGGTTAATAAACATTAACGTGCCGCTAACTTATATTAAAAACCCAGCAGTAATATATATCCATATAAAATTTTGGGCCCTTCAATAATATTTAATCTTCGACTTGGGGGTTAAGATCTTGGCATAACACAACAACATATATTGAACCAATAATGTGAAGGGAAATCGGGTCCCACAACCTTAATACATGACATAATACTTTGGGTTAAACCTGCAAACCTTAATACATGCGTATGGGCCCACAACGTTGTCGGTCGTCTCCAATCGACGGTTGTTATCGCGTCGCGCTGCCTCATTTGATCGGACGGATATTGCTCGACGAAGACACACGAAAAATAACGCGCGATGGCCATCGTACTTTGGTTAACCTTCGCGCAGCTTCCTCATACGACCATCGTCCGATCGCTTCCCTCCAGATCGACGGTGCTTAACAATATCGCTGGGCATCCTGGGTCGAACGATAACGCGCGATGGCACGCAGTGAAAAGAGGTTTTGTGGAGTTGTACAGGGACGCGTGTTTCCTGTTCTATGGAATTGGAGCCAACCTCTTGAATACCGCTCAACTCGAAAAAGCGGTGCGATAAAAACCATAAACTGTCGTCACTGTTCATCTGGTCACGGTTTCGCTCTTCTACGCAGGGTTCCGGTCTCTTTATATTCTCCGATGCGATTTGGTAAGAGGTCCCACCATATAATAATTTGTTCTTTGAATCTTGCGCTACATATGGCTATACATATGTATATATATGCTTTATTCCTTTGTATATAAAGCGCAATATATACTTTTCCACTGGAGTATACGATTCCCGGAATGAGATTTATATTATACATGCATTACATTGCCGCTCCAAGCTTTAGTGTATCTTCCAATGGGGTAGGCGATTCTCGGAATTTATTTATATATATATATATATATATATATATAACGCCCGGCTGGGTAATTCTCGGAATTAAGGTTCATATATATATATATATATATATATATATATATATATATATCCGCCGGCTTGTGCGATTCTCGGAATTATATATATATCCTCCAGCTAAGGTAGCGATTCTCGGAATAACGGCTGTGTCTCTGCCTTTGCTGCTTCTGTCGCTCTGCCTCTGCCTCTACTACTGTGATAACCGACATTGCTACCTCCATTTCCTGTATCTGTCTTTTCTGCCTCCTTTGCCACTTCTTTTGCCATCAATGACAATCTTTCCAACAGTTTCAAATCTCAGCCATTTACGGGAATAGGGTCAACCCTTTGGTCTAAGGATTTCAGCTTAAAATTATTATGACCAATATTTTCTTCGATGGTAAAGGGGCCAATCCAGATGGGTTGGAAATTTGTGTGTTTTCATTTCTTTTCATGGGATTTGTCCCACTTCAATACTAAGTCACCCACATCGAAACTCTTAGTCCCTGCAATTTTTTTGTCAAACCAATGCTTAATATGGTTTTGATGGACGATAAATCTTTGAACCAGAAGGCAAGGTCTACCTTGGGACTCTTGGGAGAGTTGCAAGGTTGGGAGATACAGGTTCGAAGGCAAGATAACTTCTTTGTCGTATACTAGGAAGTATGATGAGGTTTTAAGGTGAGGCTTTGAACTTACATAGTCAACCCATAATTCATTTATCAAAGCATTGTGCCAGTTCCATTGCTCAGAGAAAATGGTTTTCTTGATTATGCAAATGATATTTTTTTTTGTTGATTTAGCTAAACCATTTCCATGTGGATAATATTTAGATAAATGCTTTAGTACGATACCATTTTCTAATGCGAAATCATAAAGTTTCAGCGAAGAAAAATAAGTCACATTATCAAAGACAAGAGACTTTAGAACACCAAACCTAGTTATAATGTTTTTCTTTAAGAAGTGGATGACTTCTTGGTCGTTAACTTGTCTTAAAGGAATTTATTTTGTCCATTGATTGAAATAATTTTTCATTGTTAAAATGTATCTATGGTACTTTGACGAATGTGGGAAAAATTCTCCAATAACATCTAGTCCCCATTGTTGGAAAGGCTCCTCAACTGCTACTAGTAGCAGTGGGGCGGTTAACCTATGAGCTTGGTCGGCACATCTCTGAAGAGTTGGGAACTTGCGAGAATAAGCATGAGCATATTTGAACAAAGTGGGCCAATGATAACCATCCCTCATTATTTTATCTGTTGTTATATCGCTTGCATAGTGACCACCTGCCAATCCATTGTACAGATCTCTTAGTATCTTATTTGTTTCTTGAGGCTCAAGGAATCTTAGCAAGACACCGTTATGGTTCTTTCTGAAAAGCACTCCATGAGTGAGCTGATAGGATAGGGATTGAAGGTGTATTTCTCTCTTTTGTTTTTTCAATAAATGCATGGGCAAGGTGTCATTCTCTAAGAATTTTCGGATGTCTAAATAACATGGTGTTTTTTATTTTGTCTGGGGAACTTGTTCAACGTTGTACATCTCTATTTCATTCTCCCAACCAAGAAAATATTTCTCTAGAGCATCTCTCGCTTCTGCTGCTATTTGAAAGAGTCCATGACCCTTAATGGTATGAACTGGCTTAAAATCCATATCATATTCTTGTAAACATGTTGTCCAATTTTCCCTCTTCTCACCCAACTCCTATTGTACAAAGAGTGTTTTGACCGTTGGATGATGCACATATATTATCATGTGATATTTAAGGAGATAGCGCCTAAAATATTTCACTGCCTTATATACAACATAGGATTGTTTACCAATGCCAGGATAATTTATCTTTGGCCCCTGTAAGACAACATTCATGAAGGAAATAGGTTGTTCATTTCCTTCATCATCCTTCTGGGTCAGTACGGTTGCAATAGATGAATATGAGGCGGAAGTATAAATCAGGAAATATTTGCCATAATTAGGACTGAACAATGCAGGCACATCAGCAGTAGCTTGTCTAATTTGAACAAAATAATCTTCTTCCCTTTTATCCCATTTATAAATCACATATTTCTTAATCGTCTCCTGTAGAGGTTTAACTATCTAAGCATATTCAAAGATGAACTTACACAAGAAATTAATCTTCCATAAGAAATATTGCATAGCTTTCTTATTTACTGGAAACGAGATCTTAGTTATAGTTTTGAGTCTTTCGGGATCAAATTTGATTCCACTTTTCGCAATGGTGTGTCCTAAGAGAGTTCCTTCTGACACACCAAATATGATTTTCTTGGGATTAAAAGAGATCCCATATTTTTGACATCACTCAAATATTTTCTTCAGATGATGTACATGATCTGATCTTCTATTGGAGAACACAATTACATAATCCAGATATATTACTACACTTTGGCCAATAAGGCAACAGAAAGAAATGTCCATCGCTCTTTGAAAAGTAGCACCAGCATTTATAAGCCTAAATGGCATATGCTTAAAGGTGAATGTTCCCCACTTGGTCCTGAAGGTGGTTTTAAGACAGTATGGTTCCTCCACTAGTACTTGATTATAGCCATAAAAACCATCTAGCAACGAGAACATCTCATACCCATATATTGTTTGGAGGATCTGCTCCATGGATGCCACCGGGTAGTTGACTTTGTTCGATGCCCACTTAAGATTGAAAAATTCGACACATAGCCTTATCTCACGTAACTTCTTTCTTACATGGACCAAATTCGAAACCCAAGTAGAATGTCTAACCTTGAAAATGATCTGAGAATCCAAAAACTTCCTCAATTCCTTTTAAATTAGGGGTTCCAACATTGGATCAACTTTCCTTAGCTTCTACTAGAAACTTTTCACCCCTTATTTAATGGGAATGACATGTTGGATAATACAAGTATCATATCTCTTAAAATCATTGTAATTCCAATGCAAACACATCACTGTATTGTTTTAATAAGTGAAGCAATGCTTTTCATTATTTTGGAGAACAACATGAACTGAGGTCTACATATTTCAAAGGTTTATATCTAGGGGCAGCAATTGTAGGTGATTTCTCTTGCTTGATAGTTGCTTGTGACGTATTTTTTATTTACTTGATAAAATTCTTATTTTCTTATTTTATTATTAGTGTTCTCTATCATTAAGAAACTACCAAATCATAAAGAAAAATGACACAAAGGACACTATAGTATAGGCAATCAGCCAGGGTCAAAGCCTCTCCAACTGAGAGGAAAACCCACAAGAATTCTTCTCTTCTTATAAAACTTCAATTGACAAATTCCAAGATCTATGACCCTTGACCAAGACCCTCCAAGGCCAAGTTAAATATTTCCTTCTTTATGGTAACCTTAACATTAACAACTTCTGCAAATTCGATCCTCAAAATATTCTTCTACAACTTTGACCTATCCAAAAAATTCTTCTACAACTTCAACTTTCCCAAAAAATTCTTCTACAACTTCAACTTGCCCAACAAATTATTTTACAACATTGACCTACCCGACATATTCTTCTGCAACTTCATCCTTCCTATAAGATTCTTCTGCAGCTTCATTCTGCCCAACAAATTATTCTGCAACTTCGTTTTTCCCAAAAAATTCTTCTACAACTTTGTCCTGCCCAAAAAAATATTCTACAACTTCATCTTGCCCAGTAACTGTAGAAACCCTAACATGAGAGAGAGAGAGAGAGAGAGAGAGAGAGGCCAAAAACTTCAATCTTTATTTTCTTCTTCTTTTTCGTCCTTTTCCAGCTTCTATCTTAGTATATCAAAATTAGTTGAGAGTGTGTCCAAATGAGGTTGAGTTCCTTCTTATTTATAGGGTTTTGAGGGGTAAAAATTTCTAACTTTAGGTCGACTTGTCCCTTCTTGTAGGCCTAATTTATCTTGCACCATGATGAGGTCTTGGAGGGACCGTTGACTCTATTTTGACACAAATACGTTTTCTTTACAACATGTAACATTCCCGAATGGGCCTTCAATACATGAAAATTACTCAGTTGACTTGTAGACTAAATAACAAGCCCTAGAAGCACTTAACGGGTGGTTGACCTTAAAATAAATTTCGCTTGAGCATGAAACCCATGCCTCAAGAATGAAAATAATAACTTTATTTTTCTCCTTTACATAAAATCATGATTACATATGTCATTATGAAGACCGAACCTAGTTACTTATTTCAACACTCCCTCTTAACTAGGGAGGTATTCATAATCCATACAAGGTACTTGGACATTCTCAATCTGAAGAATTATCATAAGAAGAGTCATATTGGTAACCCATTTGTTTAGCATCATACGAACCGACATTTTCACATAGCAAGGCCTTGAATAACAACTCTATCTCTCCACAAGATCAGAGCACAATGCTATCGAGACTAATGACTGATATACACCATCATCATTGTCTCTCAAGGCACATACCCCACCAAGGTGTTCACAGGGTATGTCCTTCTATGACTATTGTTATCTTGGATTCCCAGTCCTTAAAGAATATCGGTCCTCTAAGACTAATCTTATCTTAGATGCCCTACCACATCCTCAAAGAGCATCAGATGCCAGATTCTTACCCAATCCTCCATTCTTTCTTCACAATATGAATACAATATGATGTGTCTATCTCTCCCTCTTAACCTAGGAAGATATACCCATTCCTATAAAGGAATGTACCCAATATCCCTCTTATTGAGGGACTTGTCCAAGATCCCTATTAACCAAGGACTTGCTTCCAAGATCCCTCTTAACTAGGGACTTGTTTCCAACGTCACCTTTTTGCCTTTGTTGGATATCATGGGATCTTCAACTGCTTGAAGAGATCCTCCTTTCGATGTCATGAATTTCACCTTTGTCATTATGGAGCCTTCATATTTTGGGACTTCTTCCTATGGCATCGACCATCCATCACTTTCCTTCACGAACCATGTCAGTCATGTCATCCTTTTCTTCATTTGAAAGTGATATTCTAATCCACATTTGGATTTTCTTCATACAACCATCTCTTCCAAGTCATGTTTCCTTTAGGATCTTTCATCCAACCACATGAGTGTTAGTTGTAGGTGTCATCTAAAACTCTCTTTCGGTAGCCCTGTATCAACCTATCCAAACGTTGTTCAAAAATAAAAAATGAATATAAAATCAAAGTTACCCTTTTTGATGCCCTTTCATTATGACATCTTGGTTGCAACATCAACATCCTACACATTCATAAACATATCTCCAAGAATTTCAATGTCAAGGGTATCATTTATGTATAGACCTTATTAGGTTATTCATGCCTTCTCTATGGAGATGTCATGGTCAAATATTTTGGTCATCAAATGTTGATTTCCTTTTCTATGTGATCATAGTTGCATCTTTCACGATCTCTCCCTACTTTCTTCACATATTTCTTCCCAATAAAATTCATTTCATAGTTCCTTCGTTTTTTTCAACAACCTCATATTCCTTATGAGGACATTATGTTGATTTAATATTGTTAATATGTGAACCATTCCTTCATGAATCTTACAAAGGAAGAAATCCCTTTACTTTTATCATGCTCATGAGGTAGAGCATTTACCCATGCTATCTGCAACTATATTATGAAATGTCTTATTTTATCAAATACATGCATACATATCTCTTTTCCCATTTTGGTCATCTAGACTTCCTTTGACATCTTCCTTTACTTGATTGAAAGTTCTTCAACCATCTTGACACGTTGCACTCCTTTTTTACCGTACCATCATCCTTCTAAACAATGAATCCCATACAAGGTGGAATTCTCAGCGAGACGATTCTTCCAAGAGAGGTGAACCTTATAATGAAAGTTCCAATGGAGAATTTTGATTATCCTCATCCTGTAAATGCTCCTTCCTATTTATGATGATGCATGATGAAATCTTTCTATATGTTAAATGAATTTCTTCTATCCATAAGTACCAATTATAATTTCAATGAGGTAACGAAGAGCTACTTCCTTCCTATGATGGCTGCTACTTCCAAGTAGACTCCTACTTCAGTTATCTTTCAAGATTCTATCACGAGCTCTTGTTTTAATCATATGCTATTATGATGCCAAACCTAAAATGATGCATCCTATCATGCTTATACTGCTTTCTATCATGATAACTATATTTCATGAAAAAAAAACATAGTGAAGGAGATTATCTCAGTCATAGTATAGATCTTTCACTTCTTCTCTGATTTCTTCTTTTCAAAATTTTCCACTTCTTCAGTGACATGGGCTTCATCTCTTCCTCTTTTATTTTTGTCCCTTTTTAGCTTAGGACAATATCTCTTGTAGATCCCATATTCCTGACAACCATAGCATTAGATCTTTGACTTATTCCTCTTCTTTCTTTGAGGACCAAACTTCCAAAAATTTCCTTTTCTCTTAGCCATGGCAACAAATACTTGAACTTGTTCATTTTATCCCCCATATTTTTTTCCCTTTAACTTGGTTTCTTCAATTCTACACAATGACCAAATTTAATTTAATGGGGAAAATTCTTTCTTTCCATAGATTCTTGATGTAATGTTGCCCCATTCCTTTGGTAGTGCATTGAGGACTATGGTGTTAATTTCTTTATCGGACATTATTTCTCTTAACTCTTTTAGTTGGTCTCTTATTTCTCATACCCTCATAAATTTTGAGGCTATTCCTTCTTCCTTTGATATCTTCATTTTGTAGAGTTCTTTTCTTAACTATATCACTTCTCCTGAAGTACTTACGGAGAATATTTCTATTATCTTTTCGTATATTTCTTTTGATGTCTCCAACTTTGATACATATGGTATGAGGGGATATTTGATGGATTCTATAAGGATCCTTTGATCCCTTAATTCCCCTTTCATGTATTTTTCTATAGCTTGATCTTATTCCTTAGAGGTTTAGTAATTGAACCCTTAACATGATCAATGACTTCATTTTCTATGAGGATCAAATATGTCCTCTTCTTCCATGTAAGAAAGTTTGATGCCCCAACCAATTTGTTGCTTTCCTTGCAAAATGAATTCATTTTTATAGCATATTCAAACATAAATATAGAGGTACTTATTTGTCAAGTGAAGATACTCCTTGATGACGAAATATTCAACTTGATGCTTTCTTGATTTTGATGGCGATGTTAATAATATAATATGTCTTCCTTTAAAAGTGATCCTTAAAAGAGAGGGAGATCACCTTGATTCCTTGATGATGATGACAATGCTTATATTTGCTTCCCTTGGATGTAAATACTTCAAGATGCTTCAATTTATAGTCATTATTTATTTGAGTAGATGTGGGGTCTTTGAGTTATTCTTCTCCTTGAGGTAATTATTGTGCAAGGTTCCCAAGAATGCTTCTTGAACGAACTATGGTTTTGATGTCTTCTTTAGTGACTTCCTTCAATATGATGATGTAATCCTTGTCCTTGTGGTGCCTTTGATATGAGTGGTCCTTCTTTATGATTGATTATCTTGATGAAATTCTAGTGCTTCATCCCTTGAGTATCATTTAAGTGATTCCTTTCCTTGTCTTGTCACCTTAGCTCTAATTCCATGTTTAGAAATCTAGGGGTAGCAAGTGTAGGTGATTTATTTTTATTGATAGCTGCTTGTGATGTATTTTTTCCTTACTTAATTAACTTCTTATTTTCCTTTGTTATTAGTGGTGTTCTCTATCATCAAACAACTACCAAATCATAAATAATGATGAGAAAAAGGACACTAGAAATAGGCGATCATCCAGAGCCAAAGCCTCTCCAACTGAGCGGAAAACCCACAAAAATTATTCTCTTCTTATAGTACTTCAATTGATGAATTACAAGACCTATGACCCTTGACCAAGACCCTACAAGACCAAGTCAAATATTTTTTTCTTTCAGGTAACCTTAACCTCAAAAAATTATGAAAATTTGATCCTCAAAATATTCTTCTCCAACTTTGACCTACCTAGTAAATTCTTCTGCAACTTTGACTTCCCAAGAAAAATTATTCCGCGCCTTCGACCTTCCCAGTAGAATATTTTGCAACTTCGACTTTCCCAGTGGATTCTTCTGCAACTTCATCCTGCCCAGAAGATTCTTCTACAACTTCGTTATGCCCAACAAATTCTTGTGCAACTTTGATCTGCCCAACAAATTATTCTGCAACTTCGTCTTGCGTAGCAAATTCTTTGGCAAATTCATCTTTACCAGTAATTGTAGAAACCCTAACACGAGAGAGAGAGAGAGAGAGAGAGAGAGAGAGATAGAGAGAGAGAGAGGCCCAAAACTTTGATCTTTCTCTTCTTCTTTTTCGTCCTTTTTCCATCTTTTATCTTGGGAGATCAAACTTACTTAAGAGTGTGTCCAAATGAGGTCGAGCTCCTTCTTATTTATAGGCTTTTGAGGGGTGCGAATTACTAACTTTAGGTTGAATTGTTCCTTCATGTAGGCCGACAAAATATTTTCACCATGAAGAGGTCTTGGAGGGTCTTATGACTCTATTTTGACACAAATAATTTTTATTGACAACATGTAATATGCCCAAATGGGTCTTCAATACATGACAATGAATCAATTGACTTGTAGACTAAATAACAAACACTAGAATCACTCAATGGGTGCTTGACATAAAAATAAATTCCCCTTGAGCATGAAACTCGTGCCTCAAGAATAAAAATAATAAATTTATTTTTCTTCTTTCCATAAAATCATGATTACATATGTCATTATGAAGACCAAACCTAGTTACATATTTCAACAATCCCTTCAAGAGATATATGGTGTCCCAACACAATTCCCTCGATGAAAAACATTTGATATTTTTCATTATTTAGAGAAAGGTTTGTCTCGTGACATTGAACTAATAGATTTTCAAGATTCCTCAAGGCATCTTTAAAGGTTTCCCCATATACCATAAATTCATCCATATATATTTCAACACAATCATTGATCATGTCAAAAAAAATCCCTAGAATAACTTGCTAGAATACTTCAAGAGAATTGCACAATCCAAACAGAAGTATTATGTATGCATAAGTTTCCCATGGACATGGATTTGATTGTAGCCACAAAATCCATAAGGAAAATAAAATAATTTCTTCCTTTCTAGGGTGTCTAAGACTTGATCAATGAAAGGAAAGGAGAAATAATATTTTAAAGTAGCCTTATTTAAATCTTGATAATCACACACACTTGCCATTTTTTTCTCTTTTTAAAGACAATGACCAGGGGTGAGACCCACTTCCTATTGGAGATAGGGTAAATAAAATTTGCACTCAACAAATTTTATAATTCCTCCCTGACTATGTCCTTAAATGTTGGATTCATCTTCCTCTGTGGTTTCGTAGTAGGTTGGGAATCCTCCCTTATATAAATATGATTGGCACATAAATTTGGAGGAATCCCTTTCATGTTGGTATAATCCTAGGAAAAAGCACTGCTATTTTTCATAAGCATTGCTAGAAGTTACTTTTGTTGCAAGGGTTCCAGTTGAGCATTAATTCTTAGAGTTTTTCCCAGGTAAATTTCAATAGAATTAGTTTGTTTTTTGCAATAGTATTAGGTGGAGCTATTGTATCTATTTGTTGTGTTATTTCAATGGGTGAACATGTTTCCTAGGATTTGTTCCCTAAAAATTGACTAAGTGGTGAATTGTAGTCGATGTGGGGATGTGCTATAAAGGTACAAAAAAAATCATCCTCAATATTATCTTTAAAAGTTGAGGTTTGGTCAAGGGTCAAGATAGGTCGATCAAATTCTTCATCATTGTCTTCAAAACAAAGACAATTTTCATGGTCCAAGGAAGGTTTAGTGGCAGGATAAAGAGTAAGCTTCTTAGTGGAATTTCCATGGGAAATAGTCATATCCCTAAACCTACAACTGATATAAGAATTTTTTGTAGCCATCCAGGGTCTTCCTAGGATTGATGGGTAACCTCCAATATTAGCTTTAGGTCGAACAATCATGAAGTCGGCTAGATATTCTCATGAATATATGGAAACGAAAATATCCTCCTCCATTCCCTCCAGTTTTATGGTAGACCTATTATTCAATTGAAGGATAGTGGGGATTGGTCGTAGACCAGGTTACTTAAGTTTCTCCATGGTTTCTTTTTTCATAACATTTATTGTTGCCCCTAGATATATTAAGGTATTGGATATGGGGATAATATTAATTTTAATAGTAACGATGGGGCTTCCAAGATACCCATACTTTTCCATAAACACTTTTCCCCACATTAGATCTGCAAATTTCCTAATCACATGGTGTTAATTTGTGTTTCTTGGGATGTTTCTTTTTCCCTCTCGATTTATTTAAAAAAAGTTCCTAGACAACTTTTGCGTAGATAGGAACATCCTTAATGGCATGAAATAGTGGAATATTCACAAATACATTCCATAATTCTCACAAAAATTCACACTCAGGTTTCACAAGGGTTTTTCCAAGACACAACATTTCTAAATAAGGATTAAAATATAGCTCATTTTCATGAGATTGTTTCATTGGAGTATCTTGAGATTTTGAGGAAATAAATTCTTGTTTTTGAGAGTTATCTTTATCATATTGTTCTTGAATGATATGAAAACCTTGATTTTGGACTAGTTTTCCAAAATGAAAATGGATGTCTTTGAAGTCCATTGTTAAAAGGGTATAAGTAGGAAAAGGGGTCAGTTCAGCATTATAGGTGGGTTTTACAACTTTATTTTTTGGGTTAGGGATAGGTCGGGGAGGTAATTGGTGTTATATGCACGTCTCTACTCTGAGTCAAACCTCAACCAAGGGAATGAAAAAGGGAAGCATATTATTGATGCAGAGCCTAACCCAATCGTTTCCATCACCAAGGTCCATAACATCAAGCCCAAAGACCTAGAGGAAGGATAGAATTTATTCCACTCATAGATGTAGGTTAAGGGGTCATTGTTGTACTTTATCATTAACAGCAGGGGCCAAAAGAACCTCATATCAAGAGAAGTCATTAAGAGGTTGGGCCTACTAACCACACCAACCTGCAGCCATACACCATCGGGTGGCTCCATCAAGGATGATATTTTCACATTAGCCAGTAGTGTCACATGCCCTACAGCATCAAACCCTTCACGGATGTGGTATTTTGTGACGTTGTCCCTCTTGATGTTTTTGATGTATTATTAGGCCAACCATACTTGTGAAAGCGTCATACTATGTATGAGTTTATGCCTCACAATGTTATTATTACTTTGGGAAATAATTTATATGGGATACTATAGGTATCCCAACCTATCGCCATATCTTTGATATTTGCTAAGCAAAGCAGTAAGATAATCTCCCATACTGGGAAATTTGTGTTCTTTCTGATTCACTGTCAAAGTAAGGGGAAGATCATGGCCACATCCATGGCCCCAGGGAAGGGTTCCTCCACACAGTAAAAGCAAGTGGATAAGGTTGTGGAAGAATACATGGACATATTCTCCTCACCCATAGGGGTACCCTTACACTATCAGGTCAAGCATTCGATCGATCTGACTCTCGAGGAACCTATACCCAATGGCCTAATATAGCGCCACTCCATTCTTAAAAAAGAAGATATCAAGTGATAGATCTAGGAGTTTCTTCAAAAAGGGAACATCCGACCAAGTTCCTCAACTTATGGGAGCCCGATTGTACTTGTACATAATAAAGATGGGACCTGGAGGATTTGCATTTATTATCGGGCGCTAAACAAAATCACTGTAAGGAACAGGTTTCCAATCCCACAGATTGATGATATTATTGACTAGCTCAAGGAGGTCAAATATTTCAGCAAGATCGATTTAAAGTCTAGATATCACCAAGTTTCAATAGAGCCGATATATGTAGGGAAGACCGCCTTCAAATCCAAGGAGGGCCTTTTTGAATGGTTGGTCGTGCCTTTTGGGCTAAAAAATCCCCTACATATTTTATGAGGTTGATGGATGACATATTTCAACCCTTCACCAACCCATTCATGGTTGTTTATCTGCACAACATCTTCATCTTCAAAAAAAATTGGGAAGAGCACTTGCAACACATTTGATAGGTCCAAACCTTGTGATAGCACAAACTATGTGCCAACTTGGAGAAATTCACCTTTGGCACGATTGAGGTTAAATATCGAGATTACATCATAATTGAGCAAGGCATGCATGTGGATCTAACTAAGATCCATGTCATTCAAGATTTTCCAGCCCCGACCACTCTAAAATAGCTTTGCAACTTTTTGGGCCTTGCCATTTTTTATCAGAGGTTCGTGTTGGGATTCCCCCATATCACTTGGCCTTTGAATTATGTTACTAAGGGCAAAGACAAAGTAAATTTTCCTAGTTCGAGTCCCAATATAAGGTGTTTATTGAGCTAAATAATTGTCTCTGATTTGCACATATACTCACATTGTCGGGCCTACAACAACCATTTGAAATTGAGACGAACACCTTCAACTATGCTATCGGTGAATTATCACCCAACAAGGGCATTTAGTGGCCTATCATAGTGAGACACTTTCTGATACAATTCAAAAGTACCCCACCTATGATAAATAAATGTATTCTATCGTGTAGGCTTGTCAGAAATGGACACATTATATTCTGGGGAAGGAGACGATTATCCACAAAAATCGCCGACCTCTTCAGTTTATATAGACACAAGGGAAGCTGCAAAACGATCGCCATCAGAAGTGGTCAACATATCTACAAAAAATACACTTGAACATTAAATACAATAAGGGAAGCATCAATTATGTTTCATATTTCCTCAATTGGCCCCCAGTTGCAGCAATGACTATTGTTCTCAACTCTTGTTGCCACGAAACCTATATATGGTTGCAACTATACAAAAATGACCTAGAGTTCGCCCCCACATACCAGTTGTTAGTGGATGGAAAGAAAGTTCCATATTTCCACCTCCAAGGCACATTTTTATGCTACCTAGGCCATGTTCCTTTAAGCGAGCATGCCAATATTATTTTGGAGGCGTACTATAGTCAAGTCACAAGACACTTTGGTGTGGAGAAAAATATAGTCGTACTACAAAAGTATTTTTATTGGGAAAAACTCTAACAGGATGTTGGAAAACATATTAGATCTTGGAATTCCTGTGTCATTGTCAAGTCAACCATCAATAATCAAGGCTTGTACACTCCTTTTCCTACTCCCAGCCAACCCTGGGAATCCATCTCCATGGACAATATGTCTTGCCTCCATTCTACCAAGCATGGTAATGACTGCATATTTTTGGTCATATACAAATTTTCTAAGATGTTTATATTTGTGGCTTGTAAGAAGAGTATCACAACAGAGGACACTGCCAAACTCTTCTTTGAACAAGTGTGAGTACATTTTGGGATCTCACAGACCATTATATCATATCAGGATAGTAGGTTCTTAAGGACATTCTGGTTGAGGCTCTGGACATTATTGGACACCAAGATTACTAAGCCAACTGCATTCCATCCCCAAACTGATGGCCAGACAAAGGTCGTCAACATGATAATAGTGGACATACTTTGCATGTCCAAGAATTAAGGAACCTGGGATGAGAGCCTTCCCTATGTGCATCATAGTTATAATAGAGCTCTCCATAGCTCGATTGGTTGCATTCCCTTTCAAGTGGGTCTGGGATTTCAACCATTTTGTCTGATTAATGTTGTCATACCTCATGCGACTAAACAAGAAAAATATACACATGTACAGTCTGAGGCTGATAAAACAACCAGATTTATTCAACACATCTAGCACATCCACTAGCAAGTTCACGACATATTGGATAAATCTAATGCTAAGTACAAGCAACGACATGATTAACATCGGGTTCCACATAAGTTTTAGGTGGAAATTTTTTTTTGGTTGAATTTGCAAAAACAATGCCTTGTCATAGCGCATCGGAAGCTCTGACCACTGTAGAAATTATATAATTGATATGTTATATGTCTAAGATTCTCCTGATCACACATTATTTGACTTCATGCACAATACAGAATCTATTCCACCATTGATCATCACATGCGGAAATTAAATCAATTGAAATGCACACATGAAACCATAAAAATTCACACACATTAACACAGTGATTTAACGAGAAATCCTGAAGCTAAAAACCCCAACTATCCGTATATAATATATGTCATAGAGATCATGTAACAATCCTCATACAAAGCTGAACATGTCAAGCTCTCAGTACAATACAATCGCTACACACTAATCAGGTCCGATCTGGAAAATCCATGCACTGATCTCTGCCACCTGCTAGCCTGCCTCGACTGCGCAATACTTGCTGAAGAATGGTTCTAAATGAACTCGAATCCACCTGGCTTGCACTGCACAATCCTCATTGGCATCTCCACTGAGTGTTGGATGCAATCAATGCATCACTATAGTCACAACTGATAGTCACACTTGCTCTTTCACCTACCTCTCCACTGGTCTCCACTGAACTGTCCATGCACTGTAGTTAACTTATGTATTCTTCAATTGATTAATGAGTTATTAGTGAATTAATTAAATAATTAATTCACACCACTCTCACTAGTGTATCAATCAGTTAGACTAGATACAACTAGCTCAACTGAGTCTAACTGAGTTAAACTGAATACAACTCCACCAACTACCTCTATAACTCCACCAAACTCTGTCACATGAGTTCTAACTGAATTCCTCATGCAATAGCTTTGGTAAACCCTTAGGAATAGTGTAATTCCTTCTGTCAGTTGTTGTACCACATCTGTGCACTTAACTGAAGTGCTCCAAGAGAATAAGATAATGTTTAGAGTCCAAATATTATTAAGAGCTAATAATGTTCGACATATCTATTTTTAGACTGGAAATATAAAAATAGATTCCGCCCAATATGTCTAAAATTAGAATTCCATCTATTTTTCCAACTTGACCAACCATCCACAAATAGCATCCTGCTACTCATAGAATATGATCGACATGTCTAAAAATAGACTTTGTGCCAATAATAGCCTGCGGGCCCACTTAGTGAAGGCGACTCTTTTCACTAAGCTCATCATCTTGTTGAATCTAAACACTCCCTCTCAACAAGATAGGGATTATCTGCCACCCTGATCCTGTCTCTATGGTATTCGAATTTGCTCCTGGTGAGCGCCTTCGTCAGAATATCAGCATCCTGATCCTCCGAAGGAATGTAAGATAGTAACATGATCTTTCGCTGCACACAATCTCTGATATGATAGTACCAGATGTCAATATGTTTAGATCTATCATGAAATACTGGATTAACCGAGAGTTTAATGCAACTCTGATTATCACAATATATCATAGTAGGATCTAAGTGTGAATCGAACAACCCAACCAGGATCTTCCTCATCCATATAGTCTTGCATGCAGCCAAAATTTCTGCCATGTACTCGGCCTTCGCTGAACTGAGTGCCACGGATCTCTGTTTCCTGTTGCACCAAGAAACTGCTGTAGACCTGATACTGAAAATCCCTCCAGACGTGCTCTTTCTTTCCGTTGGGCTCCCTGCCCAATCTGCATCTGTGAAGCCATGCAGCTTCACCTCATCCAACTGTCTGTACCACAGTCCATATCTAGATGTGCCCCTGAGATACCTCAAGACATGCTTGCCTGCCTTCCAAAAGAGCTTGGTAGGCTTAACCATAGCTTGTGAAAGTTGGTTAACAGCGTAGCATATGTCCTATCGTGTATTGACCAAATACATGAGCGAACCAACCAACTGTCGATAAACAGTGGCATCCACTACCTCTGTCGATGTAGCATCCTCTTTCCTCCAACCACCAGGAAGAGGATTGTCAATAGGCTTGCAGCCTTGCATGCTGAACTTCTCCAGTATCTCCCGGGCATACTTTCCTTGAGACACAAACAATCCACCCTTCCGCTGCCAAATTTCCAATCCCAGGAAATAATGAAGGAGGCCCAAGTCCTTCATCTCAAACTCCTTTGCAAGATCTGCCTTGCATGAGTGTATCAACAATTCATCACCTGTTAGTATCAAATCATATACATAAATTACAATGATCAGAAACTTACCCTCAACCACAATCTAGTACAGGTTAGGATCCGCCTCACTTTTGGTAAAACCAAGTCCAATGAAATAACTGTCTATCCATGTGTACCAAGCACGAGGTGCTTGTTTCAGCCCATACAACGCTCTCTTGAGCCTGCACACATGCGACTCGCTGCTGAAGATTTCGAAACCTTCAGGCTGCTCTATGTACACCTCCTCCTCAATGACTTCATTGAGGAATGCAGTCTTCACATCCATCTGATGAATGTGCCAACCCATCTGCGTTGAGAGAGAAAGGATGCTCCGTATGGAAGAATACCTTGCGACAAGTGCAAAGGTTTCCTCATAGTCGATCCCCTCAATTTGTGAGAAGCCCCGGGCAACAAATCTTGCCTTGTAATTCTCGATACTCCCGTCAGCATCTTGCTTCACTTTGTAGATCCATCTCGAACCTACCACTGATTTCCCTTCCGGCCTTGGGACAATCTCCCATGCACTTTTTCTGACAATCAAATCATACTCTTCCACCATGGCATCTACCTATGTAGGGTCCTCCACAACTTCCTCGAAAGAAGATGGTTCTTTCACAATAAACTTGCTCATCAGAGCCATGCATCCAGTAAATCGGTCAGGTGACTGTCTCTATCTGCGTTGTGATGTAGGTGCTCCTACATTTTGCGCTGCATCTAGATTCAGTCGCTCAGCTTCTGTAGTGCGCTTCCACCCTCTGATGTTTGGTGCTGCATGAGTGGTTTCTTCCACTCCATGAACCTCCTCTTGTGGCTAATCCACATCCTGAGGCTCATCCTTAGAAACTAATAGCTCCTCATCTGCATGCAAGTGTAGCTCCCTCTCAAGCGAACACTTCATGGCTTTCTCCTCATGAAATTTGATATCCCGTCGCACAACAGTCTTCCGACTATCTGGCAAATACACACAACAGTTGTGATACCATGTAGAAATTATATAACTGATATTTTGTATGTCTAATATTCTCTTGATAACACACTATTTGACTTCATGCACAATACAAAATCTATTCCACCATTGATCATCACATGTGGAAATTAAATCAATTGCAATGCACACATGAAACCATAAAACTTCACACACATTAACACAGTGATTTAACGGGAAAGCCTGAAGCTAAAAACCCCAACTATCTGTATATAATATATTTCATAGAGATCATGTAACAATCCTCATACAAAGCTGAACATGTCAAGCTCTCAGTAAAATACAATCGCTACACACTAATCAGGTTCGATCTAGCAAATCCATGCACCGATCTCTGCCACCTGCTAGCCTACCTCTACTGCGCAATCCCTACTGAAGAATGGCTCTGAATGAACTTGAATCCACCTGGCTTGCACTGCACAATCCTCATTGGCATCTCCACTGAGTGTTGGATGCAATCAAAGCATCACTATAGTCACAACTGATAGTCACACTTGCTCTTTCACCTACCTCTCCACTGTTCTCCACTGAATTGTCCATGCAATGTAGTTAACTGATGTATTCTTCAATTGATTAATGAGTTATTATTTATTGAATTAATTAACTAATTAATTCACACCACTCTCACTAGTGTATCAATCAGTTAGACTAGATACAACTAGCTCAACTGAGTCTAACTGAGTTAAACTGAATACAACTCCACCAACTACCTCTATAACTCCACCAAACTCTGTCACATGAGTTCTAACTAAATTCCTCATGCAATAGCTCCAGTAAACCCTCAGGAATAGCGTAATTCCTTCTGTCAGCTGTTGTTCCACATCTGTGCACTTAACTGAAGTTCTCCAAGAGAATAAGATAATGTTTAGAGTCCAAATATTATTAAGAGCTAATAATATTCGACATATCTAGTTTTAGACTGGCAATCTAAAAATAGATTATGCCCAATATGTCTAAAAATAGAAGTCCATCTATTTTTCCAACTTGGCCAACCATCCACAAATAGCATCTTTCAACTCATAGAATATGATCGATATGTCTAAAAATAGACATAATCTAAAAATAGACTTTGCGCCAAAAATAGCCTGCGAGCCCGCTTAGTGAAGGCGACTCTTTTCACTAAGCTCATCATCTTGTTGAATCTCAACAACCACTCCGATATAGGCCTTACACCATCACCAAGGTTGTGGGAGACAATTATTTCAATATAAACATCCCCTTGTTCCTTGGCATGGACCTAGTGTTCAATGTGGATCACCTTCGGTCATACTTTCCACCATTTTTAGACACATCAAACATTGTAGAACAACTAACACCAACAGAGACAAACCCAGAATGCATGGATAGGCTATGACTGATCAAATCATGGACACACAGATCAAGACCACACATCAACAGAAGATCCAACTATATCGGGTTGTCAAAGTTGGCCAACTCCAGCACCAAGGCAAGTGGCTCACGAGGGACAAAGTTCAACAAAAGTTTCCCCTTCTCATGGAAGCACTCAACGCAGTGGGGACCATATCATCCTAAGTGGGGAGGATTAATCCATGTGGATATTGGTTTTCACCCACCTATTCCACTTAGACCCCCACCATTGTTTCTTTTAGTTTCCTTAATTGTAGCACAATTTACTATTTTTGGTAGCTTTTAGGGTCCTGAACTTCGAGAGCCGTTTTGAGGCTCTAAATTTTATTTTTTTTAAACATAAGCAAACCCACAACCCTTGGTATGGTTTTTAGTTGAAATTTATAGTCCTTGAATAAATATTTCTATGAGGTATTGTATGCATCAAACGAAGATTTTATGCCAAAGTTACGACCCCTGGATGTTGGTGTACCAACTAACCCTAACGAGCCCACAAAATTTTTGCGCTTCATCTCATAGTGTGCGGTTTTTGGATGTTTAGGGTTTTCCCTTGTTTCTAAATAATGAAAAGGTCAGTGAGCCTCATTTTAACATAGTTCATAAGGCATGCAGTCGTCACATCTCTTCTCAGAGATAAGCTACCATCACCCGAGCTAGCTTGTTTCATTCTGCATGTAAACAATTTTCAGTATTTTTTATTTATCAATTGAAGTTCAGTTTTTGTTGTAGCTTTGTGTTTCTGTTTAATTATGTATTCCATTTATTTCTTGCATAAATATGGATCAAACATTTCCTTAAGCACTAACACAAAAGGACAATTTTGAGTGGAATTTTTTTTCTTGCAAATATCTCACGTCTCAACTTTGTTTAAGGGACATTCTCGAATAGGATGTTTCTTTTAAATTTTACAGAAAAATATGGCCAAGGCTAACTCATCATATTCCTTCTTTTTAGTTTGCAGGGTGTCTAATTGGCAGCTAGGTGTGTTGATGATATTAGTTTTAAAATTACCTAATAAATTCTTGTTGTAGTTGCTACAACAACACCCAAAGTTTATCCTACTATCAAAATTTTGGATCCACATTTTCTTTTCAAGGTTTTAATGGTTATGACTATCTCTCCTAACCTAGTTGTCAACCAGGGCTATGATGTCTCATGTCCTATAAGGCGCATCATGTATGCTCATCATTTTCTTCATCTTCATTCTCACTCTATTGAATGCATTAGGATTCATGAATTTAATACTTTCATAATGCATCATCAAGTGTCATTTGCTCCCATATATGTTGTAAAATTATAGGCATGCATATAGTATGTTAACCATGTTTCACCTTCGATTCTCTTTCCCTAATTTGTGTTTTCAAGCCTTTGTTTTCACAAGCATTTATTGGCATTTTCAATTTGTTTTGCATCATCATGTTAAAGGGTTTCCATATATATAAAAGCCATGTCGAGTCAATAAATAAATTATAAGGTTGAAGGTTATGCTGGTTTTAGAAAAGGGTAGCTTTACATTCATAATTAGATCTTCAAATAGGCGTTTTGCGTTAAACTTCCTTTTCATTCAACTATGTGTAATTCCCCATTATGGGTGACTCACACATCACAAATTCTGAATAAGAAACACTTCATTCAAATAATTAGTTATATGTTCACTTTAGGAATGTGATTGTCTAACTTTCATTGTAACTAAAATGGTTTTATTTTTTTGTTTACAGGGATTGTTTTGATTGAATTGAAATTGGTGCACCTCAAATATCCATTAGAAGAAATTTCAGCCTAAAAGTGACCATAAAATTTTCATGTAATTTCCATGTCATAATATGTTAACCAATCAAAATCCTTTAAATTTAAAAAGAGGTACATGTAAATATTTTGAAGGGAAAAGAAGAAAAATTATTTTTAATTGTATTTTTGGCTTATCTCCTTAGAGGTTTACTCAAATTTCAAGTGTTGACACTCGTTAGATGCAAAATTAAATTCCACATCCAACAAGTACCCATTATGTATACTTTTGAGAAGACCCACATCGATAAAAAATGAAGATACATTAAAAAAGAGTGTTCAACGCCCACATCCAACGAGTACCAATTTTTGTGTTCAACATGCTTTTTTAATGTATCTTCAATTTTTATCAATGTGGATCTTCTCAAAAGTATGCATAATGGGTGCTCATTGGATGTGAAATTTAATTATGCATCCAACGAGTGTTTACACTTGAAATTTGAGTAAATTTGTAAGGAGATGAGACAAAAATACAATTAAAAAAGAAAATATTTTTCTTCTTTTCTCTCCAAAATTCATAACTCTTATTTTATTATTTTAGCTATTATTTTATTATTTTTCCTTATAAGGCCACTTTTTGGCTGAAATTTCCTCTGATGAATTACACAATAGTGAATGATAATTCCTCTACGAAATGTTGCACCATCTTTGTCAACCCACAAGTTATTAAAAAGTTCCTTTATTTTAAACAATTGGCGATTAGTATAGTATGAAATCTCAAGTAATAGCTACTTGGGATGTAGAACATTCTATAAAATTCAATGGTGCAAGACTATACAAAGGTGGCAAGGAGAAATTATATAAAGCTACAATATGGTGACATTAAAATGTTGCGTTGGAAAGAGAAACTGACCTTGATGCATTCAAAGGATACATTATGTTGTGTTGGGAGGTAAATATGCCACCCTTTTGCAAAAGGTCGTATATTAAACCTTAAATGGTGGAGATTCAAGGTTTCATGCAATGAATTTCATATTAAAACATTGCAACTAACGCATGAAAAATGGCGCATGAAATTCATGACAAAAAAAAATGTTTAAATGTTGCGGTGGGAGAATTGGACATATAAGGTATATGTTACATTAGATACACATGCAACATGTTGAAGATTTGCATTGGAGACAACATTAATGACTATCCTAAAGATGCAAAATATTTATTGACAAAATACATGGAACAATGTATCGAAAGGAATTATATACCACCACATATATTAAGTAATGATTACATTGAGAGGAAGGTTATAAGAACAAAACACTATGTTGAAGGGATTAACAGAGTACCAAGCCATTCAATGCAACACTAAAAAATGTTCAAGGGCAGCTTGAGCCATGAAAAATGAAGCATTGTAACAAAAGTCATTGTAAAGCAATAATACAAAGGGTTATAAAGATACATGTTATCCCAAGATAGAAAGGACACTTGACATAGAATTTTGGCATGTGATAGGTGAATTACCACAAGGAACTGCACATGCGATGGGTGAAGAATATTGTATGTGAAAAAATTACAAATATGCATCAAGAATTCAAAGTACCATAGTTAATATTATATCAATGCAATATGTTATGCCACGATCATGCATAAAGAGTTATAATAATATTTGTTGAGGTATATAAAACAATGCCAAGTCTATCTAATGGTGCATTACTGCAATGAAACTATTCAAAGTTGTTGTTTTATGTTGGAAAATCACATAACGCAATAGTAATATAACAATAGTGCACATTGTACAATGCAAAGGAGATCGAATTTGTTGAAAATTAGCAAGAAAAGTGATTCCTTGATTTGTGCCTTAATTCAAAGATTCAAAGTTAACTTCCTTTTTTGTGCATGGTCGAGTTCCTAAAATTTAGGATTTTCCCTAAAAATTAGGATTGCATGAGCCAATTAACTGATGTGTTGAATTTGAAGGTCGAGTTTTGTTCTTCTAGTGTGAGTTAAATTGTGAACTACAATATTAAGTGGAGTTAGCCTCCTAAATTTTAGAAGGATCGATTTAATTAGTTTTGTTGACTTTTGTTAACTAGAAAAACTCCATTTCAATTCCTTAATAATAAAACTAACTAATTTTTTAACCATTGAAATTTCCTTTAAAAGGAGGAACGAAGGCACAAGTGTAATCATTGAATTGGTGAGACCAAGCAATAGGAAGCACGAGTTTGTGCATGGAGCTTGCGGGAGGAAGAGTGTGCAAGAGAAGCTTGTGCACAGGTTGGTAGAGGGAAACAAATATCTACAGTCTTGCAAATGTTTCAAGCTTAGATCAAGCAGGAAAGACAAGTGTGTCTTTTAGATTGAATTTTTTTTTGTAAGAGATCAATTTCTCAGTTTCTCTATCAATAAAATTCTCAAACAAGTAGAGGGTTTTCCCAGTTGGGTTCCCTAAGAAATTATGTGTTTTTTAATTGTGTGATTGTGCTTTTATTTATGTTCCTATTCCACTACATCTAGTAGATAAATTATGTGACTACGTGAGAAGAAATATTATTTCATATTTCTCATATTAGCATATCAGAATTTCATGGATTTTCTACATGGTATCAGAGTATGGATCAAAATAAAGAAACCACATACAAGAGAAAATTTGTCATAGTGAAGAGGCATATGGTATGAGGTATCCACAAGAACTTGAGGAGCTAGTTTAGGTGGAGTGAAGGAGAAATAAGTGTCTCTTCTAAAGTCCGAACAGGGCCAAGTTAAGTGCAAATAGTAGGAAATGTAGAAGGCAAATCTGTTCGTTGTCTTGTAGTGGAATTATCAATTACACGAGCTGAAATTTTTCTGTGTGTTATGGAAGGAGGGTCAAGCCTTATATACTGTGGTTTAGAGGGGACGATAGGCCTGAATAAGTGACATAACAGTCCTATAGTCTAGTGCATATAGAAGACTTGTAGAAGGAGGATAACCATAGGTTCCTAAGGGAGTTTTGGACCAGCTTTAGGGGAGATAACGTGGAAAGTCACTAGCCCTAACCAGAGAGTCGAAGCTTAAAACTGAGATGCACAAGCCGAGTTGATTTTGGGATAGAATTAATCGTCTAGACCAATGGTATGTTTGTATTCTTCCAAGGTTGATGTTTTTGCTAAGTGTTTGAATCCAAATTTAGGAAACATTTGGTGGACATATTATGTACAGTTTGGAGGGCAGTTAGAAGGTGTCTTTGGTGCCCTAAGTCCAAAATTTAAGGAGGAAATTAAATTTGGTTGGAGCCTTAGAATTTTTGAAGCTCAGGTTTGATCCTAGACAGGACAAAGGAAGCAACCAATAGAGCTTAGTATTCAACCCTAGTTCACGGTGTAGAGATGGAATTCTATAGTGTGAGTGGGAAACCTCCATTTCCCTAAGACTTTTCTTGTGTGTAGCATTAGTGAGGAAAGTAGTGGGTAGGTTGAAAACCCTATTGGCATCCTTAATGGAAAAATGACGAGCTAGAGGGCATATTGTTTGGGGCAAAGATCAGTGACTTAAAGGAGTTGTGTTCACTGATATTGGAAAATTGTAGATTTGGAGATTCATGCCTTCAGAGGGAGAAGCCTTTAGCAATAAGGCAGAAATTTCTTAGAATAGAGAAGTGATGGAGTTGCGAAGCATGGTGGGCAAGAACAAGTCTTCAAATAAGGTTTTGCAGAAGAAAGCAAGGAATTTTTCTAGTTCAAAGGGAGGAGTTGCAACAACGAAGAACATGGTAGTGTAAAAGACATATCCATGTGGATCAGGTTCTTCTAGGAACACCTTCCTCACCAAGAGGGAATTTTGAAAATTAGTGAGAAAATTCATTCCTTGATTTGTACTCTAATTCAAGGAGTCAAAGTTGAGTTCCTTTTTTGTGCATGGTTGAGTTCCTATTTAGGAGTTTCCCTAAAAATTAGGAGTGCATGACGCAGTTATCTGTTGTGTTAAATTTGAAGGTCGAGTTTTGATCTTCTAGTGTGAGTTAAATTAGGAACTGAAATATTAAGTGGAGTTAGCCTCCTAAATTTTAGGAGGATCCAATTAACTAGTTTTGTTGACTTTCATTAACTAGAAAAGCTCTAGTTCAATTCCTTAATTAGAAAATTCACTAATTTTAACCATTCAATTTGACTTTAAAAGGAGGAACGAAGGCACAAGTTTAATCATTGTTTTGGTGAGCACGAGTTTGTGATGGAGTTTGTGAGAGGAACAATTTGCAAGAGAATCTTGTGCACAAGTTGGTAGAGGAAAACAAATATCAATAGTCTTGAAAAGGTTTCAAGCTTAGATCAAGCAGGAAATACAAGTGTGTCTTTCATATTGAAAAAATTCTATTTTGTAAGAGATCATTTGCTCAATTTCTCTATCAATAAAATTATCAAACAAGTAGAGGGTTTCCCAAGTTGGGTTCCCTAGACAATTTTGCGTTTTTGAATCGTGTTATTGTGCTTTTATTTATGTTCCTATTCTACTGCATCTAGTAAAAAAATTTATGATTATGTGAGAATAAATTATATTTCAGATTGCTCATATTAGTAGATCATAATTTCATGGATTTTCTACAGATTTACAACGCAATTTGTAGTTGTAATGAAGGAAATAGAATGTGTCATGAATACAAGGGTGTTAGGATGTGATTACACGTTGGCAGTGTATAAAGAATGTTTAAGGAAAAATACAAGATATATAAAATATTACACACTGCCATACGATCGAAGGTAATGCCACTATAAATTTCATTCAAACACTACATCGGGAACAATGTATTACACACATGTGTTGGATGGAGGCAATGTGTTTGTAATTGGTAAAACAAAGTGACACAATATGGATCTTCATATAGTAAGGGAATGTGAGAACAATTTCTAGCACAAGTTTTCTAACCTTGGACAAGCGCACTGTGCGCTTCTTAATCCCATTCTTGGGCCCTCACCTTTAACCATTGCGCTAGTGCCAATGCACTATGGGAAGGCAGGATAATAGAGCGTGATGAGAAGTGATGCTACGTGTTGTGCATGCACAAAGCGCTGACGAAAGGGATAATCACATTAGAGGAAAATGTAAATAATTGCATTGAAATGTTATACAAGGATGTTTTCCAAGGTTATAATAATATTTATGTTTGTGTAATACGCCTCCCACGCTCGTAACGAATCTTCATTCGTCAGCCGATTATACCACCATCAATGGAATTCTTAATATTGCAAATTCAATCTTTAAGAATTTTTGTTACTAGCATAAAATAAATGATCTTTATATTGACCTAACGTATTTCTTGGATGGGTTTGTTGCACCAATTCTTGAGGTTTTCCTTAGGACTGGGCAGCTTATTGTATCCAATATGCAGAGTGTGATAATTCTTAGCCGAGTGGGACAAGGAAGGTATTGTAAACTAGCTCAAAGCTTCCATTTAAGAGAATATCAACATGTAGATGGGAAATAACAAGGAAAAATAATGTATGAAAATGAGTTGAATCAATATTATTGCATTGCAAATACAATGTAAATAATACGTTGGAGGGCCCATCACACCAGTGTTGATTTTTCTAGGACACTTGATAATCTAGTTTAAGTCTAAAATCTTGAACAGAATCACACTCAAATTCCACAACACTTCTACTTTACATAGTGGAAAATACACAATAGTGAGTCAACTAGCACAGAGGACAAATTCTTCAACCCAACACTTGTTATATTACAAATATTTAATACAAAAATCTTAGGGCTCTCGTACCAACGATCATGGCCCTTACAATCAGCCCTAATACAACAACTAGGGCTTGGTATCAACAACTATGATGACCAATATACCTTGAACAAAGTATAACTGACCTACTTGTTGATGTAGTGCTTCCACAACCCTTTCAGTCCACGTACCTTGAACACATATGCAGGTCCTTTGCCCTCTCTTTTGCTAATTGCACAAATTATAATCCCTTAGAAAGCATGCATCTCTAGCTCAAATATATACCACTAATGATGATCACTGCTCCTTTTGCATCACTAAAATTTGGCCCAACACGATTTTTCTCACTAGCCGCTCCTTTGCTCCTTCAAGGACACCAACACAAAGGGTATTTTCCTTTTCCCACTACTTGCCTCTCTACTACTCCAAAGATGACATGACTTAGGGCTTGGAGGCTACTCTCTTATCACTAAAGTGGACCTCATTCAACTCACTTAACTAGGGCACAATTACCAACACTCTTATCACCAAACCTTCACCCTTGAGGTCAATGAAATATAGCCCAACAAACCAACCCACTTAAGAGTGAAAGCTTCCCCTTATCCACTATACTAGGGCACAATAAGAAACCACTAACATGCCTCAAATCCTCTGAACATAGGCTACTTCACAAATTTTTGTTCAATACATTAAACAACCCCTACATCACCTAACATACATCAACTTGGAAAGACAAAACCATACCTCTAAAGGAAGCCAATTTATACCTTCAAGAACTGGACCCTCTACAGACTTTCTTTTTAGGTATTTTTTAGGGATTTTTGTAACAGATACATGACTCTCCTAAATGGCTATATCAGACCCCCAATACATGCGTTATTTCTCCTCTTACAAGCCCTATACCTATGCTCTATACTCAAACCTCTTCTAACTATTGTTCCAAGGTAAATGACCTCATATATGCTCCCAAATTAGAGCACGGCCTCCTACATTACACAAATATGAATATGACATGTTCATAGATAAATTTCACCTCCAAAATGTGCACAGAAATCATGTTCCAACTAGGCCAACATCTTCCTAAACTTGACCTATCCAAACACAGAAAAGATACCAAATAAAATTGTTTGTTCTTCTCTTGGATTTTCTCCTATAAGATGTGGCTACCTCAAAATTCCTTATCCAATGATGTTTTTTCACTTAGATGTGTGTGATCATATGACTTTCCTCACTCTTATTTATATGCTGTCTTGGTACAATGATTATCCCTATAAAGGGCACCTTTCATCATTAACCCACCATATATAGATAAAAAATTATTTCCTTCATTTGATCAATGCCTCCATGGTTTCTTTATTTGATCCTTTCTCCATTAAGGGTGTTACACTTGCAACAATGGTCAAACCATTAGAAATCCACTTGGTTTCACGCCAACACCTTTAGGTGCAAAACCCACTACTTTGGTACTTTTCCCACAAACCAATTTTATGGTGAAAATTCACACAAACACAGTTTCCAGGGTTGTGGAGTACATCCCATGCTACAAAAATCAACACTCCCACTTAGCGAGAGAGGTACTTCCACCACTTCAAATTATCTCATCATCATCATCACTACTTACGACACTAGCCCAACTCCTGGTGTTCACCACTGTAGCATACCCTTTAGAATGAACCACGCTCGTCTCGGTAGTGTCTCTGCCACCAGAAGCTTCATGCTTCTTATTTCTTTCATGATAGGCCTTCATTCCATCACACGATTCCTTCTTTCCAATTATAGAAGTCCCCTTCCTCCCCATTGACCATGCGCTCTTCTTGGGTTGTAGATTCTCCCTCTGAACCTGCATACTCCAGCTCAAATTTGGCTCCCTCTGAGCCTCAAGAACCTGCCCCTGCTTCTTCTCATGATCTATAGGCTTTCTCGTCAGCTAATATATAGCATGCCCCCTAACTCAAATGAAAACTCCAATAGAGTTAGAGCCTCTAGGCCTGAGTCTTGCTTTCCTGCCCTAGAAAATAATCTCAAACCCCTTATGCTCGATCATTGAGATAGACAACATGTTTTTTCTAAGTTCTATTACAAATAATACATCATGAACTCGCAACAACCGAATTGACTCCATCCTAAATGGCACAACACCTGATCCTCTTATCTCTTTCTAACTCTTGTCATCGACCACCATGTGAAACATTGATTCCCACTCAGTAAGAGTCTCGAAAAAATCACACAAACCTGGCATATGCTTCGACGAACCATTATCCACATACTATGTAGTCTCATCGACTGTACTCTCATAGAAATGAGAAACAAGAGAAAAATCCTCATCCTTCAACCTTCTTGAGAGGTCATCAGGCTCAAAAGAAGTAATGGCACATGTTATCTCCTTCCCCTTCTTCTTCTTCTTCGAAAACTTCATCGAATAATGACCATATTAACCATAGCTAAAAAAAATTAGCTTACTCAAGTCCTTCTTTGGCTTGCCCCTCATTCTGCCTACAAGATCCACATTATCATCATAACTATTTTTCTCCTTATGAAGGTCCTCGTCTCGCAATTCCTCTTGAATGAAGTCATCCCACAACATGTTCTAGTCTAGAATCTTCTCTTGGGTGATGATCCCTTTGATAAAGGGCTTCCATTCCTCAGTAAACCCTTTCAAATTCATCCTCACTATCTCATAGTATGAAACAATTTCACCTATGGAGGAAATCTCATAATTGACCTGATACAATCTCATCATATATGGGGCTACTCCTTCAGCATCCAATATCTTGTTTCTCTTCATCTTATCCTTCAACACCAATAGTCGGTTCTCGATCTTATTCAAGAATAGATCCTGAAGAGTTTTCCACATCTCATGGGTAGAGCTCTTCCTCAACAAAAAAGGTATCAATTGATCTTTCACACCATCTAGGATGATCGACTTCACCTTCATATCCAACTCTTGGTACACTTCCAATTCCTTAGGGCCAGTTGGTTTCTTGATCTCCTTGTTGGAAAAATCATAGATCTTGTTCACCATCAAGACCAAATTGATCCTTTCCTTCCATGGACTATAGTTAGACAACCCATCCAACTTGTCCTCATATCACAGAAAAACTGACAACTTCACCATTGTTATTAGTCCTTCAACAACAATAGAACCAACTCCCTCTTAAGTTATACATTGTGCACACTCTAATTCACTGACCCTTCAAAGTAGCTCTGAAACCATGTTGATTTTTCCACGACACTCAAGAATTTGGTTTGAGTCTAGAATCTTGAAGACAAACACACTCAAATTCCACAACACTTCTACTTTGCACAACAAAAAATACACAATAGTGAATCAATTAGTACACCAGACAAAATTTTCAACCCAATACTTGTTATATTACAAACATTTAATACACCAATCTTAGGGCTCTTGTACCATGGACCGTGGCCCTTACAATCATCCTTGATACAATACAACAATTTAAGGATTGGTATCAACAACTACAATGACCAATATACCCTGAAAAAATTACAATTGACCTACTTGTTGATGGAGTGCTTCCACATCCATTTTAGTCCACGTACATTGAACACATCTACAAGTCCTTTGCCTCCTCTTTTGTTGATCAAACAAATTATAATCCCTTAGAAAACGTGCATCTCTAGCTCAACTATCTACCACTATCAATGATCATTACTCCTTTTATGTCACTAAACTTTGGCCCAACACAAGTCTGCCCACTAGCTACTCATTTTCTCCTTCAAGGAAACTAACACATAGGGTCATCACCATTGCTCACTACTTGCCTCTTTTCTGCTCCAAATATGTCACAACTTAGGGCTTGGAGGTTGCCCTCTTATCACTGAATTTGACCTCCTTCATCTCACTAAACTAGGGCACAATTACCAACCATCTTATCACCAAACCTTCACACTTGATCTCAATTAACCAGAGCCTAAGAAACTAGCCCACTTAATAATGACAAGCTTCCCCTTTTCCATTGTACTAGGGCACAACATGCAACCACTAACAAACCTCGAAACCTCTGTACATAGTCTCCTTCAAAAACTATTGTTCAATACACTAAACAAGTCATGCATCATCTAACATACATCAACTTGAAAAGACAAAACCATACCTATGAAGGACATCAATTTTTACCTTCAAGAACTCGAACCTATACACACTTTCTTTTGATGTTTCGACCCTCTGTTAGGGTTTCTTGTACCAACTAAAATACTCTCCTAAATGGCCATATCAGACCTCCAATACCTACACTATTCCTCCTCGTATAAGCCTTGTACCTTTGCACTATACTTGACCCCTCTTATCACTATTGTTCCAAGGTAAACGACCTCATCTCTGCTCCCAAATTAGGGCACAACCTTCTACAATACACATATATGAATGAAGCATGTTCACAGAGAAATGTCACCTCCAAAATGTGCATAGAAATCACCTTCCAACTCATCCATAATTTACCTAAACTTTACCTATACAAACACAGAAAAGATACCAAAGAAAACCATCCTTTATTCTCTTGGATTTGCTCCTATAGGCTCTGACTACCTCATAAGTCTTTCTCTAATGATGTATTTACAATTGGATGTGTGTAATTAAATGACTCGCCTCACCCTTATTTATATGTTCTCTTGGTGCAATGATCATCCCTCCAAAGGGAACCTTTCAAGCCCAACCGACTTGAACATTTCATCATTAACCCACTACATATAAATACAATAATTATTTCCTTCATTTGGTCAAGGCCTCAATGGCTTCCTCATTTTCCCCTTTCTATGTTAAGAGTGCTCCACTTGCGATAATGATCAAACCATCAAAACTCTACTTGGTTTCGTGCCCACAACTTTGGGTGCAAAACCAATTGATTGGGTACTTCACCCAAAAATCCCTTTTTTGGTGCAAAATCACACAAGCCCAGTACCCCGAGTTGTGAAGTACCACCCAAGCTACACAAATCAACAAAAAAACACATAGCATTAAGTTATCTTGGGATACCAATGCAATTATCAAGTGTGATAGTGCGACAAGGGATGTCAGCAAACCAACGCTAGCGCATTGGCGTAACTTAAGACAATAAATTTTAACACCTATTGCTAAATGCCCACCCTTTTGGGAAGGGCATAGGCGCACCAACACAATCAAGGGTGTTAATCCAACCTCTCCTATTATTAAAGTTTTCATCGCATTAAGCATAATCACAGTTAATAATAACAACGCATCCTCGCTCGGCTAAAATAAAACCAACCTGGGGTCAATCATTAGAGGAAATTTCATCCTAAAAGTGGCCTCCTAAGGAAAAATAATAAAATAATAGTTAAAATAATAAAACAAGGGTTATGAATTTTGAAGGGAAAAGCAGAAAACTACTTTTTTTAATTGTATTTTTGGCTTATCTCCTTATAGGTTTACTCAAATTTCAAGTGTAGGCACTCGTTGGATGCGGAATTAAATTATACATCCAACGAGTACCCATTATGCACACTTTTAAGAAGACCCACATTGATAATAAAAATTGCAGATACATTAAAAAATTGTAGATTATGCGAAAAAAAGAGGGTCTATTGGATATGGTATGACCTTCCATGAGCAACCGATATATGAAATCATGGATTTATATCTTGCATGAAAATGTTATTTTCCACAATAATTATATGTCAATGATTGCAATAAATCATGAATGAAACCATGAGACAATATCATACAAGAAAATAATGTGCGCTACAATAAAAGTTTGTAATGATACATGATATCGCAAGATAGAGGAAACTCGACACAAATTTTGGAAATGCGATGGAATGATTACCACAAGGAAGCGCGAGCGCATGTCACAGGAATAGAGACAACACCCTACATCACCAAAGCATGACCATGTGACCGAAAAGGCCATTTCACCAAGGTAATCGAAAACAATAAGTCTCATCCAACCTGCTACTAGAATGTGACCTAAACTTGCAAGGGAACATCTAATATTGAAATGATGTGATATATTGAACACATATCCATTGAGATGTGATCAAATGTATGTAAAAGGGACACATAATGACACGATGGGAAACCATTCAAGCATACATTAAAGAAGAAAGTAGCACTCGAATTTGTTCAACCTTAATATTGGAAAGAATTATTATTTCAGGGTTGTGGACTCCTGCTAAATCTCTCAATACTTGTGATTATTGATTAATGTTATGATTTTATATTTTGTTATAGTGAAGATTTTTTATCTTGCATCTTAATCATTGTTTGTATGTTTTCGGGATTAACACTATGAAATATTTATTGGTCATCTAGATCTAAAAACTTCGTGGATGCATGATCCAAATCAATGGCAGTCACAGATATTCAACTCAACATCAAGATGACCCAAGGGCGTAACAAAGACATCATCAAGTTTCTTAAAGTCTGATGTCACCCTACAATATGTTATGTCATATCTCATTGAATTTCAATTATTATTTTTTAAATATATTGATTTGTCATAAATGAAAAATATTGAAGTCATAAAAAGGACAAAAGAGGGAACATTAAAGGTCACTTAGAAGCTCAAAATTCATGGAAAAATTCTAAAAGTTCTAGGGTAGATAAAGAGTCAATTGGAAGTCGAAAGGTCATGAGGGAGTCCAAAATTCATAGGAGAAGGTGAAATGTCACTCTCCCCATTTCTATAAATGTAACCTCATGCCTCATTCAAAAGGGCTTTTAGCACTTATGCTAGGCTAGTATTAGATTGTTACTTTGTGCTTGAGGAGCTGAAAACATTCACTTTTGGTAGCCTATATGTGGAGGGATTATGAGGCTAGTTCTATGTTATGAAGATGATATGAATTATTCTCGTCCCACCATTGGTTTTCGACGAGCTTATTGTACATGTATTTGAATGGGAGAAAATATTAATGAGAAGCTTTTCAATTCATGAATTGATTCATGTGCATTCCTCTGTTGTTATATTATCTATGTATGCATGTGGTTTACACACCAGTTACATGTTTATGAACTAATTTGTTTTCATGCAGCTTTTGTATTGGATTTGAATATTTGTTCTCGATTCAATGTTGTGTTCGTAATTGATTGTGAACTAATTTGTAATTGATTTCTAGCACTCTCGTTGTGTGTGTATTACTTAGTCTCGGCTATCTAATTATTCCCTAAGGCATGCTCTTGATCATTATGTTTTTGTTGTATTCTTATATCATGTTCCATGAGCTATCAATGGAGAGCTAATCTCGTTCACATTCTTCTAACATATTACATCCAGTGTCACATTCAACTTTCTGCATTCAATATCCAAGAGCAAAACACACACACGATGGCCACCAGACCGATATCTTGGATGGGGATCCTATCCAAAATGGTGTGAGGTCTAATTGGTACTTCATATCGGGGAGAGCCCCTAGTGTTGGTGGATTATTCAGCACCGTCAACAATTCCCCAACTAATATTTAGTCACCCATAACCCAATTGACCTGTTAATTCTAGAAACCACATCCTGAGCACTCTTTCCTTATTTTGAACCCCCTCTCAAATATCGCTTACACAGGACATTGATCTCATCATATAATAGTAGAGAAACATCTCTTTCTCCCATGAGGTTTAATGTTTCAAGGCAGTCCTCTCGTATTCCTTTAAGAAAAAGGACACACAGGTTTATGGGTCTAGGGTATTTTGTTTTGTTCTTTATAAATTATACTAGAACCTCTCCATGTAATCCTCCAGACTTTCATCATCTACTTGGGACATTTTTGAGGTTTATTATCTGATATATCAGACCTTACAATAGTCTAGTATTTCTCCAAAAAAAAATTCTTCATATCATCCCAAGTTTGGATGGTGTTTTCCCTGTGTCCCATAAACCAATGGAGGGTTGCATCTTTTTTTTAAAAGAAATGGGTATGAGAGTTTTATTAAAAAATAAAGTTGGGATCCGACCCAAAACTGTTACATTTATTCAAAATTACCAACGTTCCTTACAGATTTGAGATTGAGCATGTATGTTCAATCTAATCCTTCAAGTGATTACCCCATGATACAAAAACTTCAATCCCATTCCAGCTAAATATTTTCCAAAATACTCCTAAGATCCAAATACATTTAAATTCCATTTTTCACTACTTTTGATTTAATTGTGATCAGTTTCTAGTTTTCCTTGGCGAAATATTTTTTCCCTTATTCCCTACTTGAATCCAACCTGCATTTTCTGTTGTATCTGATGGATCACCCTTCGATGAGTGAGCATTTTTATATTCAATTTCTTCCTTTTCTAACTAATCTTCCCAAGAAGTTTCTTTTCTAGCTAATTTTAGAGGATTCTAAGGGGGATCCTTTCACTGGGGTTTGTTGCGCTCCCACTATCGAAGAATATGAAGGATCCTCATACACTTCTTCCTCACTAGTTTTTGTTTCCTTTGGTGGATCTTCTTTGTCAATAAATTCTTCCTATATTTTCTTTTCTTCTTTCTTACTCTGAGTCTCTTCTTATTTGTATAGTGTATAGTGTTTGATCTGAGCTCCTTCCAACCATTTGGGCCTCCGAATATTTTTCTAGAATCTCTTATTCTATAAACACTTTGGGCATTTTTTTATTACATGCCCTGTTTCATAACATGCTCGACATCAAAATGAAAAATTTGCATAATCAAGCTTATAAACGAACACATATTCTAGAGCCTTCAGATTAATATCAATAGGAAAACCTTTGTTGAAATCCACTCTCAACACATATTTGAGCATAGGTGGTTTTCTAAAAATTCAGATTTTGGGTTGCGTCAATAAAACGTCCCTAATGCATAACCAATGGAAAATAACTTTGGGATATTCCAAAGATGCAAGGGAAGGTTTGAAAGCCTTACCAAAACAAGATTTGTGGAGATTGATGCCATAATTAGATCAATGGTGGGATACCAAGGCTACATGAAAAGGCCAACATTACCCCAAAACTAAGGCCCAAATTCTCAAATATTTTGTTTATCTTCAACATTATAAAAAACCACAACAAAAAAACCCAAAGCCAAGGGGTAAATGTTTATATCACCAATCAAGATGGGTTTCC
This sequence comes from Pinus albicaulis, assembly GCA_034641835.2. Lineage (NCBI taxonomy): Eukaryota > Viridiplantae > Streptophyta > Pinopsida > Pinales > Pinaceae > Pinus > Pinus albicaulis. The sequence continues at coordinate 742,630,874 of CM076573.1, read as the reverse complement.
GCGTATCATAAATACACTTGTGGAGATTGACAAATCATGGCCAAAACCCATAAAATGTGCAGAACAAACCCTGATCTGAAAATAAATAAATTAAAAAGAAAAACAAATAATAATAATAATAATAATAATAATTTCACAACTAAATGGATCTTCTTTCAATGGAACATTACAGGCCAAATCTTCTTGGACAACCAGAAGAACAAATCTAGATTTCAATTTAACACTATATGAAACTGAGGCTTGAGTTTCCATTCCTTCAATAGAAACATATTTCTTCTTTGAATCACTAGAATTCACCATTGCTCAGATAACTGCAAAAACCCTAGTTGTCACTCATATTCTTCCTTTTCACTCTACGTAGGGTTGCATCTTTCAAATTTCCTGGAAATAACTTTGATTTTTTAGCATCCATAGAGTAATCATAGCTATGACAGAGAACATCAAACTCAAACAGAAAAGAATATGGATCCTCCTTTGAAAGGCACGAAAATTCAGAAGTGCAGAAAAATGAATGTTCTTCCTTTGAACCAACCCATCATGATATTTTTGGGGAATTCAAAAGATATAGGCCCATTTTTTCTAGGTCCATTCACTTCTTCATCACCCATCTTTTCCTTTCTTGAAGGCTCAAGATTCTAAATTTATTAGATCATTTGGAACTTTCCAGTTCCTCGCCTAATATTGTTTCTTCCCTTCTTAATGGTAGTTCTCCCTTCCTTCAGTGGCTTCCTATTGTACTATTTTAAAATAGGGTGAAATTTAAAGGATTTTCCTTTCCCTTCTCACTTTCCAGAATATTAGTTCGAGTGGCTTCCACCGCACCACGTGGGTTTTGACATACTACTTCTTCTTTCTACCTATGATGCTCTAGTGCATCTATCATGCCTAAATGTAGGATATTCAAGATGTAGGTTACTGAAAGGGAATAATTGGAAATTTCCCTTTAGTCACTTCTACTCTTAATATCATTTCTATTTTACCTAAAGTAGGAAACTTAATACTCTTGAGTGCCTCCCCAAAAACAACGCCAAAAATGATTGTGTGAATATTTGATTCATATTTGAAGAAGTATTGGTATTCACCTTATCATTTAATTTTTCAACCCAGGGTATAATGACTTGTGAGGCTCTCGATCTTGTATGCACAAGCATCAAAATTCCTACCAATTGGAAAACCAAACTCAAGGAAACCTATTGGTGATACAAGGTCTAAGTCTGAATAGGGCCTAACTCAGTACCTTGGTTCATCTACATGGGGCTTTGCATATTGAGATCACATCTCAACACTTAGCTTAGTGTCACTATCCTTATTTTGGTTAAGTTACTCTTGAAACCTATGGTTTTACAATAGTTTTAAATGATTTCACAACAGCTAAATTTCGCAGCACAATCACAAAATCATCACCTTACAAACTCAAAATCAAACCATGGCTCAAAAAGGAAATTCAATAAACCATTTAGAAATCCAACACACCATAAGAAAAGGAATTAACTTACTTAATAGTTTAAACGTGGTTGTTACCTACTAACTTTCCAGATAAATAAAAGACATAAACTATGTTATGATAAAAGAACAAAAAATATATGTTGCACAAGGCTTTACCTCGAGCAAGTCCAACTGAAGGTTCGACCTATGCCTATCGACTTGTAAATTCACTAGCACAATATTTAGCAAGTAATTCGTTACATCCATGAGAAGGAAACTTTAATTTTAAATGAAATTGAATTATAGAGCAAGGAACACGCTATCTATTGTCTATTATGCCTCTCATCATTCAAACATAGTACATATTTATATAATAAAATGGGAATCTAAGTCTCGACAACAGTTCAAGAGACTGTGCATACTTTGGGAATGCTAACTAAATTAGATGATACAATCTTATAACATGTAAAATCTAATATCTTAATCATGTAGTGACTGAACAAGTTAATATCGGTCAACAGTAACCATTTTTTCCCTTGGCGACGTAACGAAGTTATGTGCCAAGGCATCTTGTTCGTTCTCCAACCGGTTGCATAACTTTCCATATGGAAATTGAAATGATACAACATTCATCTAGGAGGATTTTTCCCTTGAAGTTGTATCAATGTTACATGTTGAAGCATCTTGGAAATTCCTTGACCAGCTGCATAATTGTTACGTGGTGATTAACCAATACAGTGTTAGACTCAGGGTCAAGATTAAATCCATTCATGACGAGTTGGTTGGAAAATAAAATTGCATGCAACAACTTTAAACAATATGTAAGTGGTCACAGGAATGTATATGCCACTTGTCTCCTTCTTGGGCTATCACCACTATGTTGATCCCCTTATCAAAACATGACACCTAGTAATAATAGATGGTTGTATTTCTACAATCACTTAGGTTAACCCCTTTTTTTCACACATACATAAAATATACTAAAAATCATTATAAGATAACTAGATAATAAGAAATCATACCTTAAGATATATATATATATATATATATATAGATATATAATCAAGGATTGAGTTTGGCAGCAGAGGAGGATGTTAAATTTGCAATCAAATGGACTAAGAAAGGCATGTCTTAAGTCTTGTCCATGCAACAGTTGAAAATCATATTAGGGCCTGTTTGAAAGGGAATATTATGGCTTGGTTAGGCCACAGTAAAATTGCAGAAGTAAAGGACATATTTGAAGCAAGGCAGTGAGCAAAGAGGTACATGCATAGTGATAGTTGGTCCAAGTTCATCCTCTACAGTAGCATGATAACCAGACTTCCTTCAAATTGATCTAAGGTATGAGCATTTTGTTATTGGTATTGTATGTTGCAAAGATTAAAGTGAAGGGTTAATCTATAGTAGTCAATCTTACATCAATAGACTTGAAGACAATGTTTTAGACATGTATTACTTGAGACAATGGTGAAGTATTATTTGTATGTCATTGTAAGTGGGTCATTATCCCTCATATGGGAGCCCACAATTTCTTCTTCTATCTTTCATTTTAAGAGTGGCAGGGTGGTGCAAGGGGAAGAGTGAAATATCTTTTGAGGTGGTGCTTGAAAATACTTTAGGGTCGCAGGGTGGTGCTAGGGCAACAAAATGAAGCTAACAGGGTATTGTTGTATCCTTCCAGCCGGTGCTAGTAAAGCTAGGGTGTTCGTGCTTCCCGATAAAATAAATGCTTATATAATTGAGTACTATGGGTTTAGTGCTTCCCTTTAGTTGGTGCTGGTAAATTTTGTTCTCATCAAATATATTAGAAAGTATTTTGTGGTTTTCTCCTACATTGGATTTTTATATAGATTTTTTGTGTATTGTTCATGTGATGTGATGTGATGTTGATTCTCTAATTTGATTTGTGTTAATAACATTTAATGCTCTAAATGTGCAAAATTAATTAAAATTAAGTGAAATATTAATTCACCCCCCTCTTAGTATTTCCAACATCTTGCACATGATTATGTTGAGGTTCCATTTACAAAGGGTTGTGGGATGAAGAAAGTACAAGCAATTTCTAACTAGTAGAGATCATACCACTAAAAACTAAAAAATCACTTTGGATGCCCTGCATCTGTCTCACCCACTTCCAATTCTTCCACCAAGTTGTTTAGAAGTTCCCACCAAGACCTTAGTGGGGATGCCTTTGTAGTCGAACAGAACATTCACATTGCATAGTCCAAACTTCCCTTTCTTTAACTACCTTAGGGCATTAAACCTATGAACAAGATTTCATCAACAATTTAGATATATCTTTAGCATACAGATCCATCTTTGGCTCTTCTTATTTTCTTCCCCACACCCTTGTGAAAGTTTCTTCATTAGAGAAAATTCCAGCCTAAAAGTGGCCTACGAAAGAAAAATAATAAAATAATGGTTAAAATAATAAAATAAAATAGATGAATTTTGGAGAGAAAAGAAGAAAAGTATATTTTTATTGTATTTTTTTCATATCTCCTTATAGGTTTACTCAAGTTTCAAGTGTAGACACTCATTGGATGCAAAATTAAATTCTACTTCCAACGAGTACCTATTATGCATACACATTTTTTAATGTATCTTCAAATTCAGTTTTTATCAATGAGGGTTTTCTCATAAGTATGCATAATGGATATTTGTTGGATGTAGATTTAATTTTGCATCTAACAAGTGTCTACCCTTGAAATTTGAGTAAACCTATAAGAAAATAAATCCAAAATACAGTTAAAAAATTAATCTTCTTTTTTTCCTCCAAAATATTTACACGCATCTCTTTTTAAATTTAAATGATTTTGATTGGTTTACATATTATGACATGAAAATTTCATGGACACTTTTAGGCTGAAATTTCCTCTAATGTATACCTAGTAGGAATATCTTCTTCCCTTATTTGTTTAAGAGACCATCTCAGGATGTTTCTGCAGTCGCGTGCTATATGCCCAAACTTCTGACATTTGTAGAATTCTATATTGTACTTGAATAAGAGAGTGAATGAATTATGGTTTTTATTTTTGTAGCCATTAGGGCTTATGATTTCATTGCCATCAATTTTGCTTCTAGAAGTCTGATATGCGCTTTTATAGTCATCCCCCTATCATATGCTCTACAATCCCTTGTTTTATGTCCAAAGTTTGTACATGAAATACAATGACCAAGAAATATAGTTTGATACTTGGCTGAGAAAAATTATCTTCATGTAGCAGTTCTTCTGAAGTTGTTCTGTTTTGGAGAAAATTCAACTCTTTGCTAATCCTTGTCTCTTATTTCACTATTGCTTGCATTGTGTAGGGACCTCTTGAAGACATCTGCATAGCTTCTTAGTGATGTAGCTCTTCCTTATTTTTTTCCTTACTTCCACTACAATTGGGGATTCGTAGAATATTAGCACGACCTTCAAGGTTTTCTTCAATCTTATTTTAAATGACTTAAGGCTTGCATTTTCTTTGTATGAAGTATCACCCACATAACCAAGACTTGTTTTATTGTATGGTGATATTTGACTGTTGAAAATATCATCCAACATTTGAGAAATTTTCAGGTTCTTATTGAGCTCGTCTACTTCATTCCTTAATGAGACAATATTTGCTTCAAGCTTCTCACAATTTTCTTCTTTTCCCTTTAGCTAGATTTTCATCACTTCATCTATTATATTTTCTTCTTGTAGTTACATTTTCAAGGAGATTAATTCTTCAAAAAATTTCTCTTTCTCTTCCGGTTTTTTAATCAACTTTTGCTTCTAGTTTCTCATAATTCTTAGCCTTTTCCTTCAGTTGACTTGGAAACATTTCTTCTCTCTTTTATTCTTCCTTTTCTTAAAATCTTAGGAGCATGGTTTTTGTTTCATCAATGTTATGAATCCTCTCTTCCACGATTTTCAACTGCTCTTTAAGCCTTATATTTTCTTTTCTAAGCCAGATTATTTGTTCTTGAGCTACCACAAATTCTACTTCAAAATCCATTTCAATTGTGTAACTTTTTTCTAGATCTAAATGTCTCTTCTAATTGTCTTCATCATCTTTAAAAGGTTCTTTATTCATGACCATGGAGGAGACTTCTTTCAAGGGCTTGGAGTCACACATTCTTGACTTTTCCATCTATGTTTTTGAGGTCTACCTTCTAGTGGTTAGGATGTGTCTAAAGGAACCTTCTTTGATATTAATTGTTGGAAATACTGAGGGGGGGTGAATCGGTATTTCGTTACTATTAAAAAAAATAGATTTTAAAATATTTGATGCACATAAATCATGAAACACAAATCATTATATAAGAAACACTTTAAATCTAACAATTTATCTTTCTAAATCTTCAGTACACTTCCTTGGACAAGGTAAGCACTAACTTACAACTTTTAGGCACCAACCTACAAGAGAGTTCAATTCCCTAACTAAGCACCAACTCATCAAATTCGTAGACACCAACCTTTAGGAGACTTCAATCCCCTAGATAAGCACCAACTCAACAAATTAGTAGGCCCAACCTACTTCAATTTGTTCTTTAGATCTTTCATCAACAATTCCTCATTTAGCCACATGTCCTTCCTGTATCTCTTAATTTAGCTTCACTCTTCAGCTTGCTTTGGCTCTTCAACATAAAATGAAAGCTCCCAAATATCTAATGTTAGTTGTTTTCATCCATCCTCAAAGTATTATACTACCAAAGTACTACAAATATAATATATTCACAAAAGTTTTGATTCTTGTAGAAGTTTCAACAATCATATAGCATGTTTGTTTTACAAGACCATCAAGTCTCAACTTCCTTTGGGACGTAGTAACAACAAAAATAAATCATTTCCAATATTCATGATATCCTTCTCGAGGATCACCACATCCACCCTCCATTAACACATTGGTCACTCAACTGAAAAGTCTTGAAATGGACATCAACACCACCTTCCTTGTTGACCTCTAACTTCACCAAAGTAGTAACACATTCCTTTAGTTCACTCTCAGTGTTTCCTTATTCATTGTTTTGGGGTCAATGTTTAGACTTGAAAAAGATAGATTTTCCCACCTAGCAACTTGTACCCAATGTTGTCTAAACACAATCTTCACAACATTGTTGTCACTTTTGTGTAGGATATCTTACAAACATACAGTCTACGATTCGACCTCCTCCAAAGCCAATAGGAGTAAAAGAAAAATTTGGACCTATTGACTAGAGAAGTTAGCGCTCGACCTCCATTAAAAACAGTAAGAGAGAAACACCAAACTTTGACATGTTGCCTAGATATACTAACGCTCGACCCCCTCCAAAAACGACACAAACTTCAACCTGTCACAAAATAAACAAATAAAGAATAAGCAACAGGAATTACCTCAGCTCAGCTCGACCACCTTTTCTTCCTTGAATCAATTAGTCTACTCTCTGCTCCTCAACTCAACCTTCTACCTCAACTCAAATCTTTTGTGGTCTATTTGAGACCTTATTCCAAAAATTGACTTGGTTCATGAATTATGAACCTTGAACCTATAGATAGGGCTAAATTTAAAATCACAACTATCTAAAATAACCCTAGAGCCATGCTAAAAAGAGCCTCCTACAACTCGATTAGCAATGACAAATACCCAATATTTCTACAATGCAACTTCACCTCAGACTTGCTCCTTCACTACCCTAAAATAGAACTAAAGATGATGTTGGAGTCAAGTGTTAAACTCCTCCACATAACTCTTATTTATAGTGTTTTGGGTGTCTAAGTTGTGGTCGACTTGTGCAATTGGTAAGATGTATAACATATACATGAATACATTCAAAAATTTAAAATTCATTTCTCCTCAACTGTGAGGAGTTAGAAGACATGCCACCTATCATCGGAAAGGTCTTGAAATATGTTATTTGACCATATAACTTTCCCTTTCATTTGGACCGTCGTTCACATCAATAACAATCATTTTCAAGAGAAATGTCTAAATGTAGTCTATATATATATATATATATATATATATATATATATATATATATATATACCATTCTAAACAAATATTCTCGAGGGAGGTGTAATAAATTAAATGGACACGACAAAATGAAAGCAAAAGCAATAAATTAAGTGGTTGTAACATTTTTTCCAGCACAAAGTCTTCTCATAATTTAAATGAGAATCCAAATTGAGTACTAAATTATCAAGTTTGGAAAGTAAATTATTAAGGAACATTTTTTCCATCAAAAATTCTTCTGATAATTTAAATGAAAATCCTAATTAAGTACTAAAATGTTAATTTTGGATAGTAATTTACTCCAAATCATTGATAGATATCAATGCAGAAACTTAAGGATATCTTATTCAAAAAATAAAATCAACAAATCGTTATTCTAGATTGAAAATATGAGCATTTAATGAAGCAGTGTCTCCTAGATAATTCCCAAATAAAGATAGCTCCCAATTAAAAATAATGATCCTTCAAAAGATATTCCCAAAGGAGGTGTAAAATTATAACGATAGAATGACAACAAAAGCAAAAAGTTCAATAGTTATAAGAAAGACTTTTGCCAAGCCAGAGGTCGTCTAATAGCTGAAATTGGAATCCTAACTAAGTACTAGATACTTTAGTTCAGATCCTCGTTGTCCAATTCATTGATAGAAAGTACTATGAAAGTTGACATTGACGACATACAAATTTTAAGGCATGGTGAATGTAATTATTCTCACAGAAATAGTGAGGATTGAAATTGGAATCCTAATTAAACACTAAATACTTTAGTTCAAATCTTCAATGACCAATTCATTAATAGGTAGTACTATGAAAGCTGCCATTTGGGAACATACAAATTTTCAAGCATGGTAAATGTGATACTTTACACAAAAATAGTGATAGCTGAAACATGAATCCCAATCAAAAACCAAATACTTTAGTCCAGATCTTCACTGTCCAATTCATTGACTGATGGTATTATAAAAACTATCATTTGGGACCAAACAAATTTCCAAGCATGGCAAATGATTCTTCACACATAAATAGTGTTTACAAATGCACTGTAAAAATGCAAAGTCGATCTTTGCCATTAGCAAAACATGAAGGAATATTCTTATGAATAAAATATTCATAAATAACATTAATTAAATAATAATAATAATAATAAATTAATTAATTTAATTAATTAATGGCCCATTAATTATGAAAGGGCAAAGGGTCAAAAGGTGTGACCACTCACCTTCGTGGCCAGTCAATTCCTATATAGGCACACCGCCATGAAGGATTGTAACAAGTATATCTGTGCAGAATTGAAGTTATACAAACCTAAAACTATTGAAGAAGCTAGACATGTGGCAAAAGATTATTGAGCAAAAACATAAGTTCAAAATGTCATCATTCAAAGAGGATGAAGACCAACAACAATACTTTAGAAAAAAGAAACAAACAAATGTAGGTATTGTGGAGACAAATGGGCATCAAGACACAGATGCCTTAACAAGAAGTTATATACTTATAAAGTTGAGAAGGAATCAAACACTTCAAGTATTGTGTGAGAGAAAAGGATAAAAATAATAATAATTGTCGCAAGTGTCGAGAAAAATGGACACCAGGACATAAATGTGAAGACACCTATGTAGCAGTCAACATGAGATAGCAGCAGTCTCACTGGAGCGTAATGGTAAATTGTGTTTATGCAGCTTTCAGACACATTATTGGAATCTTGAACCATGATCAGAAAAGCTTGTTGGATGGCTTTGAATGTGGAAGATTAAGTCCCCCTTTCCAAGTTGGTGTCTGGGATGCCCTTATTTGACATAAATGTCTACTCTCATAAGAGAAGCTGGCATTAAGAGGGAGAATTCAACTTTATATGCTCTTGAGCTAATATCATTGCTGAACGAAAGAAGATCCTCATGGTTCAAAGACATATGGCTTCAGAGGGGGAAGAAAACCAAGAAGCCATATAAATACCAGGAGTATCTAGCTGCCATGAGTACAATATGAGCCTGGAACATTTGAAGAAACTGGAAAGTATCTAAATCTGCAAGGATACGAGGGTGATATATGGGATATGTTTCCTAGACCACAGATCAAAGCTGTTGTCACCTCGCTTCAAAATCAAGCATGGATCTGATGGAAGTGCTGAAAAGTTCAGGCAAGATTCGTTGCCCATGTGGAAGGCATAGACTATGATGTCACACCTACACCTGTGACCCGATATACCATCATTCGATCAATAATAGCGCTTGCTGCTACGCAAGGATGGAGTCTTCATCAGATGGATGTAAAGACCGCATTTCTACATGTTGCATTAAAGGAAGAAGGTGTATGTTGAGCAACCTCTGGGGTTCGAAGTCCAGGTTAGGGACAACCATGTCTGCAGGTTGAAGAAAAGCCCTCTATGGGCTGAAACAAAGCACCCAGAGCTTGGTACGAGAGGATAGATAGCTACCTGGTGAAGCTGGGCTTCACTCATAGTAAGGTTGATCTGAACCTTTACTTCAAGGTTGATAGAGAAAAGCCTCTCATTCTAGCTTTGTATGAGGACGACCTCTTCCTGACAGGTGCTGACCCTCTCATTCATCAATGCAAGAGGGACCTAGGATTGATGCACTATTTCCTAGGCCTGGAGGTCGGCAGAGACCTGGCGAGATTTTCCTTTCTCAAGGAAAATACATTGTGAAACTTCTGGAAAGATTTGGTATGGTGGATTGCAAGTCCGTGTCAACACCAATTGAACTCAACTTCAAGAAGTTGAGTGGCAGTGCTGCTGGGCCTGTATTGTCAAATCCTATTGAGTATCGTCAACTCATAGGGGCCCTGATGTTCTTAGTGAACACCCGTCCAGATATATGTTTTGCAGTGAACACTTTGAGTCAACAGATGGCTGAGCCTCATCACTTTCACTGGGTTGGTGCCAAGAATCTTCTGAGATATCTTCGGGGCACGATAAACCATGGGCTGAGACACACTATCGGGAGCGTGACACTCCTTGGATATACTGATGCCGATTGGGCTGGTAGTGTGGTGGATTGTAAGAGCACATCGGGATGCTATTTCAATCTTGGTTCTGCTTCGATCTCATGGATGGGCAGGAAGCAGACGTCGGTGGCTTTAAGCACCGTTGAGGCCGAATACATTGAAGCAAGTATGGCCTGTTGTGAAGCAGCCTGGTTGCGAAAGCTCTTCAGTGAGCTGTTCGAGCACGTGCTAGATACCACGGTGATACTTTGTGATAATCAGAGTGGGATTCACTTGACCGAGAATCCTGTGTTCCACGACCAATCCAAGCATATTGATATCAGGTACCATTTCATCCGAGATATGATATAGCGAGGTGCCGTAAGGCTCGATCATATAGGAACTGATGAGAAGGTCGCAGATATTCTCACTAAGCCCCTGGGGAAGGTCAAGTTCGTAACCTTCCATGAGAGGCTTGGTATCGTGGAACGACCCTATGATGTGGGTCTTGTTGGACGATGAGCTTGAGGAGCTCTGGGGGGCTTTGGGGACAGCTTCTCGGAGCTATGAGCAACCACAAGGCTAGGCTTGCCAAACCTTGTTGGTGTGCTTGGACCCCACCGTTGTGATTATTGAGTTGGTTCACCTCTCATTATATGTGCCCTGTATGCATCCTACCCATTGAGTTCAGGGCTCATGGGAAGTACCTCTCATTTGGCCAATGAGGTGGGAAAAGCTAGAGACTAGTAGCAAAGACTGATGGACACATCAGAGATTTCCGTACTCACTATCTAGGATGGCACGGTCCAACTACTTGATCTGGGATCAAGTTTAGTGAGGTTTCGGACCTTCAATTGACTTCGGGTTAGTGAAACTAACTTTAGGTTAGCATATGACTCTCTTGAGTCCTAGAGAGGTTTTGGGCCTCCAACTGACTTCGAGTCAAGTAAACCAACTTCGGGTTGGTGTGAGACTCTTTGTGAGTTCTATAGAGGTTTCGGACCTCTGGGCTGAATGTGTCAGCCGGGTATGATGTCCTTGTGACTGACCCACGTCTGTTTTGAAATAAAGAGGCCAGCAAAATAAGTTACGGCGGGATGATGCACGATGTTTGGATTGCACTTGTGGACGAAGTTCTCCCTAGTTGAGAGGGAGTGTTAAAGTTGGACAATTAGGTCCAAACTCTGGGTTGTGCTGCTCAGATGACGATCCCAATATTTTTATTGGATTCCTCTTTCAGAGAGGTGTAAGATTGACCTAAAGATCATCTTGATCGGATGAGCAGAACATATACTTCGAATTTATTCCACTTATGTGCTAGGTCGGCCTAGAATAAAATAGACTTAAATGTCTTAAAGGACGTGTCACACACCCCCAAAGATTCCTATATATTGGAGAGACTTAGAGTTCATTTGACACATTGTTGTGGAAGAATTCTCTCTCTTTGGATAGCGTTGGAGCTGTGGTATCTATGGACTGTTCTTTGTTTTGGTTGTTTTGGGTTATGTGTGACACGCTTGGCTGAATGACCTATTGGAGACTTTGCTGGTAGAAGCATCCTACTAATCGCCGTAACGCCACCATTTATTATCTTTGTTTTGGCTTGTCTTCTATCGATCTATCACTATGTTCTATCTACTTCAGTATTGTGTGCCCTAATCTGAAATGACATAGAACATATGTTGAAATTAACAGGACATCATAATATAGGCAATGGTTTAATTTCTATCATCATACCTTTGTTGGCGAACGATGTCGAGATTGGCGTTGATGTCCCTAAATTGTTTTTCCATGGAGGCTAGCGTTGGAGGTTGCACCATGCGACTCGATGACAGAGCACGGACGTGGGCCACCTCATCTTCCAAGACTTCTTCCTCTTTTGTCCTGCTTTGCCACATGTTTGTCTCTTTCGCCAGGCTGTCCCTAAGGGTCGAATTTTCAATGTGCATGCTCGCTTTGTCTTTGCATGTTTACCAAGGACCCTTCGCACCATATTTCTCCACCCAGGGAGAAGTCCATGCACTTCCACCTTGCCTATTAATCTTGCCCAAGAAAGGGACCACGACCACACAACATCTGTAATATGCACAAACTCGGTTTAGATACCAACTTTCGAACAAATTTACCAACTTGTTTGATGGCAAACCCTCCACCAGCGCTGCCCGATAAGATAGCTGCCTGAATGTAGCACCCCAAAGCTCCGAGACACAACCATGATTCAGAGCACCACCCTTGCTAAAGGGGAAATCATCTGGGGTTGCCTATGGTGATAAAAGACATATATCTGAGAGCAAACAAAATAAGGATGGGTTCCTCCTCTTACCAAAATTCTCACACTAGCGCGACAACTTTGCTTCATACTAAGCTCCATCTCTAGTACTCTGTGGTTTGTAGCCATAACCTCCTCCTCAGGCGCTCCTAGTGAATGTCCCAACCTTGCTCTCCATGATCTCACACCTCTCTCATTGATGCTTGAACAAGGCTTGCATTGCACATGATCCTCTCTCGACTATCTCCTCTCAATACTAGGTTTCTAGACCAGTGGGCATGCATAGGTGAAGAGCTCGTGCACACTCGGTTATAGTAAAACCACTCAAACCTCCCATACCAAGGAACCAAATGCAACGTAAGGCACTGAAGAGGTGGGCTATATGGCATACTAACTCCTCCTCGATGGTTTTTAGCAGGTGATGCTACTTGCTGAGGTTGTCACCATGCATATCTCCACGCGTCATATGACTGTATTCGACTCGCTTGAGGACAAGCTCCATACCAACTACCCACCCTCCTCTGGTTTTCTTGCCATGGTCCTCACCCCCAACGAGGATGCCAATTCTCTTTTTAACCATATTTCTAGATTGTTTAAAGGTTATAATACAACCACTTTTCCTTTTAATACATAGACTCGTACTTTTCCAAAGAAATCATCTAGAAATGAAACAAAATATGATGATCCTCTGAAAGAAACAACAGGGGATGACCCTAGAACATCAGAATGAATGTAATCAAGAGTACATTTACTACTATGGTTGCTTGCTTTAAATTTCTATCTACATTTTTTTCCACATATACAATGTTTGCGGAAACTTAAATTCAGAGATTTCAAGTTTGGATGTAGCTTGTGGTTTATCAATACCTGTAGTCCCTTCTTGCTCATATGACCAACTATTGATGCCATGAACGAGTGGATTCTGCTGCCTCCTCAAATGCCATTACTGTTTCATTGATATGAGTACATCCATCCAACTTGTAAAGGTTCCTTGTCTTGGTAGCCTTCATGACACTAAAGCACCCTTGGATACTTTTAGTGCTCCACCTTGACCTATCCATTTATAAACACTTGAATCTAATGCTCCCAAAGAATTTATATTTTTCTTTAATTCAAGTACATGTCTCACATTTTTTAATGTACTGACAATACCATCAAACATCTTGATTTTGACACATAAGGTTAAATCCACCATCAACAACTTCTTATGTTGAAAACCGGATTTGTGTCCTTTTTTGAATCTTCCTTTGGATTCTTGTCTTTTCTAGCAAGCTTTCTTGAGATGCTCTGAATTGTTGCAAAACCAACATCTCAGTTTACTTTTCTTGCCTTTTGCTAGATTTACCTCTCAATTTATCTCCTTTCTCTTTGGAGCAACCTCTAACCACCATTGCTTCTAGCGTTGAGTTTTCAATGCTTGATTTCCTCCTCACCTCTTTAGGCAAGAGAGGTCCACAACACCATCAATCAAATTCAAGAGTTTTTGTTGTGCTTAAGCTTATGGAGTTTACAAAATGGTCTCATGTTTGATGTAGCGAGCACAACAGTCTAACTACCTTATCTTCGCCATCGAGTTTGACATCTATATTATTTAATTGGAAAATAATAGTATTAAACACATTTAGGCGATTCACACTTTCTTTCATTTTCAAGCTGTACAACTCCCTCTTTAAGTAGATCCTGTTTATCAAGAATTTTGTCATATATAGACCTTCCAACTTGGTCCACAAGCTTGTTGCTGTCACTTCTCCAATAAAGTTGAATAAAAAAATCTTCAATGAGACAACTGAATTGTACTGAGGGCTTTGGCATCTAGGTCCTCCCATTCTTCATCGATCATCATCACAAGCTTCTTGTTCCTGCCACCTAACACCTTATGCAACCCTTGTTATACTTGTAGATCCCATGTTTTTAACTTCCACAATCGAAAATTCTTTTTTCCTATTAAATTTTTCAACTTCAAATTTTGTATTTGCCATTATCCTTAACACACTTCTTCCAAAAAAAATCTAATGCCACAAATTGAAAATAATCACTTTCAAGAAAACTTGTTAAAAATCCCCATTCAAATTTTGTTCCCTTTTTCATAAACCTTACTCCATTTCAAAAATCCCCTTTGAATCCTTGTTATATAATTGTTTTTTTATAGATATGAATGTTAAAAAAATTGAATCTATGCTATAGGGCTTTCTTCACCAAGGGTTTTGTTCACATAAATTCTTTAGACAGAGTTTTCTTAACCAAGGGTTTTATTCACTTCAAACAATTTCCTTTGACAATTATTTTTTTCCTTCAATGAAAATCTTTACTAGGGTTTTAGGCTCGTCAAAAAATTAGATAAATACCATGAAATTCAAATATGGTGTACTCGTTTTGTATTGAACCTGTTTGGTGGCCTCTACGACTTCACCCCAAATTGCTCTACCTCTCATTGTTCGCGACTCTGTTTAGCAGTTTCTTCATCTCGATGACTTCGAATCTTGGCTAGACTCTTCTACAAAGTGGCTTAAAAAATGTAGCCTCCTTTGTTGGACCTTCACTCTTGTGCACGACTCTAAACCTCAGTGGAATGCGGCTCTAAACTTTCATAAACAAATTTCTTTCTTTGCAAAATGACGACACAACTAGTTTCCTCTACATGTGAGTTCTTTCTCGTCACTTGAGCGGATAGGGTTTCCTTTAGTTATGTGTGACACTTTATTTCTACATAGGCTTCCCTTTGCGCTATGGTCCAAACACTTTCCTTCAATTCTGCTTCTTGTGCTTCGATTTAATCTCCTAAATCACGTTTTGATATCACTTGTTATTTAGAGTTTGTATACAAAATCATTCACAAAAAATGGCACACAAAATACACAACATTTATGTGGTAAAACCTTGACAATTTGTCAAGGAAACATCCACGGGTGAGGTAAATAGGATTTTATTACAGAATCAACATATGCAGTAGGCACCATTACAATAGTTTTCGTAACGATCTTTTGGTTCGTAAGCTACCTCTGTTAGAATAACCACAACAAAATTTACATTATTAAATTACTTTTACATTTTCTTTTAATCATTGTTGCCATATTCAAACAATAAATTGATGGGTGGAGCATGCCAATTTTACACAAGGGGGAAGGTGTTCACTTGCTTAACATTATATAGTTTAAAGTACTTTCTAATTGGGTTGGCTCCATGGTTAATGTGAGGATCATTATGAAGTTGGTTGGAAATAGTGTTGCCTATAATCTTAATATTAGCTATTTTTTTGTGATTTGCATAGTTTGCATGTAAGTCTGTGTGTGCATTATTTGTTGTTATGATGTGATAACATTCCATATCTAGTATTGAGTTCAACACCAATCAACTGTGATGAACAGTTGAACTCAACTTGGATTGTATTTTTTGAGTTGCCAACGATGATTAATTTCTAAATATATTAGGATCTGGTTAGGTTACCCCCTTGTAAGAAAGTGGAGACTTCTGCCCAGTTGTCGGAGGCTAGGCTTAGATTCCATGAATAGGTGTATTCAATAATTCCTCTAGGGTTAAATGAGAACCCCTCTTGCACCTCCCACCCTTGAATTCTCTTTGTCAAACTTAATGGTGAGTTGCATCATATTTTTTTACGTTGACAAACATTTTTGAATTACATGTCGTTTAATTGAAACATGATTGCAAACTAGGTGACTTAGTGTATATGTATATCATTCAGATTCTTTTATTTAGCCATAAGAATCAAATTCCCATTTTTTCCTATGATTAGGCATTCTTTCTCGACAAAGTGTGGATTTCAATATCCGTGGCTACTTGCCATTAAATAAACTCTGTAAAGGGTTTGTGGGTTAACATTGGCTGAGATGATAATTGTTAACCTATTCTATGCAAAATATTTTACCTCTTGTATTTTCCACTAAGAGGGTAATAATGGTTGTTGCGAAATTTGGAACCTTGTGTGCATGTGTGTATGGATATGTGTGCATGATGTTCATTGTTACTTACCATTTAAAACCTTGTGGAGGGTATGTAACTTAACATTGTCTGCAAGGATAACTACCAGCGAAATATCAAACTATGCCCAAGCTTTTAACCTATTATATTTTTCACTTGCATGTAATAATAATTATTGGTGATAAATTCTTAAGATATTTTGGAATTGTCCTTGACTTAACTTTACACACTTTCCTGTGTGCACTCCAAGTTTTGAACTTGGCCCAGAATGTGGATTGCTTGGACTTACCTTTAGACCATAGTCAAATATATGACTATGGTGAAGTCAATACGAGTTTTTCATTCTGGTTGAATTGTTCTTGACTTAGCTTGGACTTACCTTTAGACCATAGTGAAATATATGAATATGGTGAAGTCAATTCGAGTTTTTCATTTTGGTTGAATTGTCCTTGACTTAGCTTTCCCTCTTTCTTGAGTGTGCACTTTAAGTTTTGAACGTGGTCCAGAATGTCGATTGCTTGGACTTACCTCTAGACCATAGTCAAACATATGACTATGGTGAAGTCAATGTGAGTTTTTCGTTTTGTTTACCTGGGCTTAATTTTTCCAATGAAGAGAATTTTGATAGAACTTTGGGAAATGTTAGTTTTTCATTTTGGTTAGCTGGGCTTGATTTCTCTAATAAAGAGAGTTTTGATAGTACTTGGGATACCAATTTGAGTTCTTCATAGTTCTGGTCCATTTTTGTTTTCAAAGCTAGCTATGGCTCAAATAGTTGCCCTTGGCCTAACTTTCCCCAAAGTGATTTGAAATAGGCCTAACTTTCCGTCTTTCTTGAGGGTGATCCCCAAGTTTTGAGTTGGGCCATAATTTCAAGTGCTCTGACATTTTTTGGTCCATGGAAAACCACATGGAGAATTCTAAGGGATGTTTGTCAATTTTCATGGATAACATCTTTGGGAAACCTGTTGGCATAGATCATTGTCTTTGTCCAGGGGAATTTGAATTGGGCACCCATTGGCATGGAACTAAGCAAATGCCCAACAACATTGTTTACAACTGGTTGAGCTAACCCCTTGGGTTCAAGTGCTTTGACGACTTGTGAAGCTGACCTGAATTTTCCATTTTGGTTGATCGGGCTTGATTTTTCTAAGGGTGAGAGGATGGATATGGCTTTGGGACACCAACTTGAATACATCCTTATGATTGAATGTGCCTAATTTTTCTCTAATGAAGAGAGGTTGGATAGGACTTTTTGAAGCTGGCCAGAGTTCTTCATATTAAATTGGATTAGTTTCCCTATTGAAGAGAGGTTAGATGCCTTTGTGAAGCAAACTTGAATTCTTCCTTTTGGTTAATTGGGCTTAATTTCTCTAATGAAGAGGAATGTTGATACACAAAATTGTCATTACATTTGAGGATTAATATTAAAACCAGTGGATAGAGAGCTTTTATGTAATTGACAAGTTGTGCAGTTCAAGTTCAGAAGGCTGAAGCTTATGTGGTGGTTTGAGAAATTCTACTACTGATCTTATGTTTGTTATCTGGTAGATGCCCATTGCAACAGATTCATATCTGATAATTTCTTTAGGGTTAAATCTGGACATCTGCTACATGAAATATAATGAAATGAATAACTCGAAAAGGAATTTCGACAAAAAATTGTTGAGGTTCTCGGTATCTTAATCTATTATATGAATTCCAATGGCAATGATTATTCTTCTAAAAATGATTGTGCTGCTGTTGCACTTCTTGTTACCGAAGCGCAGTGAAGGATCATTTTATAAAAAATATATATTTTCGACTGTTAATTTTTTATGGTCATTTACTATTGCTTTCTAATATTGCATTTGAACTTTTGATACAGTTCAATATTGCAAATCCCACAACAAGGTGTCAGAAGAAATTGGAAATTGATGATGATCAGAAACTGTGAAATTGATGATGATCAGAAACTGTGAGTAGCGTTTGTTATTGTCATGCCACAGTTTTATGTTTATCATGCATAGAAAGCATACGAAATATAGAAAATTCGAAAAACATACTGAAATAGCCTAACAATTAACATTGGCATTAAGGTTTTGAATTTCATTTTTTTCTCTCTGTAATTGAGACCAATTAAATTTGCATTTTTGTTGATCTGCAAGATTTGAGAGTGTATTTAAATCCTGCAAGCTTTACTTCATATAATTTAATTTGTGTGTGAAAACGCCCTACTAAACTCTGTTACCATGTATGGCCTGTCAGCAATTATGCACTAAATTAATCGGAACCCCCCATGGAGTTACATTTTTCTTTTTCAGTTTCTTAGTTCATGATAAAACTATTCTTGTAATATTTTAAGACAGCTCAAAAACTGAATCATTTAGTGGTTTTGAACTTCTTTTGGAGAAGGCAGTCTCTTGTTAGGATTCTTTTGCTAGTAGTTGGTTAGGATATTAGTCTCTTTCTGGAATAAATGCAAGATTTTGTAAACGTTATTGGGGTGCTGGGTGTGGCACTGTTACAAAGAGCAAATAATATTATGAATATTATATAGGGATTCTAAATAGTTTGGGAACTTGGGAAGTGATGTTTTGGATAAATACCGGTAAATTAATTCTGAGCAAGACACAAGGAGAAATTGGTAAATGATTAGATGACATCGGATATAATCACTTTGATTACTAAATTTCTCAATTTATACATTCTTGCTATCGTATATTATAATCTTAAATTAAAGTGTGTCCATCCTCGTAAATTTTTGTGGCACTAGTGTCATATAAAATTACGTTTTTTTGAGTTGTGCTGCCAAGTTAATTTTTGGTGAAAAATATTATATTAATATATAGTCTCAACATACAAACATATATTAATATATTTTTTAGTCAGTGTATGACAACCCATTATACACAAGTAGGACTTCTCTAGTCCTTTAATTCATAACAGTTACACATAACATATCGTGCGAGTGTTAAACATTAAACATTTTTGGAAACCTAATTCTTATGGATTATGATATGTTGAAACCTAATCCTTGGGATTATGATATATGATATATTTGTAGGGATCAATGTTATTCTTTTAAGGAATAATTCAAAGAGTCATAGATGAAGGTGAATGGGAAAATATGAATTTAAACGTTAAAAACTATATATATATATATATAATGCATCACATTTTATCTAAATCTGTCTCCATTTTCATTTCATGTTTAACGGTGGCATTAGAGCCTGGGTTCACTCCCCCTACTCTCGTCTAAGATTTTCTCAGTTGTTTCGTCTATGCTTTGTAAGTTAGCACCTGTTACCACAAGTTTGTATAGAAAACTATAGAACACGTCATGAATTGAAGCTATTTTAACCAAGTGAAACTCGTGTCCAACGCCCGTGCAGTGACCTGATGCTCATGCGGTGGTGACTTGCATACATTTCAACGACAGAACTCCATTTGTATTTTGAATAAATCTTCGCTTTCAATGATACCACTCCATTTGTATTTTGATTACAAATAAGCTAGCTTGACGATGGTTCATTCCGATGTGGTAGTAGGAAAATAAGCGTCCATCTTCGATGAGACTTGTCGTTCTGCAAGGTATTGAAGCAACTTCGTGTGGTATAGCAACTAAAGCCCTCGATACGGTCAATGCATCCGCACCTTCTTAACATTGGATGTTGTGTTACATGGATTATATTGTGTACTTAACAGTCATCGTAATTAAATTGATAGAGGGTATTTGATCATCCTTTGTTGCTGGTGATTGAAGAACTGGACTTTCTGAGCTGTCTACATACTCGTGTTTTGATGTTGAGGGCTCTTCAAATATTGGTTCATAGTTTTGGAACCGACAATTCTATGCTACAAACTCCTATGGATTTCTGTAATTTGGTATCGTATGTTGTTAAATGGGCCACAAAAGCTAGCATGTTGATGAGGAGATTTAAATTTTGTTGATATTGCAGACTTAATGAATAATTTGGAGGGAGAGCCAGTGTTCCCGGGAAAGTGCATTTATGTTTCCAAGTCCCTATAACACACTCAAGTGGAGTTAAGTGGGTAACTCTCATGAGAATTTTATTCTACTATTTGATTAGCCTACCAGCCAACAACCTTATGAATGATTCAGAGATAGCTACGCCTTAGAGCTTTCCACATGTTTGGTCAGTGTTTTTTTCCCACCTATCATACTTGGTGAATTTTTTTTTATGCTATTTGATTAGCCTACCAGCCAACAACCTTATAAATGATTCATTCATAACAGATAGCTACGCTTTAGAGCTTTCCACATATGTTTGGTAAGTGCTTTTTTCAAAGCTTTCCAAGTCCCTATAACACACTCAAGTGGAGTTAAGTGGGTAACTCTCATGAGAATTTTATTCTACTATTTGATTAGCCTACCAGCCAACAACCTTATGAATGATTCACAGATAGCTACGCCTTAGAGCTTTCCACATGTTTGGTCAGTGTTTTTTTCCCACCTATCATACTTGGTGAAATTATTCTTATGCTATTTGATTAGCCTACCAGCCAACAACCTTATAAATGATTCATTCATAACAGATAGCTACGCTTTAGAGCTTTCCACATATGTTTGGTAAGTGCTTTTTTCAAAGCTTTCCACATATGTTTGGTAAGTGCTTTTTCCCCCACCTATCATACATCTTGAAGGAAGGTGGATTCATCCATAATAACAAGATGCACTAACCAAGGTGGATTCATTATAACAAGATGCACTAACCATTTCTGTAATCACGAGCTTCCATTTAATGTTAAAGGCTTTCTAATGTGAATAATAGATTTAGGTGAATAATTGATCGCTCGTTAATAGATTTAGGTGAATAATTGATCGCTCGTTTGTATCTTGGTCCTTGCACCCCACTTGGGAGGTTATCTTTTAACCTTCCCCGAGGCCTTTTCTTACCACTGTTTAAGAGGGGTATGAAAATGAGTTATTGATTGATATATCATGTCCAAGGTAATCCATGTTCATCATTTTCCATCATTTTTTTGTATCCACCGTTTTTTGGGTCGTTATTTGTTATCGATATTGTCATTGTTTATCCTCATCTTTGAGTAAGGGTTAGTAAACTTTGCTCTTAAGAGGTTGATACAATGAAAATAACAATAACAACATATATAGCCACAAATGGAAGGAAATGTAAAATGCAAAAGATGACTAGGACAATTAAAAGTGCACGGACAAAAGCTTAACTTGAGCTCCACCCCCTTCATTAGCCTTCATTCAGTTCCTAACTTATCATGCTCTGTCTCGATGAAAGGAACTTATAAATTTCCTAACTTTCATGAACAATAAATCGTTACTATCGTTACAATCTTTAAGGGGTATTTAAAAGCATCAAGCAAGTTGTTAACCCAATTTGTGCAAGGAAAGGAAAATCAGGGAACTAAAAGGCACATTAGAAGGGTGGTAAAAGTAGGCTAAGGAAAGGGGCAACTCAAGCTCTACAATTGCTCCCTCTTCTCTTCATTACACTCAAGATGTTGGATCTCATTCACCAAGTACGAAGCTAATGGCATCTTCTTTGAAGTCTTTCCCATTCCATGCCCACCTTTATCACATGCACTTGTGGATTGATGTATCTTCCTAGGAATCCCATTGGGCTATTGGATGACCATCCCATACATAGGTGTGGTAACTTGCTTACAACTTATCAACTAGGAAGATATTTGAAGGCAATGCTTGTTGGAAAGTGTAAGTAGGATCAGTCTTCATATTGACTATGTAATTATGTAAAGAAGAAGACGAGGATAATAAAATGTATTTTTGATATGCTTGCCTTATGGGTTTTTTGAGCAAGGTTTTATTATAGGTCAATAGACTTCTTGATGTCTATTTGTTTTCTGCATTAATCTCTCTTGTGGACAAGAACGATTTCCCTAGTACCTCAACAGGTAACTAGAAACAAACAACCATTTGAATGCCTCTTTCTCTAAACTATTAGCATTTTATATTATTATAACTTAGAAATGAGGAGGTTATGCTCTTACTTTTCAATCGAGACGTTTGATGTAGCCTTTTTCCTTTCGCTCCAAAGCAATCTTTCAATACTGATAAGAACTCGCAATAACAAACAAGCAAAGGATCAAAGCATCTATAGTATATAATAATCAAACACATCAGTTCAACTTAATGATCAATGAGACTAAGTATTGACATTATTTGAATTTAAAAACAAGACGATGAAAAAAATAGATCCATATGTATTATCAAGAATTAAAAAGAGCAATTTTATACCTTGAGCCTTGATTTGTAAGCCTCTTCCAATGGTCTCCTTTCCTTCCCTTAATGAGAAGGTCAACAAACCCAAAACTAGAAACATGAGTTTACAAATTCCAATCCCAAAAGTCTCCCATTCCTTTATTCCTATGTTGAATTTATAAGGAGGATGAGGAGGTTTCTAGTTCCACTTCTCAAGGGATATGATCCTTAAGAAAAAGAGTTCAGTTCCATATACCAAGGGATGAGGCGCAGGTGTGTAGCGGTTCGAGGTTTATAATTTGGATAAGGTTTCTCAACCAAACCTTCTAGAACACTTTTCTATTTTTATTTTTATGTGCGTGAACAGACTTGCGCAATTTTGAGTGGAAGAACGTGCGTAGATCTGCGCAGTCTATAATGGAAGAAATTGTGCATGCGCAGGTTTTGTTCTGGAAAATTGCGCAGATGCTCAAAAAGGGGTTTTAAACAGTGAAAACGAAAATTCCTTTTGTCTTTGGTATTATTTTACTTCAAGCTTCATAGGAGATTAATTTGAGACACTCCATCGAATGACAAGATATTTGAATTGACAGTCATGGTGGCAAATTTTAGTGTAACAGATTTCCCTCTAAAGTGCAAAGCCAAAAAATATATTTGATGACTGAAGTGCTTTATCATGTCAAAGGTTGGGATCAAAGACCGATTGGTTGAGGATATGAAACAAACAATCAAGGATTACCATATCATGTTTTCATATAAATATCCTTGAGGTAGGTCGTTGGGGCCTTAGCTTTGAAAAAGAAACAGTTTTGAGTTGCAGAGAACAAGTGGTGGAGCGCAATCAAGGTAGACAGGGAGCTGTCACGGTTGCGGATAACCGGAAGATAGAGGGCACGACAGTTGCGGAGAACAGTGTAGATGGCAGATATGGGAGACAAGGACAATCAGCAGACTCCCAGTAATCAAGAAGAAACGGCAAGCAACAGAGCAGGAAAGGAGGAAAGACTGATAGTCACGTTGGCAGAAGAACAAATAGGCAATCAACCAGTGTAGATGAGTTAGTTAGTCAGTACGGTAGAGGGCCAAGAGAGAGAGCAGAGCTGTAGGAGAGCTCTGTGAGATCTCTGTTGTACTGAATCACATTGTAATAGACTCCGCGGAGTGATGTACGCTGTTTCGATATTGATAATGAAATATGGTTATTGCTGTGCTTAATGTTATGAGTTGAGTGTTAATCATTTGCTTATTATGAATGTATGCCCTGTTTTAAATTTTAATTGAGCATCCTGAACATGCTTGATGTGTAATAGCATATACATAGTAGTGAGATCTGTTTGCTGTTTCAAGTTCCTTTAGTTGTTCTTCATGGTTGTAATCGTCTGATACATGATCTATCTCCTAATCTTACTAAGGTCGACATGCCTCGGGTGAGATGCTCTACTCCTTGGAGTAGGGTGAAAATGTTGGCGTTGTGCTAGACTACTGCGGAAACTTTGTTGGACTCTATCCTGAACCTGGGTCTTGCCCAGAGACCTCATTTTTCGCCAACAAATGGTTTCGTTGCCGGGACTGAAAATTCATTTAGGAGTTAGATCATGGTATCATGGATTTATGAGAGAGAACTAGGACGCTGGTGGGATAACCACTTAGACCAATTCATATCGGAAAAAGCGGAGCTGCGACAGCTGAGGGAAAAGACCGTGAAAGATCGGGTCCTGTTTTCTGAATCTGCAAGCGACCTGTATGAAATTTTTTGGGGAAAGTTTCTTGAAGAACTTTATAATTGGTTGCGGAGAGTGCAAGTCAAGTCACTCCCAGGAGGATCACGTAGAGTTTGTCGCAAGTGAACGCACACGGATTTAGTAGCACTCCATCGGCTAGATACCAATTTGACTCGAGCTGTAGATTTCTGGGTACAATCTACCTTGGAAGGATACATTGTGGAATTTGCAATCCTTTGCAAACACTGAGGACATATTTAGATCCAGATTGCGGGGAGAACTGTTGAAGGAAATATCGTTGTGGATCAAAATGAAGCAAGGTTTACAAGGTGTGTATGCTTTAATGGTGGACGACGGTTTGATGGCATTTCAAAAGTCTGAGATGGAGACTTAAACCTCTAGTACTGGGGGAAGGCGCTGAGGGAAATATGCTACAAGTAAGTAAGAAGGGGGAATAGGGATATGGATGCCGGAACCTCCAATATATTGAGAGAGCGATGAGCACATCAGAGGGCGTAGATTGTTGAGAAGTGGCGGGAAAGGGTGATGAAGGATTTCGAGAAGCAAGAAAGTAGTCGACAGGACAAGGAAAATGCGCCGTAGATGACAAAGGAAACGGAAGGTCACATGGGATCCCAAGAAATATGAGGGACCATCAAAGAAGTTAGGCAAGTGTATAGGAGCCCAACCCAAAGAGAAAAGGGAGAAAAGTCCAATGTGGAGGATGCGCACCCCGACGAGACATCCAATGTGGAGCTGCATGTTGTGATGGAACAACTATTTCGAGAGAGGCTGGCACTCGTAATTCAAGGTAATTCTATTCCCCAAAGTTCAAGTAGCTCTAGTCCCAACCTTCCCCTGCTACTCTATCAGCGACTAGATAATTTTTTTGTTAAGTTACGGGAGTTTAGCAAGTTGAATAATGTTAAGTCTACAATACAAATATCTACTAGCTACAGTTCTAGTAATACAATATCATAGCCAGGAAGTAGAGGTTAGTACCACCCATACAAAGAAATATGGCGAGATCGTTTACCCAATACCTAGAATTCTCTAGGAGGGGAAATGATGATGTGGAGCAACACTGGTATCTCTGCGAAGCGATATGGAGGTCTTGACAGATATTAGAGGCAGTTAAGTTGATCGAGTTCCAGAATAATTTAAGAGAGAGAGCTCTTCGCTGGTTCATTAAATGGTCAGAAGCTCATCAAAATCCAGTGATAGACGATGTGACGAGAGAATTTGTCAAAGAATTTAAATTACCTCAGACAGATCAGTAAGGGTTGTCTGAGTTTTGGGAGATTAAACAGCGAGAAGGTGAAACAGCGTGGGACCTGATGAGAAGGTTCAAGGATGTGATTAGGAAGCTAAGTTACCCAATCGATCCGAATCACCAACGAGATTGGTTTATTAAAGCGCTCCTCTCGTTGACAAGAACTCTACTGACACAACAAAAGATTGATACCTTACAAGATGCCTTGGAGCAAGCCATGAAGATAGAAGTTATGGCGGGGTATCCGTAAGAGTTCAGAGGAGGAGCAACAGTACAAAACCCTTCCATACTAGGGCTACAACATCAAATAGCTAGTTTAACAGAAAAATTGAAAGACATTTAACCGATATGACCTGCAAGGCCCAATGTGTGGTGTACCCATTGCCTGATGGAGGGACACGTGGCCACAGAATGCCCGAGGTTGCGGGGGAAAAATGCAGGAGCTTCAGCAACAGGGACCCAAGGGGCTCCACCAGTTAGGGGAGTTGCACAAATAAATACTTGGGGATTATACCAAATGCAACCCCACTTCCAGGGTTCCCCGCTCAACATAAGCAGACCACAACTGAATACTATGAAATATGCAAAGGCATTGGTCATCCTCTGCAACTATGCCCAATTTTGTAGAAATATTCCAACGTTCCAAACAATACATATTGTGAATTTTGCGCTTCTACAACGCATAATACAGAGCAGTGTAGAGCCCTCGATGCACTGGCAGAACGATTGGACAAACCATTTTATAGAGTGAATGAAGCTGCAAGGGGCCGAGGAGGAGGAATGCGAGGAGGCAAAACTGGAGGAAGATGACCAGTAAGGTGCTACAACTGTGACCAAGAAGGGCACGTAGCAAGGGAATGTCCGCTACCCAGAGGACCATGGTGCTCTCAGTGCAGAGTCAATACACACACAACTGGAGACTGTCCAGAATTAATTAAGAGATGGGAGGAAAGACCCAGACAGAGGAGCGAATCTGGTGAATGCAGAACCGAGAATATTAGAAGTTCAGCCCATGCAAAGTGTAGCCATAGTAACCTGGGAGGAAAGAAAACATGGGAGGATGCACAGAATATGGACCCGATAAAGCTGATCAAGTCCACATCTCCAAATAACGCTTTTAGACCAGATAGACATAAACAATATTTTAAAGAAGCAGTGGAAACATTTTCCCAGATAGGGGGGAGTAAAGGCATTGAGCTTCCACAACCGACCGTAGAAAAATAGAAGCAGACCCATACAAGTACAATGATTGAGGAATGGTTTCGATTATTTTTGAAAGTTGTAACCAATGCAACAATGCTGAAACAACTAAAGCAAAATCTAGAATTGGTGGCGCAGGAAAATGCAGAATCGGGAGAGTCAAGAGATTCAACCGAAAAATACATAAGAAGGATAAAAAGAAACAATAGAAGAACTGGAAAGGAGTTCCGTGTGAATACTCAAGTAGCGGGATTTCAAATCAAAGACACCATGCTCGACCTAGGATCTGATATCAACATTCTACCAAGGAAGACATGGGAAGCACTGGGGAGGCCAAAGTTGACATACTTGCCAATACAGCTCCACATGTAAAATCAATATTGTATTGTACCCATAGGAAGGCTAGAAGAGGTCGAGGTTGATGTCGCAGGAGTGAAAACATATACAAATTTTGAGGTGATAGACATCATGGGGGCAAGGATCCCTATCCTGCTTTATTGGGGATAGATTGGGCCTTTGAGAACTATGTAGTGATAGACTTGAAAAAAGAATTGATGATATTTGAAGATGGGGAAGTCAGGGTCATTCAGCCACTTAACCCATATCAGGGACCTCAATTTACAGAAACTGTTGACAACAGAGAGGATGCTCAACTTCTCGATCACCTTTACTAGATGATCGCAGGGAAGAGAGAAGACTATATCAATCAATCCAACAACGGGAGGGATCATATGCTGGAAAAGTGTTCATAGTTCAGACTTGGGCTCGGAAATAGCTTTGGATGATTGGCAACAGGGAGGATACGAGACTAATACTAGAAGATGTGCTAATATATGGGGCGTCAACTGGATTGGAACCGAGGTAAGAGGATATCTGACTCTATCAAATATGAATGATATAAATACATTTATTGCAAAAGTAGAAGAAAATGTACCAATAGAACATAGATTCCCTCTTATGGATGTAGCACTGCAATCCATGTCAGCAAGATGGTGGGTCAACCATCGCAACTCACTTCCGTAGTGGGAAGATGTTGCAATAGCACTAAGAGCTAGATTCAAGGAAGATGCAGGACCACAATTCATTGAGAAGTACCAAGGGGATTCTGACCCCACAAAGCATTTAGAAAATTGTGAGTACAATTGGAAGAAATCAGGGTATCCAGAATCTCTGTTGATGCACAATTTTATACATTCGCTAAACACAATTCCACAGGCCTGGTACTTGATCGAAGAAAAGAAGAGAGAAAATGGCACCTGGCAAGTAGTTGCGGAAAAGTTTACGCAATATTTTTCTTTTAAAGGAGAACCAAAACCAGTTACAGATGCACTACAAGCCATCAAAAGAGTACTATTTTTTCCAGAGATTCAAGAAGACGAAGAGTAACCGCTCTTGGAGCAGAGTATCAAACAATCACTAGCATGCAAACGAATAGATAGTGAGATGGATGACGACGATTTAGAGAATCTCCGACACTTATACTTTGAAGAGAAAGAAGGGGAGCGAGATATATAGGAGGAAACAACAACAAAAGGACTGCACCTGTTACCCTTGAGGACTAAGAAGCTGAACAATGGAACCACGGAGAAACCCAAAATAGCGTCCATCGGAGACTATTGGGATACATAAACGACCAAGGAAATTTTCGACCTATTACAGGAATATGAAGACTTATTCCCATTCTCAGTAGCAGAGCCAAAGGGGATAAAAGGGGACATGGGGGAAATGCGCATAGTCTTGAAACCCGACGCAAGACCAGTGAAGCATGGGCCTTACCGCCTAAATCCAAGGGTAAAGGAAAAAGTCAAAGCAGAAATAGATAAAACGCTGAAAGCAACGCTGATTTTTCCAGTGGAGGAAGCAGAGTGGGTCACTCCCATTGTAATACAAAGCAAAAAGGAGAAATCCGAGAGTAGAGTATGTGTGGATTATAGAAGCCTCAACAACGCATGCATACATGATCCATTTCCCACTCCATTTAGTGATGAGGTTTTCGAAAATGTGGGAGGAAATGAAGCCTATTCATTCACAAATGGATTATCAAGATATCATCAAGTGAGAATAGCAGAAGAAGACAAGAAGAAGACCACTTTCACAATCGAATGGGGATCGTTTGCATACCATGTCATGCTCTTTGGACTAAAAAATGCACCAGCAGTGTTTTCACAAATAGCAACATTTCGGGATTATATCCATAAGTTCCTGGAGGTATACATGGACGATTGGACAATTTAGAACTTATTGAAGAACTATGCCACTTTAATGAGAATAATTTTTGACAGATGCAGACAACTCCAAATCTCCCTCAACCTCAAGAAATGCATCTTTGCAGTACCTTTCAGGGCGCTGCTAGGGCGTGTTGTTTGTAAACAGGGTGTTTGTGTGGATCCGGAAAAAGTAGCAGTCATTGTTAACATAGAAGCACCAGAGACCGTTAAACAATTAAGATTACTACTCGGACATACCGGGTACTACAAAAGATTCATCCGAAACTATGCAAAGATAACAACACCATTGAAAAATTTGTTGTGGAAGTTAGAGAAATTCATGTGGAGTGACGAATGCACTAGTGCCCTCAATGCATTGAAAGAAAAGTTAGCAAGTGCGCCCATATTATTCATCATAAATGGGACAAACAGTTCCATGTCCATATTGACGCCTTGACCATTGCATTAGGAGCGGTGTTAGATCAGCTAGGAGAAACTTTTGTTGATCCTCCAGTGTACTTTGCAAACAGGGAGTTGTCTATCGCTGAAAGGAACTACACAGCAACAGAACGAGAAGCTCTTGCGATGGTGCATTCTCTTCAGAAGTTTTGTCATTACCTACTGGAAGGTACGTTCAAATTCTTCACAGACCATTCAACATTGAAATACCTGGTTAACAAGCTTGTGCTTGAAGGAAGGATCTGTAGATGCTTCCTACTGTTCCAGGAGTTCACCTTCAAAGTGATAGTGAAACCAGGAATGTTAAACGTGGGTCCTGACTATTTATCAAGATTGGAGAATGGAGAGAATGGGGGATCCCTTGATGATCAGTTACCAGATGTTGATCTCTTCAGAGTAGAAGCCATCTCAGACTATCTGGAATAGATAGCAGTATACCTGGCCATAGGGCAATGTCCAACAGAATACACAACAACTCAAAGAAGGTATTTGGTCGTAAAAGTAGTTGAGTATCAACTGATAGCAGGGCAAATAGATAAGATGGGGTTGGACCATATCTTGCGGAGATGTGTCATGGACCATGAAAGAGAGGATATATTGTGGGAGTGTCATTGCAGAGTTGCGGAGGGCCATGTCGGCGCAAAACCTACTGCAAGAAAAATATTACAAGCAGGGTTATGGTGGCCCACAATTCATAAAGATAGTAAAGCATAAGTAAATAAATGTGATGTCTGCCAAAGAACGGGACTTCCATCAAACCGAGATGAGTTTCCACTACAACTTGTAAGAGCACTGCAGCCATTTGAAAAATGGGCCATTGATTTCGTAGGGCCAATTGCACCAGTGGCAAGACATTCACAGGCAAGGTACATAATAACTGCAACAGATTATCTCACAAGATGGGTGGAGGCAGCACTAGTGAAAGATTGCACAACAGACACAAAAACCAGGTTCATTTTCCAAAATATCATTAGCAGATTTGGCTGCTCCAGAAGTTTAACCAATGATCAAGGTACACACTTCATCAATACAACAATCAAGTCTCTGTTAGATAATTTATGGTGCAACATCATAAGAGCAACCCGTACCACCCTCAAGCAAATGGAACCGTTGAAGCATTCAATAAGATCTTAGAAAAATGACTAACCAAGATATGCAATGCCAATCGGGATGATTGGGATGAGAGGATACCAACAACATTATGGGCATACAGGACAACTGTAAAAAGGTTGCACAATCAAACTCCATTCCAGCTGGTGTACAGGAGAGAGGTGGTGGTACCTTCTGAATTTATCATACCGAGTCTATTAATCGCTTCAATAGTACATATGATAGAGGAAGACTCAATCACTAAACGCCTCCGTGAGCTAAAAGATCTTGAAGAAGAGAGTTTCCTTGCGGAATTCCATCAGACGGTTCAGAAGGAAAAATAGAAGGCTTGGCATGACCGTCACATCAAGCATAAGATGTTCACTATCAGAGGGAAAGTTATGTTTTACGACAACAAATTTCAAAATTTCCCGGGCAAACCCAGAATGCACTGGATGGGACCATACCATGTCATTGAAATTAAAGATTTAGACGCGATTCGATTGGCGCAACTAGATGGCCAAGTATTGCAAGGATGAGTAAATGCCGCATGCCTGAAGCCTTATCACAAGTAAGTTTCATCATTTATTTTTCAAATAACTCTTGCAACCGAGAGAAGTCAGTAGGGTAGAATAGAAATAGATAGAGTTAATAACTCTCTCGCACTCGAGATGAGAAATAGAATAGGAATCCCGATAAAAAGAAATCACAATAACGCAGAGAGCAAATCCACCTGTTGCGATGCGAAGACCACATCGCAACCAATTGTGGTCCCGGGGGGTAGGGGGGGAGGGGGTGTAGCGTCTAACGTGTCATCCAGGTCAAAAAACCAAGCGTGTCAAATATGATTCCGTCATAATAATCCATCATACTGTTGTCAGTCCGTAGGATCACCCAGATTTGAGAATTAATTGCGATAAATATAAACAACCATACCGTAATAAATTTTCCATATTAAGCTGTAATTATTACCCATCACGTCTACCCAAATCCCGAAGACACAGTCAAAAATGTCAGAATATACCTCACCGTGGTAACTATTCGCACGATTATGTCAGCGGGAGAGACAAAAATAATAATTAGTTATGGGGTCTTATCAACCTCATTCGTGCCGGTTACATTAATTAACCCGCATGAAAGAAGAAAAGCACGAGAATGTTAGAAAATTCTGAGTTAGAACAAGAAACAGAGACGACAACAATGTTGAACCCTTAGTTAAACTAAGAGGGGGGGGGGGGGGGTGAATCAGTTTAACACATTTATGAGCTTTTAAACTTTTTCATTAAGCTTATTTACAACTTAATTTCATGATCAACTTTATATATGAACAATCTTAATATGTGAGCAGCAAGTGTTAAGATTATATGATGGAAAAATTATTATGAGAGCAGCAAGTATTAAGCAGATTGAATAGACCATATCAACACATAGACATCACACACAGAGACAACAGATATAAGTGGAAACCCATAAAGGGAGAAAACCACATCTTATTATTTTTGTGATGCAAAGGCAAGCTCCAACTCCCTCTCACCACTGATTTTCTGTAGGCACCAACCCACTGGAGGCTCCAACCTCAATTCTGCAAGCAACAACTTGTAAGGAAGCTCCAAATCCCATCAATTTTTTGCAAGCACCAACCTACAGGAGGGTCCAACCTCAGTCAGCTACAACGGACATCTATCAAGCTACAACTTGATAGGGAAGCTCCAACTTTATCATTCTATCAAAATAAACATTTGTTGATTTACCTTGGATATCAACTCTGTTCTGTACCTTCTTTTGTGCTGTCCTCCAGTCTTCAAATCTGTCTTATATCATCTCTGATTTTTCACAGCATCTCTTTCTGCTCCTCCTTCTTCTTATCTTCTCTGCCTCAAATTTTCATACTCTGCATTCTCTAACCTCTTTATGCATATCAATGTGATATCCTTTATACAATTTGCCTCATAACTATTCGTATTCCACAGGGAATTCAAAGTGAATAGCCCTGACTCTTCGCCTTCTGCCTCCTCACTTCTTTATCCAGCTCATTCAGAAAACTACAACAATTTGTAAAACTTTCAGTTTTACAGTGGAGTTTTGTTTTCAACGGAGACTTGCCTTTGCATCACAAAAAATATAAACCAATTAAAAACATTTACATTTAGTTACAATGTGAATTCCAACTCAACCCATTCAGCCTTTTGGATCACTGCGTGTTGTCTTTTCTGCAGCTGTCTCTGTCTTTTTCCTCTCTGTATTCTCTGCTGTTCACTGCTGTTGCGTAACTCCTACATATATTTAACTGCATTTTTAATACAACGTAAATCAACTCTTGGCGTAATAATAAAAGACTTTTTAACATATAAAATGCCCTTTCGGGCCCACCGTCCGAACTTTGTTTTATGCTCTGATGCGATGAGTCTCCTCTAGAGATTTCCGATTGCGATTGATCGCAATCAAAAAATTCATTACCCTGTTCCGATGTGTTGGCTTGTTCCGATGCGATTGCTTCCTTTGCGGTGGTTCCGATGCGATGATCGCAATCAGAACTTTCAATGGTATTGTGCCACTGTTCCTTTTATTCTGATGCGATGGATTATTGTTCACTAATAAAAGTAAATATATATATCTCTTGTTTCATATATATATATATATATATACTTGCCGCTTACTTTTGTTTTACTCTTCAGCTTTGGTTATTTGATTTCCTCCGAAGCGATTAGCAAAGGCCCCACCATGTAATCAAACGATTCATATCCACCATCCATCCTTCAGCAAATCCAACGACTATCATCTGATCGCTCAATCGCAATCGGAACTTTCAATTTGTTCGTCACTCTTTCACCTCCGATGCGATTAATCACTTCGATGCAGTTTAAGCCGGAACTCAAAAACATATGAGTCACCATTTATAACATATCGGGTCCGCTTCTTTATCGCAATCGCAATCGCAACCTTTATTAACATGTTTCGCTGTTATGTTTTTCTTCGATGCGATGGTTCACTGTTCACAAATATATGTATATATGTATATTGTTTCATATATATACTTTGCCGCTTCAGCTTTTATATATCCTTCAGCGTGGGTTAATATTCTCGGAATAAATATGCATTGAACTTTTCCTTTTTACATGGGGGCCCACACTACACATATACTCCGCCTCTTTTATATTTCCATTCGTAAGGTCCGCATTCAAATATTATAGGCTCTTCGACCTTGTTTTAATCCATAACTTGGACTCAAACCCCAACAGATAACATATATAGATATATATCCTCCGTCAACATTATATCAAGTCTTTGACTCAGACTTAAACCCAACATTAATATATATATTTATATAACCTTTCGGGCCCCATAGTTTATTTAACGTTTTCGCTCACAACATAGACTAAGCCATGCAACATATTAACATTTGGCTATCAAACAACCATCGCATCACATGCAATTTCCTATCTTTCTCTTGGGCCCACATCAACTTATGTCATACCTCTGTGCACTTTCAGTCATGATCCAACAGTGGATATGTTCTCGCGCTCCAACTAAACATTGGATCCCCATTCGATGGATGATGCGTAATATCGCGTTTTTCTTTGGGCCAAGGGTTAACACATAAAAATTGAGCGATGTTAATGGTATTCAAATACCACCCAAGGACACGTGGCGAGTGGCGACCCTGATCGCGTTTTTTCCACAAAAACTTTATACCACTTATGAACTGCGCGTACCCGCTGGTTTCTTCAACTCCAGATTTACTATTCATTCAAGGTTCCGCTCTTGACTCAGGGTTCTGGTTCTAATGATTCCGCTTCAATGTTTATTTGTCCTCCATATTTCGTTTACCTGTGCAGTTTGTGTATTAGCCCTGCATTATAAATAGAGTGTATATTTATTAATTTATTCCTTTTTCCTTTCGGTTCCGCTTGTTCTGCAAGGTTCCACATATTATGATTTCATTTCACAGTTGATTTATTAACAGCTTTGCCTCAGATACATTTCTTTGTAGCTTCTGCCTCTCCCCATCGCATATAAACCCTTCCATTATATTCTCTATATTCTTTGTCTTTGTGCACGACTGTTTCACTGTTTCACTGTACTCTTTGTATTATTTATCTCTGTGCATGACTATTTCACTATTTCACTGTACTCTCTGTATCCTGTCTTTGCTGCTCGACCCTCTCTGACCGTTTCTCTGTATTCTCTGCATATTCTGCAGCCTGGGCTGCTTCAAATGGCCCTGCTTTGTAGCTGCTCAACCCTCTACATCCTCTTCAGATCTCTGCTGCCTCTCTGCTACTACTCTACCTCTTTTGCTCTCTTTGCCTTTCAATAGTTTTCTTTTGCTATCTCTCTGCTTCTATGCTGTCTCCTTTGCCATCAATGACAACATTTTCAACAGTGTCCCCCTTTGGCATTGATGGCAATACACTTCCTCTGATTTCCTTTTAGGACCCTTTCTTCTGTTGCTTGCTTTTCCTCCCCCTTTGACATCAATGGCAAAGGATTGCCCATTTCACAGTGTGCTTTTAAATCTCGTCCATGTTACTCTGATCTTGAGGACCTGTTTCATGCCTTGCTTAGTTGCTCTGGCTCTTTTGTGACTCTCTTTGTTGACTGATCTCCCCCTAGAATGATGTTTTCTTTTCTGTTCTCCCCCTGGAATGATGCTTTCTTTTTGTGTCAGAGAGTAGCATCTGCAGACACTACTCCTAGTTTGTCTCTCATATATTCGAACGGTTCTCTAGCAAGAGGTTTTTTGAATATATTTGTTGTTTTTTCTTTTGTTGGCACATATTCCAACTTCACTACCTTCTGTGCTAC
Source organism: Pinus albicaulis (assembly GCA_034641835.2). Classification (NCBI taxonomy): domain Eukaryota; kingdom Viridiplantae; phylum Streptophyta; class Pinopsida; order Pinales; family Pinaceae; genus Pinus; species Pinus albicaulis. The sequence goes on along the minus strand of CM076573.1, from coordinate 742,595,390 downwards.
TTGTTCTTTGAGGAAATGGTACTTGATTGGGATGTGTTTAGTTTTTGAATGAAGTATAGGATTTTTTGATATACTTATTGCACTTGTATTATCACATTTGATAGAGATAGGTTCATCAATTCTTACCTTCATGTCTTGGAGGGTTTTTTTCATCCACATGACTTGTGTGCAACATGCTGCTGCTGCTATGTATTCTGCTTCTGCTGTAGATATAGAGATAGATGTTTGTTTCTTGCTTAGCCATGCTACCAGACTTTTTCCCAAATAGAATGCACCTCCACTTGTGTTTTTCATGTCATCCACACAACTGGCCCAATCTGCATCTGTATATGCTGTCAAAGTGAAGCTCTTGCCTTTTGGATACCATAGCCCATACTGTGCAGTTCCTTGTAGATATCTGAATATTCTTTTGATTGCTAGAAGGTGATTTTGTTTTGGTGCTGCTTGATATCTAGCCACAAGTCCTATTGCCAACATAATATCTGGTCTAGAAGCTGTCAGGTATAGCAGACTTCCTATCATGGATCTGTAATGTCTTTGATCTGTATCTGCAGATCCATCATCAGCACATAACTTGCATCCAATGATCATGGGAGTTGACACAGGTTTGCAGTCTTCCATTTTGAACCTTTTCAACATTTCTATTAGGTATTTTTCTTGTGAGATGAATGTTCTTGTGTTCTTTTGCTGAATTTGAAGTCCTAAGTAGAAGGTGAGCTCTCCAATCATAGTCATCTCAAACTCTGATTTCATCTCTTCAGCAAATCCTTTTTCTAACTCATCTTTGCTGCTTCCAAAAATGATGTCATCTACATACACTACTACAATTAGGAGTTCATTTTCATTTGCCTTTATGTATAAATTGTTGTCTACTCCTCCTCTCCTAAAGCCTTGTTTTTGCAAGTACTTGTCCAGCCTTGAATACCATGCACGAGGAGCTTGTTTCAGCTCATATAGGACCTTCTTTAGTCTGCACACATAGTCTTCTTTATTTGTTAATGAGAATCCTTCAAGTTGTTCCATGTAGACTTCTTCTTCTAGATCTCCATTCAGGAAGGTAGATTTCACATCCATTTGATATACCTTGAAATCATGGTAGCATGCAAAGGCCAAAAACATTCTGATGGCTTCCATTCTGGCTACAGGGGCAAATGTTTCATCATAATCAAGACCCTCAATTTGTGAATATCCCTTGCAGACAAGTCTGGCTTTATTTTTGATTACCTGTCCTTGTTCATTCATCTTATTCTTGAATACCCATTTTGAGCCTATGACATTTTTCTCAGTGGGTCTTGGAACTAATTCCCAGATATTGTTCTTCTCAATTTGGTCCAATTCTTCATTCATAGCATTAACCCAATACTTTTCCTTGCTGGCTTCTTCAAACTTCTTTGGCTCTATTTGTGATAACATAGCTAGGTATACCTCTTCTGTCTGTTCAGTTAGTTGTCTTCTTGTCTGGACTCCTACACTCTTGTCCCCAATGATTTGATCTTCTGGATGGTTCTTTTGAGTGTATCTTGAGGGGCCTTTTGAGCTCAGTTCAGTATCTTCTGTTGTCTTTCTTATTTCATCATCATCTTGGTTCTCTTCTTCATGATCTTCTGGAGGATTGCTGCAACCTGTACTTCTTGTCTTGTTTGGTAGTTCTTCATCAAATTTTATATCAATGCTTTCCAAAATTTTTCGAAGTGTTTTATTGTAGCACCTGTAACCTTTACTCTTGGATGCATATCCTAAAAATATTCCTTCATCTGTTCTTGCATCAAACTTCCCCAGATTTTCATCATTATTCTTTATGTAACACTTGCTTCCAAAGACTCTAAAGTGCTTGATTTACGCTGGTTTACCATGCCACAATTCATAAGGAGTCTTGTCACTGTTTGGTCTTAAATGAGCTTTGTTTAGAATATGTACAGCTGTGTGTAATGCTTCTGCCTAGAAGGTTTGGGGAATGTTACTTTCTTGCATCATGGCTCTGGAAATTTTTTGTACAGACCTGTTTTGCCTCTCTGCCACTCCATTCTGTTGAGGTGTCCCTGCAATAGTAAACTGTTGTTTTATCCCATGTTCACTGCATAGGTCTGCGAAATCATAGTCTATGAATTCACCTCCTCTGTCTGATCTGATGCATTTTAGCTTGCATCCTGTTTGATTTTCTGCCAATGCCTTGAATATCTTGAATTTCTCAAGTGCTTCCGATTTATATTTGAGAAATGCAACCCATGTCATTCTGGAGAAATCATCTATTATCAGCATGAAGTAGGATTCTCCACTTGGTGTTTTAGTTCTTGAAGGTCCACACAGGTCCATGTGTACAAGTTGAAGTGGCCTAATTGTTGATAGCTCATCTTTGGTCTTAAAGGATGTCCGGGTCTGTTTGCCCAATTGACAAGATTTACATATGGTATTTGAAGGCCTTTTTATTGCTGGCATATATCTGACTGCTTTCTTCTTGCTCAGTCTGATGATATGGTCGAAGTTAAGATGTCCCAATCTCCTATTCCATAACCATGACTCCTCACGTTTTATAAGGTGGCATGCTTCATTCTCTTCTTTCACTATGTAGACATTACTCTCTGTTTGAACACCTTTGATCAGAGTCTTCCCTGTGATGCTTGATCTGAATTCACAGTCTTGTGCTCTAAAAAGAACTTCATAGCCTTTATCACACATTTCACTGACACTCAGCAGATTTTCTTTCAGCCCATCCAAAAATAGTACATCTTGGGCCTTTCCTCTACCATTATCTAGACTGACTGAGCCTTTTCCTTTGATTTTTCCTGCTTTATCATTGCCAAAAGTAACATTTCCAGATTTCTTTTCATCAAAGGTTACAAACTTGCTTCTATCTCCAGTCATATGCTTTGAGCAACCACTGCCCAAATACCATTGGCTTTTCAGGTCTTGAGCTGTTAGAGCCAGGTCACATTTATTCACCTTATTTTTCCACTGCATGCATCCTTTTGTTTGGTACTTTTTCTGAGATGATGAACCACATTCTCTGAGAGGACATTTGGAAGACATATGTCCAATTTTATTGCATACACAACATTTGATCATATTTTTAGTAGAATTATGAGTATCAGTAAACTCTCCATGATTCATAAATCTCCTTGAGGTTTTGAGCATCAATCTTTGTCCATATTTTCTGCATTCTATGATTTTATGGCCAAATTCCTTACAGTAAAAATAGTATCCATAGAAACAATTTGCATACCTGATGAAAGGTTGTCTTCTCCATTTGTTTGCTTGAGATAATCTCTTCACTGTTTTCATCCTTTGCTGGTTTGAATTAATTCTCCTTGTATGACAGTATGCAGCAATATGTCCCAGCTTGTGGCAGGCATAACAGGTCGCATTTTTCATAGGAGGGAAGAATCTCCTTTGATGGCTTCCAAATTTGACATAATCAGGAGTATATGAGCCTTTTTTTGTTGGCTGAGTATTTATTTCATTCTTTGTCATTAGAGGTTCCTTCTGGTTTCTGTCTACTTCATTGTAGTTTCTTCTTCTGTAGGAATCATCTGAGCTGCTTTATCATTCTTATCTGCTTTTACAAAAATGATATTTTTGTTTTTCTTTTCTTTGCCTTTACTTGATTCTCCTTCATAGCCTATCCCAGTTTTTATCAGAGGAGATCTTTGAGCATATAGAATTTCATTCAAATTATCAGAGCTTGTCATTTGAGGAGTGTTTATTGACAATTTCCTTTGGGCGTTTTCCAATTTCTTCCTCAAACCTACTACTTATTCTTCCAATTTCTCTTGTTCCTGAATTTTATCCTTAATTTTCTTAAGTAAAATTTCTTCTACCTTCTTGGCTTCTTCAAGCTCTACTTTCAACTGAATGAGGACTTTAAAATTTTGTTCTTCTCTTACATATTTGAGAAGAATGTCTTTCTGCTTTTTGCACTTCAGTTTGAGTTTGTCAATTTCTTCCAGGGCACTTCTTAGCTCCCCCTCAAGATCAACTTCACCTTCTTCCACATCTTCCAGAAGGAGTCCTTCAAACTCTTCCATAGCCATCAATATAAATTTAGAGGTTCCTTCTTTGCTTGAGGGTTCATCTGAGTCTTCAGATGCACTGCTGTCTTGTTGAGCATAGAAATACTTCCTATTGAATCTCTTCCCTTTATTTGATAAGGTTTTCTCTGATTCTTGACCCTGAATTTTTGTTTTCTTATGAGGACACTTAGCAGCATAGTGTCCAACTCTTCCATAGTTAAAGCATTTAAAAGGAAGTTTACCTTTATATTTACCTGAGCCTCTATACAATTTCCTGACAAATTTGGCCTCTTCTTCATCAGAGCAAGAGCATATATCTTCCTTTTCTTCTTTATTCTTCTCTATCTTAAAGGCTGCCTCCCTTACATTTGACTTCTTCTGTGGCAATCTCATCTCATAGGCTGTTAGGTTTCCAAGTACTTGGTTCATGGTCAAAGTCTCCCAATCAACTATTTCTTCTATGGCAGAAACCTTGGGATTAAAGCTGGAAGGTAAAGATCTTAGGATCTTTTGAAAAATTACAGATTCTTTTATGGTTTCTACTAGAGCTTTCATGTTATTCACAATTTCTGCAACCCTTAAAAATAAGCTGGCAATGTCTTCATCATCATTCATTTTTATATTCTCAAACTGAGCTCTATAGACTTGAAGTTTGGCTATATTCACCTTTTTGTCTCCCTCATGGATGTTTTCTAGAGTATCCCATATTTCTTTCGCAGTCTCTTTGTGCTTTACTTTGATAAATTCTGCCTCACACAATCCATTTAAGATTGCATTCATGGCTTTTGCGTTAGCTACAAAATCTTGTTTGGTTTCTTTCTCTGAGTCAGTTTCCTTTGGGGCATATCCCAATTCCACAGTAGCCCAAAATTCTATTCCTAGAGACATTATGTATGTCCTCATTCTGATTTTCCAGAAGGCATAATTTGCACCAGTGAAAAAAGGGGATTTATTGGTTGAGCATCCTTCTTTACTAGCCATCCTGGGAACCTAGGATCTCCTTTCAGTTGTTAAACTGATACAAAAGGAACCTGCTCTGATACCAATTTTTGAACCCTTAGTTAAACTGAGAGGGGGGGGGGGTGAATCAGTTTAACACATTCATGAGCTTTTAAACTTTTTTATTAAGCTTATTTACAACTTAATTTCATGATCAAATTTATATATGAACAATCTTAATATGTGAGCAACAAGTGTTAAGATTATATGACAAAAAACTTATTATGAGAGAAGCAAGTATTAAGCAGATTGAATAGACCATATCAACACATAGACATCAGATATAAGTGGAAATCCATAAAGGGAGAAAACCACATCTTATTATTGTTGTGATGCAAAGGAAATATCAAACTCCCTCTCACCACTGATTTTTTGTAGGAACCAACCCACAGGAGGCTCCAACCTCAATTCTACAAGCAACAACTTGCAAGGAAGCTCCAACTTCCATCAATTTTCTGTAGGCACCAACCTACATGAGGCTCCAACCTCAGTCAGCTACAACTGGCATCTATCAAGCTACAACTTGATAGGGAAGCTCCAACTTCCTCATTCTATCAAAAGAAACATTTGTTGATTTACTTTGGATATCAGCTCTATTCTGTACCTTCTTTTGTGATGTCCTCCAGTCTTCAAATATGTCTTATATCATCTCTGATTTTTCACAACATCTCTTTCTGCTCCTCCTTCTTCTTATCTTCTCTGCCTCAATTTTTCATACTCTGCATTCTCTAACCTCTCTATGCATATCAATGTGATATCCTTTATACAGTTTGCCTCATAACTATTCATATTCCACAGGGAATTCAAAGTGAATAGCCCTGAATCTTTGCCTTCTGCCTCCTCACTTCTTTATCCAGCTCATTCAAAAAACTACAACAATTTGTACAACTTTCAGTTTTACAGTGGATTTTTGTTTCCTACGGAGATTTGCCTTTACATCACAAACAATATAAACCAGTTAAAAAAATTTACATTTAGTTACAATGTGAATTCCAACTCAACCCATTCAGCCTTTTGGATCACTGCGTGTTGTATTTTCTGCAGCCGTCTCTGTCTTTTTCCTCTCTGTATGTTCTGTTGTTCACTGCTGTTGCGTAACTCATGTATATATTTAACTGCCTTTTTAATACAACGTAAATCAACTCTCGGCGTAATAATAAAAGCCTTTTTAACATATAAAATGGCCTTTCGGGCCCACCATCCGAACTTTGTTTTATGCTCCGATGCGATGAGTCTCCTCCAGAGATTTCCGATTGCGATTGATTGCAATCGCAAACTTCATTAACCTGTTCCGCTGTGTTGGCTTCCTTTGATGTGATTGCTTCCTTTGCGGTGGTTCCGATGCGATGATCGCAATCAGAAATTTCAATGGTATTGTGCCACTGCTCCTTTTATTTCGATGCGATGGATTACTGTTCAATGATAAAAGTAAATATATATATCTCTTGTTTCATATATATATATATATATACTTGCCGCTTACTTTTGTTTTACTCTTTAGATTTGGTTATTTGATTTCCTCCGAATCGATTAGTAAAGGCCCCACCATGTAATCAAACGATTCATATCCACCGTCCATCCTTCAGCAAATTCGACGACTATCATCCGATCGCTCAATCACAATTGGAACTTTCAATTTGTTCGTCACTCTTTCACCTCCGATGCGATGAATCACTTCGATGCATTTTAAGCCGGAAATCAAACACATATGAGTCACCTTTTATAACATATCGGGTCCACTTCTTTATCGCAATCGCAATCACAACCTTTATTAACATGTTCCGCTGTTATGTTTTTCTCCGATGCAATGGTTCACTGTTCACAGATATATGTATATATGTATATTGTTTCATATATATACTTTTCCGCTTCAGCTTTTATATATCCTTCAGCTTGGGTTAAGATTCTTGGAATAAATATGCATTGAACTTTTCATTTTTACATGGGGGCCCACACTACACATATACTCCGCCTCTTTTATATTTCCATTCGTAAGGTCTGCATTAAAATATTATAAGCTCTTCGACCCTGTTTTAATCCATAACTTGGAATCAAACCCCAACAGATAACATATATAGATATATATCTTCCATCAAAATTATATCAAGTCTTTTAATCGGACTTTTTAGGGCCTAAATCTACCTCAGGCTGAGAAAGGTAGGATCGAGGATAACATCATACCACGCTTAACCTGGTAGCTAGCCCTACCAGGTCGGGAGAGGGCTCTCTCCTTGTCAATCTCAGAAAATATGGCCAATGAAAGCATGAGATGACTGATGTGATGACTGATTTTAGGCTAGGTATGTGTACAGAGGTGTTTGATTGAATTTGATGATGTTTTGTTGGCTCAAATGTGAAAGGCAGATTTGGGCCAAGGGAATGAGGCTCAGTTTTGCAGAGATCTCAATGGGGCAAGGTAGGTGATTGATTTGAAACTTAAAATTGAATGAAATGGAGAGATTTAGACATGTGAGGAGTTGAAGAGGGCAATAAACCTTCAGGGATCCTCTTCAAACAGCTAAAAACATAGATAACTAAGCAAACCCTAGGTAGAGCACTGCAATTTCAATGGATTCTACCTTTATCCTTGTTTGTTTTAGTTAAGAAGAAATAAGAGAGAGAATGGCATACATAAAACACAAGTAAAATTAAATTTATATAGAGAAACACAATATCAAAGCAAGATGCCACATGAATCCCATAGAGTGCTGCAAACCCTGGTCTATTCCTTAGCCAAAATTGCTAAAAAAAAATGTATACAATGAAGCTCCAAGCTTTCTCAAAAATCCAACCATGCTAATGACTGAAAAATCACAAGATATAGGAAAAAAACAACTCATCCTAGCCTCTGGGGGTCAAGTTCATGAGTTTAGGAGCTGTTCCAACAAATTCTAAACTGAGAACTAAAAAGTAGGCAGTGGAACAGCTTGCCTCTAAAAACTAGGGAACTGATTCATTCAGTTGCAAACTACCTTTTCATGGATGAATCTACATCTATGAGTGAAAATTTAGCATAATTATAAAAAAATCCATCATGTAACATTGAATCACATCATGATTTTGACAATTAGAAGGAGAAAAGTCAAACTGTGAAGAAACTAGGCGAAAAGCAGAGTTTTTTGGCCAAAATGAGCAAAATTCCTCCAATGCGTCGCGTTGATTTCCCTATGCATAGCACCTTTTTGCAGCTGCTTTTGGAGGCCTTCCTGGTGTCCAAATTTTCTCCAAGTGGGCTTGTTGGAAAGGTATGCCTGTCTGATTTTCAGCACAAGTGGAATTTTTGAATTTGGCCTCCATTTGCCCCTCCAAAACTTAGTTCTCCCAAGACTGCTTTTTGTGTGTCAAAAAAGGGGCAGAAAGGTCATTTTTGGGGTATTTTTGACATTTTTGGGGGCTCAAAACCTGTCAAAATTTCTTGGCCATTGGTGAGCATGCATATTTTTCCATGAAAAATCCAAAAATGTTTAGTTTTCATCAAATGGATTCCCCCATCAAAAGCGAGCACCAGGTGGCGCGGCGCATTGGGCAAAAAGGTCTGTTTTTTGAGCCAAAAATTTAAAAATTACAAAAAGTGTCCCAATTTTTTTGAAATTTGAGCTAAGTGTCCTCCCTTAAGAGCTATGTTGGGCCAAGGAAGCCTCAGCCAAGATCTAAAGTCTATCATGCTCTTTCCGCCTCTTTGATACCTTCTTCAACTTGGCCTTCAAGTTCTTGATTCTTGCTTTGCACACCTGGTTTCTCGCCCAGTAATGGTGGGCCATATGCCTCAACATGTTTTTATCTTTGTTGGCCTTCTCCAAAATCCTTTCCCAAGTGCAAGTTTTTTCTCTCAAGCCAAGATTCCCGGTCATGTTCAATCTCTTGCTCATACCCATGATCACTGTCTCTTTCCATTATTTTCCTCTGGTTTTGAAAAATGTGGTTGTACATGGATGGTTTTGTGGATAATAGTGTGAAAATATGGTGGAGGAATGAAATGGGTAGAGTGTATGGAAGAGAGTGTAAAAATGTATGTGTGCACAGAGTTTAGGGATGTGAGTAAGAGTTTTAGGGATGTGAGTAGGGTTTAGGGAGTGTAGGGTTTGGGAAATTATATGTGGAGAAGGGGATTAAGGGGAAAATGTATGAGGGGAGTGGGATTAAGGGGATAGGGTATACAAACATTAGTGTAATGAAGAAAACTAGGGTTTCACCCTAGAAGCTAGGGTTTTAGGGTTTTGGGGATAAGGGAGTAGGATGAGTGGAAATGAGAGAAGGAATGGGAAATGAAACTAGTGAAATGTAGTGAAGGGGATGTGAAAGTGGTAGAGGGGAATAAGAAAGCAAAAAATAACAATTTTTCAAACCCTAGGCAGATTTTCAATGAAATTGTGCAAGGAGCTAGGGTTTTATTTTTCACCTATTGAAACACCATAAACACTGATGGAAACTCATACATTGGCAATATGGAGATGTTAACTTAGTTGTGGAATGAAGAATTTTCAATTTTGGAGCTTTTGGAGGAATATTTGAATGGATTTCAGGCTTTGTAGCCCAATGCGCCACGCTGCCCCAATGCGTCGTGCCAGTTCATTTTTTACAATGCAGAGGGCTGCCCAATGCGCCGCGCCATCTCAATGCGTAGCGCATTTTTTCAGGAGACTTTTGGAGGCCTTCCTAGTATCCAAATTGGGAAAAAGATATCTCATTGGAAATATTATTGATTCTAATTTCCAACCCAACTGGAATTTTTCAATTTGGAGTTCATTTGCCCTGTCAAAAATCAAATCTCCCAAGACTGGTCAAAATGTGCAAAATGAGGCTGCTTCAAGGTAGAGTGATGTTGCAGTCAACTTTTGAAGGTCTTCCTCAACTCAAAATTGGGCTCATGATATTTCATTGGAAATATATTTGTGTATTTTTATCATTTGACTCATCAAGAAAGTCATTAGGCCAACCAAGCTAGGAGAAATCGTGATTTTACTAAGGTCACTTCAGAGGTGCATCAATTCTCCTGAGGCAACTGTATTTTTGACATTTCTCTAAAACCGTGAAATCTGTGTAAAACGTGAAGGAGGTTTTTCTTCCTTGGCCTATTTTGGACAAAAACCTCTCTCAGGTTTCCCAAATTCATCTTTTATTGCTTAGAAAAATCATTGGAGTAAAACCTATCCCGATGTGTGGAATAAGGGATTTGTCGAAATGAAGGGAAATGAAGGGGATAAGGGGCTTCTAAATTCTTGAGAAAATTTTTGGAAGTAGGGAGGGATGTTAGGAAGTAGGGAAAAGTGGAATTTCAAATATTGAGTGAGGGGAAGGGGTCCAAAAGGGAAAAACACAGGCCTAGCCTAGAAAATTATCAAGTTGTAGCAAGAAACTAGGGTTTGTGCGAAAATGAGGAATTTGAGGGATATCGGTGATGGGAAGTGTTTAATAAGGTACATTAAGGATAGGGGAAGGTGTATGAACACCAGGATACAAGTTTTGCTGATGATTTGACCATACAAGAGAAATTACCTTCAAAACCCTAGGAGAGGGAAATGAACCTTACCTAGGCACAACTGAAGCATGAACAAGGTGTAAAATGACCCATTGGAACCTGACATGATGATGAAAACCCTTTGAATGATGGTACACTCAGCTGAATGGTGACATGGACCGACATTTGGACAACTTTGAAAGGAGTGAAAACAAACCCTAGACCTAATACCTAGTGACCAAATTTTACTTGAAGACTCACTGAAATGACAAAATTTGACCTTGACACCTTAAAATCACTTTGTAAGAGAATGTTTGATAACTGGATGAAGGCTGAAAATACTAACACTAACAGGACTTAAACTCAACACTAATATATACATTTATATAACCTTTCGGGCCCCATAGTTTATTTAACGTTTCCGCTCACAACATAGACTAAGCCATGCAACATATTAACATTTGGCTATCAAACAACCATCGCATCACATACAATTTCCTATCTTTCTCTTGGGCCCACAACAACTTATGTCATACCTCTGTGCACTTTCAATCATGATCCAGCAGTGGATATGTTCTCACGCTCCAACTAAACATTGGACCCCCATCCGACGGATGACGCGCAATATCGCGTTTTTATTTGGGCCAAGGGTTAACACATAAAAATTGCATGATTTAAATGGTATTCAAATACCACCCAAGGACACGTGGCGAGCGGCGACCCTGATCGCGTTTTTTCCACAAAAACTTTATACCACTTATGAATTGCGTGAACCCGCTGGTTTCTTCAACTCCAGATTTACTATTCATTCAAGGTTCTTCTCTTGACTCAGGGTTCCGGTTCTAATGATTCTGCTTCAATGTTTATTTTTCCTCCATATTTCGTTTACCTGTGCAGTTTGTGTATTAACAGTGCATTATAACTAGAGTGTATATTTATCAATTTATTCCTTTTGCCTTTCGGTTCCATTCGTTCTGCAAAGTTCCACATATTTTGTTTTCATTTCACAGTTGATTTATTAACGGCTCTACCTTGGATACATTTCTTTGTAGCTTCCGCCTCTCCCCATCGCATATAAAACCTTCCATTATATTCTCTGTATTCTCTATCTCTGTGCATGACTGTTTCACTGTTTCACTATACTCTTTGTATTCTCTGTCTCTGTGCATGACTGTTTCACTGTACTCTCTGTATCCTGTCTCTGCTGCTCGACCCTCTCTGACCATTTCTCTGTATTCTCTACATATTCTGCAGCCTGGGCTGCTTCAAATGGCCCTGATTTGCAGCTGCTTGACCCTCTACATACTCTTCAGATCTCTGCTACCTCTCTGCTACTACTCTACCTCTTTTGCTCTCTTTTCCTTTCAAAAGTCTTCTTTTGCTATCTCTTTGCTTCTATGCTGTCTCCTTTGCCATCAATGACAACATTTCCAACAAACAAGTGAAATTTCATCTGAGGAAGTTCAAAGGGATAGTCCAGTAGTAGGAATTCACAGCAAGAGATCAGAAACAACACTCCTGGTATACAAAATAAGAACGAAGATGACGAAGGTAGCTCCAGCAGTTGTCGAGCCCGAGCTCGATGAGAGAGTTCAAAGGATAGAGTCACTGGTTGGAAAGTATGACAATGCGTTGCTAATTGATATAGATTTCACGGATTCCTATCAATTCCCAGATATGAAGAGACAAATATACATAGAAATTTATGCCACAGAGGGAGGAGGGGAAGCAGCAAGGATGAATCCGGAGTTCAGAGGTATCCAAAAATCGGCAATAATGAACCTTAGGAACCTCCCAGTGTTTGGAACCACGGGAGTGGCAATGCAGTGTACGAAATTCCTGCTGAGCAGAGTCCAAAACAGAGCATTGTGGTTGGGGTGAGAAATACCGATACATGTAGAGGATATCAGTAGGATTATCGGATTTTTAGCAGAAGGGAAGGATGTCTCAACGACATTCCATAACATGTCCAAGAGAGCCAAGAAGGTAGGGGACTGTGATTATTATAAGAAATATGAGATCAGAAGAGGAGGGTAGGGGGCGAAGAGAGACCTCATCAACAATCCAGTAGTGAAATTTGCCTACTATCTAATAGCGGGTAAGATGATGAGGCATTACACCAAAGGAAAATGAACCCTCGACACTATTTCAGTCGCGAAACACTGCCTCTAGGGAGCCCAACTAAACTGGTGTACCTTCCTATTGAATGAACTGTTTGAGGCCTACGAGGATAATTCAGACGAGCCACATGATTCATTTATGGCTACCTCGTAATGGCATTTGCGATGTGGAAATGGACTCACCCGGGGGTAAGACAACTTGCGGAAATCACAAACAACCAACAAATGGCGTTAAGGTTTACGCCCTGGAGAATCTCGGGAGATCCCAGCACCAAGGAAGTAAATGATAAGGCTTTCTAATTTTGGTACATGCAGATGGTGGATGTGGTAATGAGACAAAAAAGGGTTCCAAGGGACTTGTTGGACAGATATTCGTCGCATATATGGTTTGGGGTCACCCACAAGTAGACATATATCAGACCTAGTTGCGTGGATGAAGCCACATTCAAAATGAGGTCGTTAAATTTTCAAGTAGAAGCCTTCCACATCGAAGTCTTTTCGTGGTCTGGAGCTGTGATGGGGGTTAGAAGTGGAATACCTCACTATTCATTCGAGGGCATGTTGCCGAAAGTACTCCCAAGGGAGACACCAGAGGAAACAACGAGGAGGATTCCTCGACTGCAGCTAAAACCTTTACTGGACTAGATGGACACGAGGGTGAAGGACTTAATTATGGTAATACAAACCCTCACAAGTGCTTCTACTGTGTTTCCTTCTTTGTCTGATTTCCAGTCTTCAAATTCTGCATCACCATCCACAATCACACATATTGTCATTGCCCTACCTTCCACCATGATCAATTCACCTCCAGCAACCGTAGTCACCTCAATCCGTAAGAGCAAGGCACCTAAACCTCCGGTAGGTACACCTAAGGCCAAGAAAGCAATAATTATGGTGCTGAGGAAAATAGTTGACCTCACCGAGGAAGATCATACCCAACCCATGGATACATGAGTACCAATTCGAGAAGAGCTAGAGGTTACCACCCAGGTAACCTCCGTGCTACCTGTGTTTGATCCGTTCTCGGTTTTTAATATTCAGACATCATCTCCACCCCAAACTCACACCTCTTCACCTCATACTCACCATTCATCACCCCATACTTCATTTACTTCCAAATACCAATCTACCCGCACTCCATCTACCTCAGCAACTATCTCAGACCCAGTAAAGCTAAGAAAAAAGACAAATGGGGACAACGAGGAAGAATTTAACTCGAGTACGACTAGGGTACCCGTGGTTAACCAACCTCTGGTGGGGCAGGGAACTTTCCTAGGACTATTAGTTCAAGGAGGGTCTTTTACTGCAGATACAACGCCCTTGCCAAAAGAGTTGAACCCATTTCAGCAAGCAAACCTAATACTGCAGCAGATTTAACCGACCACTAGCATGAATAACCCAGAACCTCAGCTGCCGCAATAGAACCAAACAACATCACCACATGAGCACCCAGAGAGATCAATTTCCAGCGGACAACCCCTCAGAGAAAGACCGCCAACCCAGGACATGTCAGGCATTGAGAGCATGTAGAACTGGGGAACTAGACAATTATACAACTTCATTCAGCGAGCAACACAACAAGCAGAAGGGTTGCACAACGATCTCCACTAGAGGTTCGAGCAGCAACAACAATAGGTCATCGTGCTTAATGAAGAGTGCAATCAACTAAAAGGGGAGAAATTTATAGGAGAAGTTGAAAAAGGTAACAAAAATCTTCAAAGACCTCTAGCCAACAATAATTTCCCAGGATAACAAAACTCCAAAGGACATATCGAACTGCTCCATGTCGAAAGGTCTATCCAAGTGAAAATAACATGTGCAAATCTCAGCAGAGAGAACCAAGAACTCAAACAAACGCTAGCTCCTAGACCAGCGTTACCAGACCCCATCGTGATATATGATGAGAAGGTTACCGAGAAACATAAGCAGGTAATCGGAATAAAGGAAACCCTGGGGACGACAGTGAAAGAGGCCTACAACCTATTGAAGCATTTACATGAATGATCTAACTTGTTAACCATGAAACCCAAACCTATATCAGCACAATTTCAACAAATTTCACAAGAGATCAAAGAAGCCACTGATCCCGTTGGCATAACCCAGTTGTACAACCAAGTAGCGGTGCTGGAAACTAAAATACAGAATATAGAGGAGCACTCCATTGCCACAAAGCAGGTCCTCAGAGAGCTAAGGCAACCATTCAAGCAGAAAGAAAAGGCAATACATCAGATGGCGGTGGAGGCCGGGCCAAAGATACAAGAAGTATTCAGCAAGCTGCCACCAGTGGCAAGTGAAACCGAGGCTGAAAGAGTCACTGCCCAAACTGAACATTTAATTAAAGAATGGCAATAGGGAATCACTGAGTCACAGAACTCAAGTCTTCAACATTGAGTAAGGTTCTAGAGTTGGGGTCTTTGTTTGGACAGAGCGAAGAAATGACGAAGACAAATTCAGTCTCAGAAGCCGACAGACCAATGTAAGACATGACAATAGGAAAATATTGATTCGAGACGAATCAAGAGCGTGTGGTTGGGGCCTGTTGGGGCCTTTGTTTTGAAAAATAAATAGTTTTGAGTTGCGGAGAACAGGTGGCGAAGCGCAATCAAAGTAGACAAGGAGCTGTCACGGTTATGGATAGCTGGTAGATAGGTGGTGCGACAGTTACGGAGAACAGTGCAAATGGCAGATATGGGAGACAAGGATAATCAACATAACTCCCAGTAATCAAGAAGAAGCGGCAAGTAGCAGAGCAAGAAAAGAGGAAAGATTGACAGTCACGTTGGCGGAAGAACAAATAGGCAATCAAACAACGTAGATGAGTTAGTTAGTCAGTACAACAGAGGGCCGAGAGAGAGAGCAGAGCCATAGGAGAGCTCTGTGAGATCTTTGTTGTACTAAATCACATTGTAATAGACTCCGCAGAGTGGTCTATGGTGTTTCGATATTGATAATGAAATATGGTTATTGCTGTGCTTAATGTTATGAGTTAAGTGTTAATCATTTTATTATTATGATTGTATGCCCCGTTTTAAATTTTAATTCAACATCCAGAACATGCTTGATGAGTAATAGCATATACATGGTAGTGAGATCTGTTTGCTGTTTCAAGTTCCATTAGTTGTTCTTTATGGTTGTAATTGTCTGGTACATGATCTGTCTCCTAATCTTACTAAGGTCACGACACACCTCGGGTGAGATGCTCTGCTCCTTGGAGTAGGGTGAAAATGTCGGCGTTGTGCTAGTCTACTGCGGAAACCTTGTTGGCATTTATCCTGAACCTGGGTCTTTCCCAGAGACCTCCTTTTTTTCCAACATAGGCATTCCCATACTCAGAGTAAACATAACTCAATGAACTAGTAGGGAAATACACAAAGATCAATGTCAACAGTAGACTTAGTATGGACGCAACCATCAATGGATCTATATTTACAATCATGAATATTTAATAACTCCACGTAGCCTGGATGGATGAAACTAGATTCAGGGTCTTGATCTCCATCTCTCAATCCATAGTATGAATCTAAACATGCAAGTGAATGTATCGAAGTCGAACATGGTAGAAACCACTTGATTACTGGTCAATGATGAAAACTGTTAACAAGTGTGAGAGAAACCACTAATACTGAAAATGGCTCTCAAAATACTCCCAGTATAATCTATGGAGTGTGATTAAATGTTTTGAAGTTGAACACTCATAGAATCATTCGATCAAACGTCAATGATAAGAACCTATCGTCGAAAGCGAGAAACCTGCCATTAAGGCAAGCATGCTTCAAGGTACTGAAAATGATTTCTAAATCAGCTTCCTAGATAATGAGCTGAAGTTGATAGGAAGCGATTCGTTGTCAGAGGGCCTATGACACGAAACTTCATCTCAAGTTTTGAAGAAAAATTTGGAGTAATTTAGGACTGACTCAGGGATGACCGACGCGATTGAAGGTTATGAATAGCAAGGTAATTTTTACTAAGGTTGGACTTCTTCTAAACATATTGGCGACACGACACATGACTCAACATCATTTTACTCAATGATAATACCCAAAAACAACTAAAAAATTTAAATGAGGTTTTGATTAACTATGAGACAACTGGATTTCCCAACTCAGACACAAATGTGATGGAGTGTCATGTTCAAGAGCGACATACTGCCTTTAATAACAAGTATAAAAGATGGATTATTTTTCTCAATTTTTCCTCCACCATTACTAGCAAGTACCTCTTTATTTTGGTCAAGCTTGAGGATGATAACATTTTCTTGTCATATAAGCTCATCCTTCGGATGAGTCTTCCGAAGTATTTTTAACGGAACCTAGGAAGGAGTGGTTCGGTCCCGTTGTAATTGAAGAGTCCTGCATTGTTTAAGTTTTTACGAGTCCAATGTAGGGGTAACTTGATGTCATTTTCATGTTTAAAGAAGTTTGAAAAGACACAAAGAAAACTCATGTTGTTATTTCAATGTAAATTTTTAAAGTAAAACTCGATGTTTTCAGTTTTAGGGAGTCGGGAGAAAAACATAAGTAAACTCCACAATGTTCTTTTTCATAACTTTAGTTTCTCGAACCCGAAAAATGATAAAATAATGTAGGAGAGAACTCTATTGACCATGCTTAGTCAATGTATACCTTTTTCGTAATTACTCTAGTTCAGTCTGGAAAAAGGGTAAACTTATACTGAATAGACGACTGTTCATTTATTTTAACGAGTTCGAATAGTCAAGTGCTCGATGATCTTTTGTATGAAAATGCCTTAAAAGAGGATTGCATGGTTTCTCTTTTTTGTAAGTTTTAATTGGTCTGAAAAAGTGACAAAAATATACTCATATCACCGACTTTCAATTTAATTAACGAGTAGGAAAAGACAGACAGAACTCGACATTTTCATGTGTTTTACGAGTATTAAAGATAACAAAATAATCTTGAGATTTTCATGAGTTTAACGAGTCTTGAAAATAATAATGGAAACGAAGTCGAGACAGGTTTCATTTTTATACAAGCTTGAAACAGAGGAAACTGTGCTTGAGATATGTTTCATTTTTACACAAGCTTGAAACAAAGAAAACTATGCTTGAGATAAGTTTCAATGCCCCCAAGCATAACTTGCAAGAGCACATGCCCCCCAAGTTTCATTTCATTCACCTAAGTAGATTACTAGTTACTAATATTTGGATGGAATGAAGGTTCATTTACGAGATCAGATGAAAGGCTCGACTTTACATTTATGATATCTAGTCAAATACTCGAATCAATTAGGAGATGATTTGTTTCATTTTTTAACGAGCTTGGCACAAGAAAAGAACTATGCTCATAGTGACCTGTTTCATTTTTACTGAGGTTGACACAGTAAAAGGAACTATCCTCATTGGAACCTTTTTCATTTTTTAATGAGGTTGACACAGGAAAAGAACCATCCTCATGGGTCTGTTTCATTTTTTAACGAGGTTGACACAGTAACTCATCATAACCTGTTTCATTTTTTAACGTGGTTGACACAGTAAAAGAACCATCCTCATCAAGACATGTTTCATTTTTTAACGAGGTTGACACAGTAAAATGAACTATCCTCATTTACCTGTTTCATTTTTTAATGAGGTTGACACAGTAAAAGAACAATCCTCATGGAAACTTGATTCATTTTTTAACGAGGTTGACACAGTAAAATAACTTTCCTCATTGGAACCTATTTCATTTTTAAATGAGGTTGATACAGGAAAAAAACCATCCTCATAAAGACATGTTTAATTTTTTAACAAGGTTGAAACAATAAAAAGAACTATCCTCATAATGACATGTTTCATTTTTTAACGAGGTTGACACAGTAAAAAGAACTATTCTCATAAATACATGTTTCATTTTTTAACGAGGTTGACACAATAAAATGAACTATCCTCATAAGGACCTGATTCATTTTTTAATAAGATTGACACAGTAAAAGAACTATTCTCATGGAAGCTGTTTCATTTTTTAACGAGGTTGAAATAGTAAAAGGAACTATCCTCATGGAAGTTGTTTATTTTTTAACGAGGTTGACACAGTGAAAGGAAATATCCTCTTGGAAACTGTTTCATTTTTTAATGAGGTTGACACAGTAAAAGGAACTATCCTCATTATGAACTAATTCATTTTTTAACGAGGTTGACACAGTAAAATGAACTCTCCTCATATAAGCCTTGATCATGGCTTCCTACTGGAAGAAACACATGTCAAGGGACACACCTCGATCATGGCTTCTAAGAGGTCCTCATCAGATGGAAGAACAGTTATCTGCAAGGAACACACATCAAGGGAATCAATAGGGATAAGAACATCGTGTTCAAATACCCCAACATGGTTCACCATGTCAATTGCTAGATATAAGTCAAAGGAATTCGATCAAACAGTGAGAGGCTTGCTTGCATCTGTAAATAAAAACATGGGGCTGGTTGCCACATAATTAACCCGTGGCAGGGTAGATACCACTTCTGTATAAGGAAAATTCAGGGGTGTAAGATGGTTGGTAGTCGGATAAAGACTAATGAATGAAAGATGGTCAACAATCACAATGTTTCCATTGTGAGAAAAAGACATCACACGAAAGAGTGTCGATACAAAAACTTTCATTACATAGACATAGTCTCGCCCAAGGAGAAAATTGAAATCCAAGGCGCCTCAAACTACCATAAGATCAATACAGACAATTTTACCTTCCAATGTAATAGGAAACTTAGGAAGGATCCATAAATGTTCACTAATGTTTCTGTTAAAAGATGGCAGATTCTGTGTAACAAGCACAAGCTGAAGGGAAACCAAAGCTTGCCAAGAAGTTGAGGATACAATACTAATAGAAGTACCTTCATCAACATCGTGCGATGCAAATTCTTACAATAAACCTTCACAATTATTTGGAAACAAATGGAAGAAGGAAGACAAGGTTCCGTTAGTCTATTCCAATCAAAGGAAAATACCTCAGTACTTGGAAGGGGTTCTGTAGAAACATTTAAAATGCCCCCTTGCGTAGAAGAATATGATGTAACAAGAAGAACCTGATCGGTATGAATTTCACTCTCTACAGGAAGAGTGGGATCAAATGAATGTGAAATCAAGCCGACCACTTGATCAACTAATGGATCATCAACCTGAGTGATATGAGTTTCACTCTCCAATGGAAGAGTGGGATTGACTCTACCTGGAATTAGATCAATCATTTCGTCAATTGACGATAGGTTGGGAGAAAATTTATGGTAAATAGTTGGAATTTTTTGCTGTGGAACAATAAAGTTATCCAAAAATTTTGAGGCTTCATTCATATGAGGGAAAATGTGACTTTGATGAATCTCTTTTCATAACCTACAAGGAAACCAAACTTCACCCTTTTTCCCAGGAATCTGAAAATCGCTGGTTGATGGATCAACGGTAAGTCGATAGGATTTTTCTGACCATACTTCCAAGACCTTAGGAATACCAAGACAATTGATAAGGAAGTGGTCACCCTTACAAAGCTTGCAAGGGTATTTGGGCTTGCGATGGATGTTGGAAGTTTCCTCAACATTACCAATACTTACAACCATGTTTGGTTGGTTGGTTGACTTTTTTCTTATATTGATTCTTCTTATTCTTCCCTTTCTTCTTCTTCTTAGCCACCTGGTTACTAGCATCAAGGCTTTTACCAAGCGAAGAAGAAGAAAGGGACGAAGACATGTTGGGTGAAGAAGGTAAATAGTCAACATGAGGTTGGTGATGTTGAGGCATCCGGTTGAGGTGGAACAATTTGAATATTCGAGGCTAACGAAGTTGAAAATAACCATATTGGTAAACCTATGGTAAATCTAGGTAATTACAATGTAGCCATATAAGGAGGACCAACATTTACAAAGCAAGGAAAAGTACTAGGATTCTCGTTAAGAGGGGTTCCTTGGTTGGTAAATTCTGGAACTGTTTCCATTAGATTCAAATTCAGTGAATTTTATTAACAATTTAAAAATATTAACAATTCAAATTCACAATCCACACCTAAGGTCTCTAAAAAGTAAAAACAAATAAATGAACATGCGCTATCAAATCTATGAGTCAAAACACACACAAACAATTTGTTTTCATAGCAAAATCACTAGTTGGTGATGAAATCCAACATCACAAAGGTCAATGTGAAAAACTAGCTATTGGAATAGTTACCTTGACAACCTAATTAATGAAACAGTCTGGTGCAATTAACTCCACTATGCCATCTCGAGTGAAGATTACCCTCCAAAAATTCCAAGTGAGTCTAGTCAACATCTGTTCCAGGTACAGTGGGACCTTCCCTCCACCGTCACCTTGGGAAAAATCCTAAGATTATAGCCACTAAGGTTACCAACTGAGACAATCAAACATGGGGGAAATATCTGTGGCCCGATATACACGCAAGGGTAGAGTAGCTAAGCTCAATCCCCTTGAAAGCTCCTCGACATGGTAAATCCGAGGTTTACTGACAAGTTATCTCAGACTCCTCGACAATGGTTAATCCGAGGTTTACCGTTTGTAATGCGTGCACATCTTCTATTTTTACCAATGAAGTAGGTACAATTACTCCACTGGGTCCGATATGACCTCGTGCTTGACTCTTTTAAGAAGAGATTCCCAGAGAAAAATTGCAACAATTGGA
Source organism: Pinus albicaulis (assembly GCA_034641835.2). Taxonomy (NCBI): domain Eukaryota; kingdom Viridiplantae; phylum Streptophyta; class Pinopsida; order Pinales; family Pinaceae; genus Pinus; species Pinus albicaulis. Next base: position 742,574,190 of record CM076573.1, on the reverse strand, counting down.
ATTTTTCCTTACCGCAAGATACTATTGTTTGTTTAGTTGCTTTGGAAAGTTGACTACTCCCTATTCCAAAGCACTAATATTGAACTAGATTGGTGGAAAGAGCCCTAGAAAATGTAAAAATTTCTAGATGAATTTTATTTAGCGCTGTGTGATTTTGGCTATTTTTTACTCAAAGGGTAAATGGATATGAAACCAGTGGTGTTATGACCTGACCCAAAACTGAATGCAATCGAATATGATAATGTAATATTTTCACTTCGATGAATCCTAACTAAAGTAAGGAGAGAGGTTCCATTCACTTCCAACGATGCAAAAATTGATAAATAAGAGAAAATATAACAAATTCTCTAAGGCATTAATTTTAGTAAGAAAACACTAATGCAAATAAATTTCTATTTTTATGTTTTAAAACAAGCATAAAACATGTAAATTCAAATCGGGCTATTTTTCAATGAGAGACACTATCTTTTTTATTGATGAAATAACTCTCTAAAACAGACATAAATGAATATATGATGAGATTCACTGAAAAAAAGAGATTCACACAACTAATTATTGAAGCGAAAGATTCTTTTTTGATAGATCAACAAACCAAAAGACTCTTTTTTGATAGATCAACAAACCAACAAAAAATCAAAACCCAAAATTGTAAAGATGAGCGATTTTCCTCAATAAGACAATCAAAGAAACTGATCTAAATCTACGCTTAACTTTTCCAGAATGTAAACTATGCAGTTGTAATCTATGCACAATTCGCTTGAAAACTACGCAAATGTAAACTATGCACATTTTTCATTCTTATTCTGAAAATGATAATTCTAACTATGCAAATGTAATCTATGCAAGAGAATTATCAAACACAAGATAATTCCAAATCAGTGAAAGAACAAAAAGACTATTTTCCTTCACCAATGTAATTTAAAGAACCAATCAAGTGTAAGTAAAGAAATTTGGGTGAGAACTCCAAAGGTCAAAAGTAAAAACACTCAAAGGAGATAACACTCAGACACAATTTAGCCCCCTCGGTGAATGAGGGGGATTTTTTTTTGCAAAAACAAAAGCAAAAAGATGCAAAAATTGTTAAGAAGTTGAGACAAACCTCGAAGTAATGACCAAGGGAAATCAAATTAAGAATTTCTCAAACAATAAAATTCAAAACACCCAATTAACTTAACAGAGACTTAATGAGATTGTAAACAAGCTAACATGATCATAAAAACCAAAAATCTGGACTTAAATTAGAGAAACCTTAACTTTAAAAAAAAATTTACAGGGTTGCGCAGGTAGACAACAAAGTTCAGTGCACATGCGCACTGTTTCTAAAGAAAAATTGTGCACATCTGCAGCCTGTTTCTAAACAAAAACTGCGCAAATCAGAAATTTAAATGAAAAATTTCAATTCTTAAAAGGGTCTAAAGGCATCAAAGGTTACAAAATGACACAAAGGAGAAATCGTTCCCAGTATGGTCACCAATTTGTTTTCTGGATTAATCTCTCTTACGGACAAGAGCGATCTCCCTAGTACCCAAATAGGTAATTAGAAACAAACAACCATTTGAATGCATCTTTCTCTAAACTATTATCATTTTAGATTATTATAACTTAGAAATGAGGAGGTTATGCTCCTACCTTTTAATCGAGACGTTTGATGTAGCCTTTTGCCTTTCGCTCCAAAGAAATCCTTCAATGCTGAGAAGAACCTGTAATCACAAACAAGAAAAGGAACAAAGTACCTACAGTATATAAAAAAAAAAACACCAGTTCAACTTAATGATCAAGGAGGCTAAGTATTGACATTGTTTCAATGAATTTAAAAACAAGACATTGAGAAAAATAGATGCATATGTATTATCAAGAATTAAAAAGTGTAATCTTACAACACCTTGATGTTGTAAGCCTCTTCCAATTGCCTCCTTTTCTTCCCTTGATGACAAGCTCTTCAAACCCAAAACCAACATCATGAGTTTACAAATTCCAACCCAAAAGTCTCCCATTCCTTTATTCCTATGCTGAATTTATAGGGAGGATGAGTAGGTTTCTAGTTCCACTTCTAAAGGGATATGATCCTTAAGAAAAGGAGTTTAGTTCCATATGCCAAGGGATGATGCACATGTATGTAGCGGTTTAAGGTTTCTAATTTGGAAAAGATTCATCAACCAAAGCTTCTATAACTTACTTTTTTTATTTTTATGTGTGTGAACAAACCTGCGCAGTTTTTAGTGGAAGAACGTGTGCAAATTTGCGTAGTCTACAATGGAAGAAATTGCGCATGCACAGGTTATATACAGGGAAACCACACAAATTCTCAAAAAGGGGTTTTAAGTAGTGAAAACCAAAATTCCTTTTGTCCTTGATATTATTTTACTTCAAGCTTCATAGGGGATTCATTTGAGACACTCCATCGGATGGCAGGATTTTCCGAATTGATAGTCATGGTGACAAATTTTAGTGTAACACTATTAGGGATTTGTCTTTTGGTAAAAAATTGTATTAATCAAAGAGTCATGTTTATGAAGAGTTAAGTCACACTTGTATGACTCCAGACTGTGTCACATAAGCCTTGAAGATTGCACACAAATGATGATCAATATCAACGTTGGAGAACCCTTCAAGTCAACCTTCATCATGCAGGAATATATACTCTACAAGTCGGCCTATAAACAGTGTTCAAGTTGGCCTCACTACACATGGACATGTCAGCTCAATTACAGGTGGGGTAAACTATATATACCCTATATATTGCGCAAAAAAAGGAAATACAAAAACTCGATCTTCTCAGAGTTTTTCGGTCAAGGATTAAGGAGATCAAGACTGCAGATTGTGGACACAAGGAACATGGTTACTACAATTAATAAAAGTGCGAAGGAAGGGAGATATAACATCTTATATTTATGTGAAGACTTGCTGACTAGATTGCAGGAATAACCTCAGATATATGACAACGTTAAGGTGTGGATAAGGCTGTGTATTATATGATTATTTTAAGGTGGATAGGGCTTCGGTGAAGTGAAAATAAGGTCTGAAATAAGGTGCGTGGAAAGGGCTGTGATCAAAGTGCGAAGTCACAACACTATGAAAAATACAAGGTCACAATTCTATGATGACATGATTATGTAAGGATATCACTACAATATAGGGTATACTATTCATCACAATAGAATAGTGTGTACAACTCATCACTACAGTATAGACATCATACTGATGTAATAAGCAAGGATATCATACAATAAAAGAAGAGAGAATACAAATAGAGACCGAGTTCTCTAGTCTTGGTGCAGAACGACGTAGGAAAGAAGGATCAATTTAAGGAATCAATGAAGAAGCAGTATCAAGGTCTTGGAGGCATACAAGGATCAAGGGTCTGTGTCATGGTCATGGTACTTGTCATCTAAAAGTCTATAAGAAGAATTTATTGTGGGTTTTCCTCTCCAAGAGGGAGAGGTTTTAGCTCTAGCTCAAAGAGCCTAAATTTGTGTCTCTTGTGTTTTGGTAATTGACTTGATGAAAAACATAACAAGCTAATAAGATAAGACATAAGTAAAGGAAGTAAGCTCACAAGTAATTATCAAGAATAAATTTGAATTAATCACTGCTCTACCAAATTCTCAACATGGTATCAGAGATAAGGTGCTGAAGATGAGGGCTACTTTACAAAGAGACACGCAAAGAAGCAAGAATCAAAGTCTAGATTGAAAGATCAATTTAGTTTGCAAGGAAGATTCTCAAGGATTCACTCTTCAAAAGGATAATCTTTTCCATCAAAGATTTACATTGAAGATATTTTCCATCATCACCATTGAAGACATCTACATTGGAGTTCCGAACTTCATCTTCATCAAAGAATCTGCTAAAAGGAGAGAGTCACCTTACTCAAGTAAGTATCTATGACCTTATATAAATCTGTCAATATGAATTATTGTATAGAGAGCAACAAATTGGTTGGGTCATCAAACTTTAGTGCATGAAATAAAAGGACATATTTGAATCTAATTGAAAATGAAGTTATGGGCTTCATCGAAGGATCTACAAGTCAACCTCCAAAATAAGACATTCTAGCATATATCAAATACATGAAGGGAGACTTAAGAGCCCGAAGGATTCTTATAAAATCCATAAAGGACTCTCTCATTCCCTATGTATCAAAGCTAGAAACCTCAAAATAAATATATGATAAATTGGTGGAATTTTTCTTGAAAGGTTCCGCAAGGGAAATAATATCCCCGAGACAAAAATTATACAAATTGAGAATGTCAAGAAAGGAAGGAATAATTCCATATATGATGGAAATTTTCGCAATACGAGATCAACTACAGAAATTATGAGAACCAATGTCTGATAGAAAAATTATCACTATGATACAAAATGATCTACCTAAAGAATGGGGAAGTTTCACTTTTGACATCAATGGGAAAGAAGAAGCAATACCATTCCAGGATCTATGTAAGATAGTAGAATCAAGATTTAAAGCCAAAATTGATATAGGATCAAGTGAATGGAATCAAGCCTTTGCAACCATGTCTAGGAAGAAAGGAAGATTCAGTAAATTTGGTCCTCAGAATAAGAGAAGAAATATGGACAAAGCACAATGCTTTGGATGTAATGTTTTTGGGAATTATAAAAGGGATTGACCTAAATCTGGGAAGGACAAGAGGAAAAAGGAAGAAGCCCACGAAAGGGAAGAACCCGATGCAAATAAATCTAAGAAAAAAGAAGCAAAATATCTCTAGTATGATTGAGATCATATTTCTCTTTAAGTGATTTCTATTGGTTGTAAAAATAGTATGATAGGAAGCAATGTATATTGATAACATCATGATAGAAGCATGGATGAAGCACTTGGAGAAGTAGCTCCTGGAAACCTCACCGATAACAACATTGACAGAATACAGTCATCAAGATCAAGGGTCATCATTAAATAAATATAGAAATAGGTGATGTCAGTGTCTAATGGAGTTATATATAGGTTCACTGGTTAGAATGAAAGCAAAAGGTTTCATCGAGAATTCTATGTTAAATTTTTTTGGGATCAGGATATGATGACATATTGATGAAGCAGGGAAATGTTAGGATATTACGACACATAGGAAATATTTAAGAATAACTTAGTCTAGTGTAGAGTTAGGTAAAGTGTGTTTCTTTACCATGTACATTTGTAACTTATAATCTGACAGTCATGATTTGTAGTGATTCGACTGTTATCTCTCACCTTCGTATTAACGACACTTGATCCGTGGCTTAATACCCGATTGGTCCATGATCTCTATTTAAAGAGCATGGAGGGTCATTTTTTCGGTAACCGTTTATGAGAGAAACATATGTAACTTTTTTTTTATATTAATAAATTGCTTGAAGTGGCCGCGTTGGCTCAGGTCGTGGACTGTTTCCGTCTTTGAGGGTTTTAACCACGTGATTATACTGGTGTACTGATTTGTGATCTGTTTGTGAGCGGTGACCTTTGGTTCTTGATCTAAGGAACTTACCTTGTAAATTCCTACATGATATCAACGCTGTTTTGAGGGCCGCGTCCATTGTTGATCAAAATTCGAAGCCGGTTTGACTGCATGCGAATGTCGTTTTGTAGATATACTATTTCTGAAAATTTTTGGGCTTGGATAACTACTCAGTTGTGTCCAGAGCATTTGTTACAGTAAGGAACACCTTTCATTTCATACGAAAAGGTTTCCGGCTGCCCAAGTTATGACAGTTTAGATCTGGAGGTATAAAGCATCTGTTTTGCAGTTATATTTGTTAATAGTTCTGGTTATTTCGGTTCCCTCTTTTCATTTTCGGTTTTTAGGTTTTATTTATTTTCCGGATCTATACCCTCTTCTTTGTGTATGCTCTTTTCTGTGCACTGCGTGCGATCTCGGAAAATCATAAATAGGAAGAAGAGATTGTCTTTGTGCGATCTAGGGAAATCAGAAAAAGTGTAAAAAGTGATAGTTGCCGGTAAGGCTAACTGAAAATATAACATTTTTTCGTAAGGCTTTGCATTTCGTTTTTTTTTTTTTTGCTCGGTTTTTGTGCAAGAAAAGGCATGCACACCGAAGAGTTAAAAAAGAAAAAAAGAAAAAAAAAAGAAAAAAAGAAAAAGGAAAAAAAAAACACCTTCCTCCTTTCATATAATAACGTGATCCTTTTACTATCTCACTTGGTGACGGGTTAGTTTATGAGAATAGAGGTATTGGGTTCAAGTCTCCTTCTCAATCTTCTTTTGTAAAAAGTCTTTTTAAAAGGGGCAGATTTTTTTTTTTAAAAAGCCGCACTTCATCCCGTTCCTGTAACTCTTCGGCATCTACAACTCAGATTTTTCAAAAGGCATAGCTTCTTCATCCGGAAGCCGTTTTTTTGAAACGGCCTAATTTTTCGAGATCTTTCCATTGGAGAAGTTATTTTCAGCTTTTCACAGCTTCAGTTTTAAAAAAAAATGAAAAGTGCATGCCCGATTATTCTTAACAGCACCAATTATTTCCAATGGCTACCTCACATGGTAGATATACTTAGAATTAAAGGAATTTATAGAGTAGGCACAGGACAAGAAAATAAACCTTCTAATGATGATAAAACTGCTAAATGGGAAAATAAATAAGATCAAGCATGAGGGTTAATAGGAATGTCCATTGCTTAAGATCTTCGATTTCATATCCTTGACATTGACACCCCTGATGAAGCCCTGGAAAAACTAAAAAATGTTTTTGGCATTCAAAATCAAATCAAGGCCCACCAGCTTGAAAATGAGTTGCTTACTTTGGACCCCAATAATTTCTCCTCCATTGAATATTTTTTGTCCAAATTTAAGACCCTCATGATTCTTTTAGAAGGTTGTAAGATCAAAAAGGACGACGATAGCCTCATCTATTTCATTCTTGCTAAGATTGGCCCTGCATACTCTGTATTTGTTTCCGCCTTCCATTCCACCAGAGAAGCCATCATTTCTTCAGGAATCACCTATAAGAATCCCTCTTTTGATTCCTTTTGCGATTTTCTGATAAGAGAACAAGAAAAACTTTTACACCTTGGTCTTATCACTGCTGGAAACGCTTCTAAGAAAGCCTTAGCAGCCCAAAAACAACCATATCAAAAGAATCCAAAGAAGCAGTATCCTAAAAAATACGGTCCTAAATCAAACAGGGGCCCTAAGAAATTTTAGCCACAAACTGAAAAATCAAATCACCAAAATAATAAGGCAAATCAAAACAAAGGGAAGAAGACATATAGGCATTGCAACTTTTGCAATCCGGATGGCCATATAGAGTCCAAATGTTTTAAGAAGATGGAAGCCTTAGAAGCAGCAATGAAGAAGCACAACATTAGTTTGGAGCACTCTTCACCTTCATCTTCAGGCATGGCACTTTCTGCTTGTGGTTGTCAAGCATCAAGATCTGGTTATGCATTAAATGTATCTTCTTCTTCTCCTTCTCATGAGTAGCTCATTGATTCTGGAGCTTCTTACCACATGGCTAAAAATAAATCCATGTTTTCTTCTTTAAATTATTGTAACACCAAACATATTTATGTTGGTGATGATATATCTCTTAGTGTTGTAGGATTTGGAACCATTCATCTAGTTAATGGTTAGTTTAATGATGTACTATGTGTTCCTACCTTGTCATGCAACCTTCTATCTGTTTATCAGATAACTCATTCAGGTGAAGGGAAAATAGTAGAATTATCACCTCATGATGTTGTAATCAAGGACCTCAAAGATCCTAAACATATTTAAGCTACTGGCATTGCTGATGATTCGACAAGGTTGTCTAAGTTTGACAACTTTGGGTCATCATGTCTTCCCTCTGTTTTTGTTGCTCATAATGATGTAAGCAAACTTTGGCATGAGCGATTTGGTCACTTAAACTATCGCTTTCTTCAAACTCTATGTAAGGAAAATATGGTGATGGGCCTTCCTATGGTATCTTGCCGAGATGGTGTTTTCTCCAGATGTGTACTCGAAAAACATCATCGGGATAGTTTTGACAAACGTGCCTCTTGGCATGCTTCAGCCCCTTTGCAGCTAGTGCACAATGATTTATGTGGTCCACTTCTTTTTGTTTATTTCTCTGGTTACAAGTAATTCTTAACTTTCAGTGATGATTTTTCTAGACGCACTTGGGTATATTTCTTAAAACTCAAGAGTGAAGTTTTTAACATGTTCTTGGCCTTTAAGGCCTTTGTTGAGAAACAATTTGGGCATCAAATTCTTAAGTTAAGATCAGACAATGGCAGAGAATATGTTAACAACAAATTTATCAACTTATGCACTGAGCATGGTATTCAATTGCAACACACTGTTCCATATACTCCACAAAAAAATGGTGTAGATGAAAGGAAGAATCACACCTTAAAAGAAATGGCTAATTGTATGCTTCAAACTAAAGGACTTGGTCTCAATTTTTGGGCAGAAGCCATTAATTGTGCAAATTACATAGTAAATCGCACTCCTACTAAGGTTTTAAATAATATAACTCCAGAAGAAGCTTGGATCTCAATCAAACCAGATGTAATTCACTTTCATGTTTTTGGAAGTGATGCTTGGGCCCATATTCCAGATGCGAAACATAAAGCCTTAGAACCTAAGAGTGAAAAATGTAATTTTTTTGGATATTCTGAAGATGTCAAAGGATATAGAATTCTTCAAACAAAATCCAAAAATATAATCATTAGAAGAGATGTAAAGTTTGATGAAAATATATCGGCCTGCGAGCATAGTTCGGCGGGTTGTGCTACCTTTGGCCTGCGAGCTTGATTTGGCATATGTGCCACCTCTCTCTCTCTCTCTTCTATTTTTAATAGCATTCCTTCTTGTTCAGATGATGACAACGAGGATGAAAATCCTCCTCCACCTCTTTAAATTGTTCCTTATACTCCACCGCTTCCAAGATGGGTCCGCTCTACTCGGGATGTAGCAGGTTCTCTTGCAGGTGACCCTGCCGATTGACGACGTACACATTCTCAGTTCGAAAGAGCTTCTTCCTTATTGGCTCAAGTTCCAGAAAATCCTAATCCAGAAACCTTTGAAGAAGCCTCCAGTCATCCAGCTTGGGATAAATCTATGAATGAAGAATATCGTTCCTTATTGGCGAATGATACTTGGGATATTGTTCCTCTTACAAAAGGAAGAAAACTTGTCAAATGAAGATGGGTTTACAAAACAAATTTTGGACTAGATGTAAAAGTGGATAGACATAAAGCTCGTCTTGTCACTAAAGGATTTTCACAAGTTGAAGGCTTTGAATATACTGAAACCTTCTCCCCTGTTGCCAAAATTAATTCTATTCGTCTTGTTCTTTCCCTTGCTGCTTCCTTTAAATGGGAAGTCCATCAAATGAATGTTAAATCTGTCTTCTTACATGGAGATTTACACGAAGAAATCTACATGGAAAAACCCCCTGGCTTTATCCAAAACGACTCTAGCCTTGTTTTTCGCCTTAGGAAGTCTCTCTATGGTCTCAAACAAGCTCCTCAGGCTTGGTATGCCAAAATGGATAGATTTCTATTAGATAATGGATTTTCTAGGTGTCATTCTGAAAACACTGTCTACACCAAGAAAGTGGGTAAGTCCCTCACCATCCTTTTTATTTATGTTGATGAGCTTATCCTTACTGGTAGTGATCCAAACCATATAAACCATGTGAAGTCTAGCCTCAAAAAGAAGTTTGAAATGACAGACTTAGGACACTTGCATTATTTCCTTGGTCTTCAAGTCTTGCAATCCAAGAAAGGCATTACCCTCTCTCAGTCCAAGTATGCTTGTGATCTTCTACACCACTTTCACATGGAAGACTGTAAGCCAGCCCCTTCTCCCTTTTAGTCTGGAGTCAAGCTTTCAGTCACTTGTACTACCCCTGAATTTGATGCTACCTTATATCATCAACTTGTTGGTAAAATTTTGTATCTAACCCACACCTATCTTGACCTTTCCTTTGCCGTTAGTCTTGTCGCTCGGTTTATGTACCAACCTTATGAAAGTCACTGGAAAGCGGCTAAAAGAATACTTCTATATATTCGAGGTACATTTCAGTTTGGGATTCATTACAGTGCAGGAGCATCTCCATTGTTGATTGGTTTCAATGATTCTGATTGGATTGGTGAACCTAATGATCGAAAGTCTACTACAGGATATGTATTCATTCTTGGTTCAGGACCTATTACTTGGTCTTGTAAGAAATAAAGTGCCATCTCTCTTTCTTCAACAAAAGTAGAGTATCGTGGTGCAGTTGAAGTCAACAAGGAAGCCATGTGGCTTCGTCAGATTCTGTCTGAATTTGGTCTTCATCAGCATCATCCAAATACACTTTGGTGTGATAATCAGAGTGCCATTTAGCTATGTAAATATTCATTTCAACATCAACGTATGAAACACATTGAAATCCACATACACTTCATCAGAAAGCTCATTCATGATCGTGTTCTTGAAGTGCAGTACTGTCCAACCAATGATCAAGTAGCCGATATCTTTACGAAGGCTCTCACAGAAGAAAAGTTTACCAAACTTCGATCCATGCTTGGAGTTCAGGAAAGTTGTCATTAAGGGGGGATAGGCTCTAATGCCTCCTTCCTTCTCCTATTGTGTCAATTTTGACGTAAATCCTTCAATCCTATCCCAATTTGTTCTTAAGGGGGGATGTTAGGATATTTCGACACATAGGAAATAGGCTCCTTTTGTGTCACCTTTATAAATCCTTCAATCCTATCCCAAGTTGTTCTTAAGGGGGGATGTTAGGATATTCCGACACATAGGAAATAGTTAAGAATAACTTAGTCTAGTGTAGAGTTAGGTAAAGTGTGTTTCTTTACCATGTACATTTGTAACTTATAATCCAATGATCACGATTTGTATCTCTCTCCTCGGTATTAATGACACTTGATCCATGGCTTAACACTCGATTGGTCCATGATCTCTATTTAAAGAGCATGGAGGGTCATTTGTCTAGTAACCATTTATGAGAGAAACATATGTAACTTTTCTTTTTATATTAATAAATTCCCTGAAGTGGCCGTGTTGGCTCAGGCCGTGGACTGTTTCCCTCTTTGAGGGTTTTAACCACGTGATTATATTGGTGTACTGATTTGTGATCTGTTTGTGAGCGGTGACCTTTGGTTCTTGATCTAAGGAACTTACCTTGTAAATTCCTATAGAAAAAGGGATGGAGTTCTTCATTCTAGTAAAATTGTTGTAGGATGACTCAAAATATAAGGGATGAGGTACATATAAATATATGATGACATTGGATGCTGTGAAGTCATGTCATGTGGTTGTAGGTGATGAAATTCTATCTTTAGAAGTATGATCAAAGGAAGAAGGATCTATTCTAGTGCACAGGTTTCCACTAACAAATAAAAACAAATATGTCCTCGTATGGAATTTAAGGTGGTTGTATGCAAACAAGGAACTAGATATTGCAAGTTCCTGAGAATAAAGCTGTGTGGAGAAAGCAAGGAAGAGATCATGTTGCAACCATGTCAAGAAGTAGTTATCATCCGGAAGCCAAGAAGATGTGACTAGGAGATCTCCTGGGAAGATATGTGGACTCTGATAGAAATATGGTAAAGAAGAAGACCCTTGATAAAACATGCCTTTAGGAGATGTGTTAATCTGAACAGGGAATATCGATGCCTACAGGAAGATGTCATGGTGAAAGATCATCACCAAGGTAACTTTTGATTTAAAAGTTCATATGTATATGTTTATCTGGATGAGTTTATGCAGGACTGCCAATCATGTGGAAGGATGTAAGATCCTTGGGAGATGGTTCGAAGGAAAGTAGCATGGCATAAAGGTGGACCAGATGCGAAAGACTGACGAATCATTTTCTGATGGTTGATATGACTCCTGGATGAAAGTGATGGATGATTTGTGCCCTATGAAGCCAAAAGTTGAAGAGTCCTTAATATCGAAATCCATGACATTGAGGGGAGGAATTCTTCATGAGCAGCTGGGTGTCTCACCATTGTTGCTGCAGGTCCCTGGTTGAGAGGGAGCCTGGTGGTAAGTTTCATGCTTGGAAAAAACTTGAAGTATGTCCTTCCTGAGTTAAGTGGGAGTGACATATATGATTCTTAATTCATGTGTCATGCACTAGACAAGGACTAACAACCGTAAGTCTTAGTGAAGGCGATGAGGAGAGAATGGATAAACTCATAATTCTGGTCATCTCTTGGGAAGACATAATGGAGGATTGAGTAATCATTTGGCATCCGATACTCTTTGAGAATGAGATAGGCAGACGAAAAATATATGTGTAGTCAGACCAATATTATTTTGAGGGCCGGCTACCCCAAGAGAAGAAGAACCAAGAAGGTCATACTTTAGGAATACGTGGTGGAGTATGTACCCTGGAGAGACAATGACTATGGTTCTATAAGTCATGTGTCTCGCCAACATTGTAGCCCATTGTCTCGTTGAGAGATGGGGTTGTTAGTCAAGGCCTTACACTAGGAAAATGTTGGTTGATATGATGCTATATAGATGCGATTGCCAATCCGATTCTTCTTATGAGATTCTTCAGTTTGAAAGTGACCATGTACCTGTATGAATACCTCCCTAGTTAAGAGGAGAAAGAGAGGCGGACTAGATCACGCTCATATTTACTATGTAATTATGTATTTATGTAAAGAAGAAGACAAATATAATAAATATATTTTAGGTATGCTTTCCTCATGGGTTTCATGAGAAAGGTTTTATTATAGGTCAATAGACTTCTTCTTGATGTCTATTAGGGATTTTTCTTCTGGTAAAAAATTGTATTAATTAAAGAGTCATGTTTATGAAGAGTCAAGTCACACTTGTATGCCTCCAGACCATGTCACATAATCCTTGAAGATTGCACACAAATGATGATCAAGGTCAGACCCTTCAAGTCAGCCTTTGTCACCCAGGAAGATACAATCTACAATTGGCTTATAAACAATGTTCAAGTGGACCTCACTAAACATGGATAGGTCAGCTCAATTCCAGGTTTGATCAACTATATATACCCTATATACTATAAAATATAACACAAAAACTCACTTTCTGAGTTTTTCGATCAAGGATTAAGGAGATTCAAGACCGCGGATTGCGTACATAAGGAACAAAATAAGGCTATAGTGAATAAAAGTGTGAGTGTTTGGAGATATAACATCATATATATATATATATATATATATATATATATATATGAAGGCTTGCAGACCAGATTGTAGGAATAACCTTGGATATATGATTGTGTTAAGGTGCAGATAAGAATGTGTATTATATTACTGTGTTAAGGTGCATAGGGTTGTGTTGAAGTGCAAATAAGGTCTGAAAGAAGGCGCATGGAAAGGGTTGTCATAAAAGTGCGAAGTCACAACATTGTGACAAATGCAAGGTCACAGTTCTATGATGACAAGATTATGTAAGGATATCACTACAATATAGGGTATACTATTCATCACTACAGAAAAATGTGTACAACTCATCACTATAATATAGAAACCGTGCGGATGTAATAAGGAAGGATATCATACAATCAAAGAAGAGAGAATACAAGTAGAGATCGAGTTCTCTAGTCTTGGTGCAAAACAATGCAGGAAGATGCATGAAAGAAGGATCAGTTCAAGGAATCAATGAAGAAGAAATATCAAGGTCTTGGAGGCATACAAGGGTCAAGGGTCTATGTCATGGTCATGGTACTTGTCATCTGAAAGAATATAAGATGAATTTATTGCGAGTTTTCCTCTCTAAGTGGGAGAGGTTTTGGCTCTGGCTTGAAGACCCTAAATATGTGTCTCTTATGTTTTTGTAACTGACTTGATGAAAAAAATAATAAGCTAATAAGATAAGACATAAGTAAAGTAATTAAGCTCATAATTAATTATCAAGAAGAGAATTTGAATTAATCACTGCCCTACCAAATTATTAACATGGTATCAGAGCTAAGGTGCTGAAGACGAGGGCTACTTGACAAAGAGACACTCAAAGAAGCAAGAATCAAAGTCTACATTGAAATATCAATTCAGTTTTCAAGGAATATTCTCAAGGATTCACTGATCAAAAGGATAATCTTTGCCATCAAAGATTTACATTGAATATATTTGACATCATCACCATTGAAGACATCTACATTGGAGTTCTGAACTTAATCTTCATAAAATAATTTGCTAAAAGGAGAAAGTAACCTTACTCAAGTAAGTATCTATGACCTTATATAAATCTGTCAATATTACTTATTGTATAGAGGGAAACAAATTAGTTGGGTCATCAAACTTTAGTGCATGCAAGAAAAGGACATATTTGAATCTAATTGAAAATGAAGTTATGGGCTTCATCGAAGGATCTACAATTCAACCTCCAAAATAATACACTCTAGCATATATCAAATACATGAAGGGAGACTTAAGATCTCGAAGGATTCTTATATAATCTATAAAGGATTCTCTCATTCCCTATGTATCAAAGCTAGAATCCTCAAAAGAAAGATATGATAAATTGATGGAATTTTTCTCGAAAGGTTTTGCAAGGGAAATAATATCCCTGATACAAAAATTATGCAAATTGAGAATGTCAAGAAAGGAAGTAATAATTTCATATTTGATGGAGATTTTTGCAATACGAGATCAACTACAGAATTTGGGAGAAGTAATGTTTGATGGAGAAATTATCACTATGATACAAAATGATCTACCTAAATAATGGGGAATTTTCACTTCTAGCATCAAGGGGAAAGAAGAAGCAATACCATTCTAGGATCTATATAAGATAGAAAAATCAAGATTGAAAGCCAAAAATGATATAGGATCAAGTGAAGGGAATCAAGCCTTTGCAGCCATGTCCAGGAAGAAGGGAAGATTCGGTAAATTTGGTCCTTAGAATAAGAGAAGAAATATGGAAAAAGAATGATGCTTTGGATGTAATGTTTTTGGGTATTATAAAAGGGATTGTCCTAAATATGGGAAGGACAATAGGAAAAAGGAAGAAGCCCATGAAAGGGAAGAACATGATGGAAAGAAATCTAAGAAAGAAGAAGCGAAATATCTCTAGTATGATTGAGATCATGTTGATATTTAATTTTTTTCTATTGGTTGTAAAATAGTATGATAGGAAGAAATGTATATTAATAGCATCATGATAGAAGCATGGAAGAAGCACTTGAAGAAGTAGCTCCTGGAAACCTCATTGATAACAAAATTGATGGAAGTAAGTAATCAAGATCAAGGGTAATCATTCAATAAATATAGAAACATGTGCTGTAAGTTTCTAATGGAGTTCTCTATGGGTTTAGTGGTTAGAGTGAAAGAAAAAGTTTTCATCGAGATTTCTATGTTACAAAATTCTGGGATTAGGATATGATGACATATTGATGAAGCATGTCAAAGGGATTAAGTTCTTCATTCTAGTAAAATTGTTGTAGGATGACTCAAAAGAAAAGGAATGAGGTACATATAAATATATACTGACACTGGATGCTGTGAAGTCATGTCATGTGGTTGCAGGTGATGAACTTGTATCTTTAGAAGTATGATAAAATAAATAAGGATCTCTTATAGTGCACATGTTGCCACTAACAAATAAAAACAAATATGTCCTCATATGGAGTATGAGGTGGTTGTATATAGACAAGGAACTAGACATTGGGAGTTCCTGGGAATAAAGTTGTGTGGGGAAAACAAGGAATATATCATGAAGTGAAACCATGTCGTGAGGGGATTATCACTCGGAAAACAAGAAGATGTGACTAGGAGATCCTTGGGAAGAGATGTGGACTCTGATAGAAGTATGGTAAATAAGAAGTCCGTTGAAAAAAATTATCTTTAGGAGATGTGTCAATCTGAATAGAGGATGCCTATTCCTACAAGAAGATGTCATGGTGAAAGATCATCACTAAGGTAACTTTTGATTTAGAAGTTCATATGTATATGTTTATCTAGATGTGTTTATGCAGGGCTTCCAATCATGTGGAAGGATGTAAGATCCTTGAGATATGGTTCGAAGGAAAGTAGCATGGCATAAAGGTGGACCAGATGAGGAATACTGATGAATCAATTTCTGATAGTTGACACGACTCATGGATGAAAGTGATGGATGATTTGTGCCCTATGAAGCCAAAAGTTGAATATTCCTCAATATCAAAATACATGACATCGAGGGGAGGAATTCTTCATGAGCAGATGGCTATCTCACCATTGCTATTGCAGGTCCCTGGTTGAGAGGGAACCTGGTGGTAAGTTTCTTACTCGGAAGAAACTTGAAGTATGTCCTTCCTGAGTTAAGAGGGAGTGACATATATGATTGTCTAATTCATGTTTCATGCAATAGAATAGGACTAACAACTGTAAGTCTTAGTGAAGGCCATGAGGAGAGAATGGATAGACACATCATTCTGGTCTTCACTTTGGAAGACAGAATGGAGGATTGGGTAATAATCTGGCATCCGATAATCTTTGAGAATGAGATATGGAATTCATGATAAGAGTAGTTGGGGACCGATATTATTTGAGGCCTAGCTACCCAAGAGAAGAACAGTCCAAGAAGGTAATACTCTAGGATCACTTGGTTGGAGTATGTACCCTAGATAGACAATGACTATGGTGTCTATAAGTCATGTGTCTCGCCAACATTGTAGCCCATTGTCTCGTTGAGAGATGGGGATGTTAGTCAAGGCCTTGCACTAGGAAAATGTTGGTTGATATTATGCTATACATATGCGATTACCAATCTGATTCTTCTTATGAGATTATTCATATTGAAAGTGACCATGTACTGTTATGAATACTTCCCTAGTTAAGAGGGATTATTGGAAAGTGTAACTAGGATCAAAATTCATATTGACTATGTAATTATGTATTTATGTAAAGAAGAAGACAAAGATAATAAAATGTATTTTTGGTATGCTTTGCTCATGGGTTTCATAAGAAAGGTTTTATTATAGGTCAATAAACTTCTTCTTGATGTCTATTAGGGATTTGTCTTCTGGTCATAAATTGTATTAATAAAAGACTCATGTTTATGAATAGTCAAGTCACATTTGTATGCCTTGATACTGTGTCACATAAGCCTTGAATATTGCACACAAATGATGGTCAAGATTAGTGTTGGAGAACCCTTCAAGTCATCCTTCATCACGCAGGAAGATATACTCTACAGGCCAGCCTATAAATAGTGTTCAAGTCGGCCTCTCTACACATGGACATGTCGGCTCAATTACAGCTAGGGTCAACTATATATACCCTATATACTGCATAGAAAAGGAAAAAAATAAACTCAATCTTCTCTGAGTTTTTCGGTCAAGGATTAAGGATATAAATACAATGGATTTTTGAAATAAGGAACAAGGTTACTACAGTGAATAAAAGTGCAGAGGAAGGGATATATAACATCATATATATATGTGAAGACTTGCAGACTAGATTGCAAGAATAACCTTGGATATATGATTGTGTTAAGGTGCAGATAAGACTGTGTATTATATGACTTTGTTAAGGTGCATAGGGCTATGGTGAAGTGAAAAGAAAGTTTGAAATAAGGTGCGTGGAAAGGGCTCTGATTAAAGTGCGAAGTCACAACATTGTGACAAATACAAGGTCACAATACTATGATGACAGGATTAT
This sequence comes from Pinus albicaulis, assembly GCA_034641835.2. Taxonomy (NCBI): domain Eukaryota; kingdom Viridiplantae; phylum Streptophyta; class Pinopsida; order Pinales; family Pinaceae; genus Pinus; species Pinus albicaulis. Next base: position 742,556,622 of record CM076573.1, on the reverse strand, counting down.
GTAAGGATATCACTACAATATAGGGTATACTTTCATCACTACAGAATAGTGTGTACAACTCATCACTACACTATAGACACCGTGCTGATGTAATAAGCAAGGATCTTATACAGTCAAAGAAGAGAGAATACAAGTAGAGACTGAGTTCTCTAGTCTTGGAGCAGAATGATGTAGGATGATGCAAGAAAGAAGTATCAATTCAAGGAATCAATGAAGAAGTAGTATCAAGGTCTTGGAAGCGTACAAGTGTCAAGGGTCTGTATCATGTTCATGGTACTTGTCATCTGAAAGTCTATACGAAGAATTTCTTGTGGGTTTTCCTCTCGAAGAGGGAGAGGTTTTGGCCCTATCTTGAAGAGCCAAAATTTGTGTCTCTTGTGTTTTGGTAATTGAATTGATGAAAAACATAATAAGATAATAAGATAAGACATAAGTAAAGGAAGTAAGCTCACAAGTAATTATCAAGAAGAGAATTTGAGTTAATCAATGCCCTACCAAATTCTCAACAATGCTTGTGTGTATTATTTTGGTGCCCCTAGCATTAAATATGGTCCACTATGATACTCTTATGAATTCGTTATCTAATGATGTTGTTCTCTCTTGATCTTTGAGGGCATGTCTCAAGTGGTTTCTCCGAGATGAATTTTATATCCCTTGATGGATGGCTTGACACTTATACAACATCTTGAAGAGGACCAATCAGAATGGTGCCCCCACAAAGATGAACATTGGCCTTTGAGGAGTCCTTGTGTGGAAGTATGACACCATTATGACCTCCAAATGTTGTAAGATTGAGCCCAAAGGCCAAGACATTTCTAATATTGATGACATACCCCACAGGATCCAGGACACACCCAGGTTGGTCTTACACCTTCTTGATCCCGAGCTTAAACGAGGATGATGATAACTTGGGATGCTTTGGGAGGATGATACACCTCTTCATAATGATGATATCATGCCCTAGGTTTGCAACTCACCCTTGCAAACCGTAGAGTGATGATATATGACCTTTTAACGATGATGTATGGTTGAGTAGTCGTGGCTTGGAGATATACCCTTTCACATTGATGAGATGTCTTGGAGTTAGGAGCACCCTTGGACATTTGTTGGCACTTTTCTTGATGGAGAATGCTCACTTTATGAGGATGAAATCCTGTTGGAAAGATAATTTTCCTAACGCATGGAGAGAAAAGAGTCATTTATTATATTTTACATTATGAAAAACTATCTCTTGTTCATTTGTGATTTATTAGCCTTGTTGAACACTTAAGTAATGTTATAGGGATTTCACATGTAATTTAGGCCTAATTTGACTTAGTTACGCTAAAATAAGTATAAGGAAGTCAAATTAGAGGATTCATGGTCACACACACCTCAATTCTCTCTTGTAAAGAGTGCAAAATATTCTCTCTTTCACTTGGATCCAATGGTAAAGTAGAGTAGTGAATTGTCTTGGGGAGGATATGTTTTTAATGGAGACACTCTCTTTGGATTAATGACTCTCTTTGGATTAATGAAGTGACACTTGCATAAAGGGTGTAAGTTAATGTTTTTTTTCTTCCATTTTTCATTAAATTTTGCCATCTTAAAATTTGCAATATCATTTATGAACTTTGTTTTTTTATTATGCAAAAATTGTCATCAGGTATCCATGAAAGGTACTAGTTTGCATCATTTGACATTAAATATCCTAAAATAGAGAGTTACTAGGTTTGGAGGTGAAACACTCTTTCTCATTCCTCTTTATTTAAGGTCCTCTACCTTTGTACCTTGTATTTTAACTCCATTTCCCATTGGCATTGTCCATCGACACCACAAATTCGCTTGGACAACAGACTCTTGCCAGAATCTGACAATTTTTTTTTCAAAAATTCAGAATGATGGATTGTTTGAATCATTTTTGTGATGATGGAAATGGATTCAATGCCATCAAGAACCCCTGGGGCACCCAAAATCCTGAAGTTTGACAGCTGTAACCCATATTTTCAAAAACTTATGCCAGATTGTCATAATCTTGTCGAAATTTCCATTATTTTATGGGCTAATTTGTGGTATTTTTAGACTACTTGTCACCCATTTGATTCAAGACACTAGTCTTTGTGTGTTGATCAAATCAAAATTTGTATTTTATTCTATTTTATGACGAATTAGGGTTAGGGTTTTGGCAAAATTTGTATTTTATAGTTTTAATTTCACCCATATGTTATTGTCCTAAAATTATGCATTACATGTATAAATGTTAAAAAAACATAGTTTCCAATCAAACGAGAACTATTTCCTCAAAACGAGAACTTTGGCAAAAAAATCCAAAAAAACATGAAAAAACAACCTGAAAATGAAAAGCATTGTGGCATCAGAAATTTATTTATTTATTTATATATCAAGGTAAAGTTTCAACATTTTTTAAAAATGATGGCGAAAACCAATTTTTTTTGTGCAAAAAATGCTCCGAAAACGAAACTTGTTCATGTTAAAGTAATTTTGTTTTGTTAATTTTCTAGTAAATTTTCGGGGTAAATTTTCAACAATTTTCAGACATGGCATTAAAGATAAAATAATTTTTAAAAAAATTCTAACAATTTTCAGCCATGGTGTTAAAGATAAAATACATATAACTGCTTTTAACGATAACGATAAAATACATATAACTATTTTTAACCATAGCATTAGAGATAAAATTTCATGACTCAAAAAAACCTGAAAATTTTGATATTTTTTCAACCATGGAATTAAAACAAAATATCATGACTACAAAAAACTTTAAGTTTTCAACATATTTCAACCTTGACATTAAGAAAAAATTATATGACTATTTTTTATTAAAAATGAACTCGTGAATGCAAGTCATTATACCAAGAGTAATTTCTTTTTTAAATGCTAAAATCATAATTATTCTAAAAAATTATCCTAAGACAACTTGACACATTGCAAAAAAAATTTAAAAATCAACCATCAAATTGATACGTAGTGCAGGCGAATTCGACCCATTTTAAACTTAAAAATCAACCATCAAATTGACACACTGTGGGGGCACACTGATCCATTATAACCAAAAATTTAAAATCAACTATCAAATTAACACATAATGGGTTCATGTTGTTAGTCGAGGATCAGCGCAGACCTTATAGGAAAAAAAAAGAAAGAAAGAATGAAAAATATAAAACAAAACAAAAATTAAAACATTGAAAAAAATTAAAACTAAAATGAAAAAAAAATAATAATAACAAGGAAATAAACAAATATATTAAAACATAACAGAAAAAAGGACAAAAAATCAAATATAAAAAAATATATAAAAAACCCCCTAATCGGGATGAGAGCCGATGAGTTGGCCTCGGTGGGATTCGAGCCATGAGTAGAGCAATTATGAATAATAATGATGGGTGGCCGGCTGGCGACCCTAATACTTCCCTACATGCGCAAGGTAGCAAGGAACATTGATAGGTTTATTGTGGGGGCGTGAGGCTCTGAACAATGATAATTCCTTTGAGGTCTGGCTCAAAAATTCCAATTTGGTTTGATGCCGCGATAAATCAATTTTCCGAAGGTTCAAGGGTGTTTACGAAAGGAATGCTCCAGTTCTACTTCGCCTCTCAGTCAATGAGCACTTGTTGTGAGTATGTCCTTTTCGTGCGCTCTAAGCACACCCTTCCTATTTTGGTTAATTGTTACTGCCTAAATTTTAAGATGGTTGTTTCTAAGTTGATGAGATGAAAAAGTTACTTGGGCTCCTGGGATGTATGTGAGGCAAGAAATTACGATTTTGATAAAAGGTCCCCGCACCCTCGTAGTCTTTCTGTTTATTATGGCATTCTGCTTTCTATGATGGCTACGCATTTTGCAAATGATTATGGCGCTTTAGTCTGTGTCTCTGGTTTATATGTTTTCCCTCAATTAGTTACCTTATAGATAAACCATTTTCTTGGATCGGTATGGGGAAAATGGAAGAGGAATTCCCATGAATGGTCAGTAGCCCTGACCTCAAGGGGGTCCTGTGCACTGAAGGAAAAATATGGTGGACTGTTGTGTCGGGGGTGGGTTAGCTCCGTGAGGAATAATTTTTTTATGTTGCTTACTACCATATTGTATTATTTATTTTTACCTTACATGGCTACATTTCTTCTCGTCTCATAAGGCCACCGCGCCACACTATCTCTGTGAGTTGGTTTCCAGTTGGATGAGCTCTTGGGTGACAATATTTGTGGTACTCAAACTCTGGTTTTGTGTGCTCTTGCGTGGTGTTGTGGCTCATTTGCATTTACCTTTGTAATATTTTTCAAAACACCAAAAAAAACATATATGATAGAAAATGTAAAATTTTGTGTGTCATAGAAGAATTTTGATTTATATATTGGTACATTAACATTACATGATGAGATGTGAAGGTGGTTCGAGTCAGGCACATTCTAGTGAAAAATAGTTTAAGAGCTAGATCGATGGGCGCGTTCAGAGCATTGCATGCTGAACAGGGTCGAGTCGGGCTCATTCGCAAGCTCAGGAGGGACCAGCACGATAGGACATCGGATAAGCTCAGGAGCGTTACACCATGGAGCAAACAAACTAATTTCCCAAAGGCAGAGAAAGGGCACATTTCCCTTGAACACTTAAGAGATTTGGAGGAGGCGCAAAGGGAAAGACATACGGTCGGGATCAAAGCGCAGAATTGGTGCGAAGAGATAGACGGTGGAGATCAAATCGCAAACTGCCCATCGCACGTTTTAAATAATAAGTGTGGAGGTAAATTTTAAAAGCACCGAAGTGAGATATGTGATGCGGTGGGGCTCGATCGCAAATCGCAAATCGCAACTTTTAAAGAATAAGTGCGGAGGTAAATGTTAAATTCGCCGAAGTGTGATATGCGATGCGGTGGGGCCAAATCGAAAACCGCCAATCACAAGTTTTAATGAATAAGTGCGAAGGTAAATGTTAAATGCGCCGAAGTATGATATGCGATGTGATGGGGCTTGATCCAAAGTACGATGGGCAGGTGGATGCAACGCGGTTTCAAAGGTGAATTCCAAAGGTTTTCAGATCTTGAAGTAAGTCATTTTCGTGTGTTAAACTGTTTCAGAGGAAGAAAAGAGCATTATAACATGAAACCGGTGAAATGCCTTGGCAATGAGGAAATAGACAAAACGCGGGAGACAAACTCGGGTAAGTGACCCGACGCAGAACAAAGGAGAAGAGGCAGAGTCGGGTAGCAGGTGATACGAGTGACAATGTTTGAAAGCATAGGGGCATAGGCAGAGTCAGGTAGAAAAGCGTATAGCGGCACCGTTAGGAGCAGGACAACTGGATCAAGTCAGGCGTGGAGGCGCCATTACAGAGCTTTGTAGCCACTGCATCACGACCAGAAAGGTCACTTCGACACTTCGGGAGGATGCATTAGCAGCATCAGATTCAACAAAACGAAGCATATTTCCAAGTTTCTATTTGTTTTCTTCTTATAATTGCACAAGTAATATTAACAGTTTAGGAAGCCGAATAGTTTAAGAAGTTTAGCAGTTACGAACTACTCTGATGTATTTAAGGAGATATAAATAAAGAAAAAGGGTTCCGAGTGTTGGACCTCTGGATGACTATTAGTTTATGACTAAATTCTCTTAGAAATTAATGAAATAAGATCAAGTTTCCTACACCTGTTGATGTTGATACGTCTTTCCTGTTTTTCTCTGTGGCTATTCCTCTTTGAATGAAGTGAAGTAATGTAGCAACCAGTCTCTTAATTACATTTGTGAGTAAGAGTTAAATAACCTTAATTTGCGCTCCTTCACCTCATCTATTCTCTCTTCATGAACTCCTGATAGAACTTTAAAGTGATAGATTCTATGTTTACAACATATTATTTTAAGTTCTCTCCTCCTTCACGAATTTCCTTTGAAACTAAAAGTGGTAGATTTTGTGTTTTCAACATATAATTTTGAGTTTCTCTTACAGTTCTTCTTTTCGTTCCATTCAAATATCAACAGTTTATGGCATTGTGAAGGCTTTCATTATATCAGATTATTGAGGGTATTAAGTAACTAAATTCCAAGGGTGTTAAACAAAGGCCATTTGATATGGTAATTGTGACATACATTTATAAAATGTCTTAAGCACTGATTCCTTACCACAGCCAAGGGATTGTTTCTTGAGATACAAAATTTTCTGGCGCCGTTGCTGAGGACGAAGAAGCGAAGTTTATTTTCCCTGGGTTTTCACATTATTTCCTCTGGTTTTTCAGTGAGGAGGAAATATTTGGCTGTGTTTGTTATTTTCAAAATTCCGGCTTCCAAAAGGGCTCAGACGAGGTCAGATACCTCACAACAGATAGTCCCTACTTTGCCAGATCTATAAATATTGGTTTTTAAAAAGGCTCAAAAACCCGAAAATCCTTTAATACCTGATCCTGCATTGCCTACTCCTGGCAGCAATTCTCATAACCCTTTGTTTGAAGATATTTCCAAGGAACTCCCTTTCTTGGAACAAGATACCCCTTCCACACCCATTTATTTTCAAGAACCTCAGTTAGAAGAACATTCCTTCGAGTCTATTTCTTTTACCTCCACTCAAGCTCAACCAAATATATTTGCTGGTACCTATGATATTTTCCATCAGCCTATCCTCATATCATTTTTATCTCCACCTTCATTCACTTTCACAGCAGGTTCATCAACCTCAACCACCCAAGGAGCAGTTAGCCTATTCGTTAATATGGCAGCACCAATTTTCTTAACTGATAGATATGCACCACTAAATATTCTGCAGCCAATGAATTCCATGCCTCAAATTACTTCCTCGTTTCACTGGAGAAGATGAAGTAACTACAAAACAACATTTACCCTTGTTTTGCACTTTTGCTGAGAATTTAAATGTAGAACATATTGATGTTGTGATGAGACTATTTGTGCAACCTCTAAGTGGAGAGGCTAGGAAGTGGTTCAAAGGTTTACCAAATGGTTCCATAAATGACCGGGAAGAGTTAGAAACTCAATTCACTCGGAGATAGGGAGAGAAGAGAGATCATGGTTACTCATTGACAGATTTTAATGCGATTAAAAGAAAGCCCAATGAAAACATTTTTGAGCTTATAAAAAGATTCAACAAATTAAAAAATAGTTTACCTGCAGAGATGAAGCCCCCCCCCCTCAGAGGACAAGGTAGCTCCTTCTAGATTTGGGTTAGATCTTTATTTTACATTGAGAGACAGAGCCTGTCTACCTTGAGAAGACAGATGTTGACATGTATAGATCAGGCTTACCATGAATTTCAGCTGAAAGGAAAAGTGAATAAACTTTTTCACCAAGAGAAGGGGAAAGAAAAAGAATAATCATCGCAAAAACTGAGGATAGAATATATGGCAAGGGTAATAAAAAATCTGACAAGTAAGCTATCTAAGATAGAATTGGGAAATAAAAACTCCCAAAGGAACGTATAAAAAAATCAAGGGGGTTTCAACCCTCAATTCAGAAGACATCCCATGCAAATTTTGCAGAGGGAAGGAAGAGATCAAGACCAGGTTCAAGCACCGTTGTATATAGAAGCAGCACCCGCAGAGCCAACATAAGATGACCAAAGGGAGGCCGAGGATCAGGTATCTGCTATGTACGTAATAGAAGAGGATGAGGAGGAATATTATGAGGGAGAATATGCTGAAGCCGAAGTATATTTTGATCAAGATGAGATGGATGAATACTGTAGAAAATTCACAGACTTCATGTAAGATGAGTTACATAAAAAGTATGATTTAAGGTCTAGAAAGAGATCTAGAGTGCGGGATAATGCAGGTGAAAAACAAGGTTCCATTCCTCCTCCAATGATGACTCCACAACAAAAGGACCCTGTGAAACAGGTCAATAATGGGAAACAACCTACAAACTCACTTAAGAGAATAAATGTGCAGTAGGCTGAATCTTCCCAAGACAAATCAATTGACACTAATATTTTGGAGAGAGTTGTTCCTGTACTCAAAAAAGTGGAAAATTCTAGAAAGAGTGAAGAAGAACCTGAAAATTTTGTTAAGCAAACTCATGCCTTCAGTTTGGCCAAAGAGTTGGAGAAGGTTAAAATTCAGGTACCTCTTCTAGAATTGGCTAAAACACCAACTTACAAGAAAGAAATTTCAGAGTTTATTAATCTCACACAGGTGGAAGATATAAGTGACACGGTGAACCTATAAGAAGAAAAGCTAGTGGTCACCTTTAGCCCTCATGTAGAAGAACTAGATCCTTCTGTTCCACCCTTCTATATTTCTCTGTTGCTTCATGATTTTACTCTACATAATTGCATGCTGGACTCGAGAGTGTCCCATAACCTCATGCCATTGTCTGTTATGAAGGAGCTTAACCTACAAATCACCAAGCCATATAGGGATATGTATTCATTTGATTCCAAAAGGGTGAAATGTGTTGGGTTGATTAAATATGTAGCAGTTTCGTTGGCACAAATCCCAACGAAGAGTATAGTCATTGATGTAGTGGTTGTTGACATCCCAGCCAAGTTTGGAATGCTCCTATTAAGGTCTTGGGGAGCTAAGTTGGGAGGTGTACTAAAGTTAGATTTAACTTGTGCTATCATTCCAGTTTTTAATGGGGAAGAGAGGAGATTGTACAAGGAAACAAGGTTTGTGAAGACCACCCTAAGAAAGATGCAGGAAATTCCCCCATTTATAGTCAAGAAACAAAAGATCTTTCTTGTTTCATGCTGCATGAAGATGAAGAATATTATGAAGGCACATGGAAGCATCTCTTTTCAGCAGTTGTAAATAACAGCTGCACTCAAATAATATTTGGAAATGCTACTTTGATGGCTCATACTCCAAGGAAGGTGCAGGTGCCAGATTCTTGATAATATCAACGGAAGGTAAACTCATGCCATTCTCTTTTAAACTATAATTTGATTTGACAAACAATGTGGCTGAATATGAGGCCTTAATATCAAGCCTTCAAGTTTCTAAACAGATGGGGGTTCAATGTATTTCAATTTATGGTGACTTTGAGTTTATAACAAGTCAGATCAAGAATCATTGTCAAACCAAGCATCCAAGATTAAGATCGTATAGGAATGAAATTTGGGATCTAATAGAAAAATATTTTGAATCCTTCAATCTTCAGTATATTCCGAGGGAGGAGAATAGATTGGCTAATTATTTAGTAGTTGCAGCCAACACCTTCAAACCTCCCACAAATACTTGGCTAAGGTACAAAATTGAAGTTAGACATAGACCTTATACCCCTGATAATGTGAAACATTGACAGTTGTTTGATGATGATGAACAGATAAATCAGTTCGTGACAGTGATTGGAAACTTTGAACATGCTGAGATAGACCAAGAGGAAGAACAAACAGAGGAGAGAACATAAATAAGAAACCTCAAGCAGTCAATAGGTGAACAGAAGATTATCCAATTGAAAGATAATGTGCTCCCTAAAGGGTTTGTTCCCCTTGAAAGATTGTTCGATGCTAATGATGTTGCTGTTGATTTGAAGAAAACACGTCAAGAAGAATAAATGGAAGATTGTAATTTGGGAGACCTAAAAACATATGACAAATGCATTATTCAACATAAGATTCCATTGAAGGAAGGGCTCAAACCACGCAGACAGAAGCTCAAACAGATCAATCCCTTGTTGTTAGCTCCAATCAAAAAATAAGTGAAGAAACTGTTGCAGGCAAAAATTATAGTCCCTCTCCGATATTCAGACTGGGTTTCCAATCTATTTCTTGTAAGAAAGAAGAATGGAGAGATAAGACTGTGCGTAGACTTCAGGAACTTGAACTGAGCATCTCTAAAAGATAATTATCCTTTTCCGAAAATGGATTATGTCTTACAAAAGGTGACAGGAGCTCACAGGTTGTCTATGGTCGACGAATTTTCTAGGTATAATCAAGTAGCAGTGGAAAAAGAAGATCAGAAGAAGACTTCTTTCACTACACCCTGGGGCACCTTCATGTACACAAAGATTCCATTTGGCCTTATAAACGCAGGTGCAACATTTCAGAGGTCCATGGACATAGCCTTCGTTGGTGACAAGTTTGTAGTTATATATTTGGATGATGTAATTGTTTTCTTGAGGTCAGATGATGAACACTTGGATCATTTGCAAAAAACTTTTCAAAAGTGCAGAAATTTTGGTCTGTCATTAAATCCAAAGAAATATTTATTTTCCTTAGAAGAAGGTAAGTTATTGGGTCACATAGTTTCTAAACAAGGAGTAAATATTGACCCAGCAAGGGTGGAAGCCATTCAGACTATTCCTTTACCCAGAAGCAAGAAGGATATCCAAAGATTCTTGGGAAAAATAAACATTCTGAGGAGGTTTGTGCCCAATTATTCCGAGATCATGAGAATTATAACAGATATGTTGAAGAAAAATGTAGAAGTGAAATGGGATAAGGAAGCAAGAGATGCATTTGTTAGAATAAAGGAAGCACTGCAGGAAGCTCCAGTTCTGATTAGTACATACTATCAAAAATCCTTTCAGGTATTCTCATTTGCATCCGCCACTACTATTGATGTTGTGTTGTTGCAGAAAAATGAAGACAATAAGGAGCAGCCAGTTTCATTTTTTAGTAAAGTTCTCAGAGATGCTGAGCTCAAATACAATATTATGGAGAAATAAGTATATGCTTTGGTAAAAGCACTGAAAGCATTTAGGACTTACATTTTGCAGTCCCAAATAACTTCTTCTGTTCCTAATTCTACTGTGAAAGACGTGCTGGACCAAAGTGATGTTGAAGGAAAAAGGGGGAAGTGGATAGCAAAAATCCAAGAGTATGATTTGGACATCAAATCCACTAAGCTAGTCAAGGGACAGGGTTTAGCGAAGTTGTTGACAGAGACAAATTTTCAAGCCTTGGGAATTAATCTGTTGGTACCAGTGGATGGAGCTGTTAATGAAGAATGTCAAAGCAAGTCCAAAATAGGTATTCAATACAAATTTTTGTGCTCTGATTGGTATAAAAATATTGTGCACTTCCTATGTTTATTTTCCTATCCAACTTCACTAAATAGAACAAAATGCAGAGCTCTCAAGCTCAAGTCTCAGCCATATGTTATCATAGAAGCAAAGCTATACTGGAAAGATCATGTTGGTATTTTGCTATTATGTTTGACTGAAGGAGAATCTATTGAAGTCACCAAAAAATATCATGAAAGTATGTGTGGAGGACATTATAGCTGGAAGGTCACTGCCCATTAGATTCTCAAGTTAGACTTCTATTGGCCAACCCTATTTGCAAATTTTTATAGACTAGTCAGAAGTTGTTAGAAGTGCCAGTTGTTTGCTGAAAATAAAAAAATGGCTCCATTACCTCTCATCCCTGTATTTATTGAAGAGCCTTTCAGGCAATGGGGAATGGATTTTAGTAAAGAGATCAATCCACCATCAAGTGGAAAGTTCAAGTAGATTTCGACTGCCACTGATTATTTTACAAAATGGGTTGAAGCAATGCCCATGAAGAAGGCTAATGACCAAGTAGTGATGAAGTTTATGGAGGAAAACATCTTCAGCAAATTTGGGTGTCCAGTCAAAATTGTTGGGTATGTGTTATATTCTTTCCACGACTAGCCCCAAGCACGGTACATTGTGTCGGGCGCAGCAGGGGGTCACAAGTGGGGAGGCAGCCCCCACTGTTGGGGCCGGGGCAGTGCCTCGGCGAAAATTGTTTTGGTGTGCGGACCCACTCATAGGCGGACCCACCCATGTTTTGTGCGTGAGTTTGCACATGGTTTTGGGGTACGATGGTTTTCGGCCCCTGGTATTTTGTAGATCCGGTCAAGGGAACTACGGTTATGTTCTAATCCAGGGTTAATGGATTGGGGTTTATGTATGCTTCGGCATGTATATATATATATGTGTTGTAACACTAAAAGGAATATAATGAAAAATCAAGCTGGTCGTCCCGATTTGGGATCCAGGGGAAAATCTCTGTGTTTATCTGTTTTATGTTTTATGCTCTTGCTATTGTTTATTTTCTGTTATAAGAATCGTGTGTAGATATTTTTGTTCAGGGTTAAAACCTACATTTGGTATCAGAGTTGTTTCGGCTTCAAGGGGATGCCTTTGTTGTTGAGGGTTTTTTGCTCGGGCCTGTGGTAGACCCTGTTCAGTGGGAGATCTGCGGGATCGATTCTTGCGGTGAAAGAAGATGGTGAGCGGCGGAAAGATAGAGATCGAGAAATTTAATGGTCAGAGTTTTGAGTTGTGGAAGCTCAAGATGGAGGATCTGCTGGTGGATAAAGATCAGTGGATCGCGGTAGATCCAGGTACTAAACCAACGGCAATGTCAGATGAAGACTGGAAGAAACTGGATCGAAAGGCTAAGAGCACAATACGGTTGTGTGTCTTAGATTCAGTATTGTTGAATGTATCTGGGAAAGCTACGGCAAAGACCTTGTGGGACAAGCTAGGGACTTTGTACCAATCTAAGTCTCTGGTGAATAAGTTGTTCCTGCGGAAAAATCTGTATAACCTGAGGATGAAGGATGGAGACTCGGTGACAAAGCATCTGAACGCCTTCAATACTGTGGTAAGTCAGTTGTCATCTATTGATATTAAAATCTCAGATGAAGATAAGTGCATCAGTTTGTTGTGTTCTCTACCAGATTCGTGGGACAGTCTGGTTATTGCAATAGGTAGCAATACAACTACCTTGAATTTTGATGACATTGTCTCAACCTTGCTGTCGGAGGAAATGAGACGGAGAAATATGGAGGGTCAAAATGGAGATGCCTTATCTGTACGAGGAAGGTCCCAGAACAGAAACAAGAATAAGGTTTCGAGTGGGAGATCTAAATGTAGAGGGAGATCTAAATCTCCTGGAAAGTTTGTAAAGGTGTGCTGGAAACGTGGAAAGGAAGGGCACTACAAAAAGGACTGCAGATCTAAAGCTCCTGAGAAAGGAAAGGGATCTGATGATGCTCCTTCAGAAGAGGCAAAAACCACCTCGGATGAAGGTGGGGATGTGTATTTGGCTTCTTCTTTAAATACACATGTAGATCATGAGTCATGGTTGATTGACTCAGGTGCATCCTTTCACTTCACTCCCCATAGGGAGTGGTTCTGCGAGTATGAGAAATATGATGGTGATGTCTTCCTAGGGGATGATAGGAAGGCCAGAATCATCGGACGTGGAAAGGTAAAGATAAAGCTGCAAGGTGGAAGGATTAGAACACTTCCTGGTGTTCTGCATATTCCTGCATTGGCCAGAAATCTGATTTCTGTAAGCAAGATGGATGACGCAGGTGTAAAAACATTGTTCGAGAAAGATGCCTACAAGATGGTTCGGGGAGCACTGGTATTAATGCGGGGAGTTCGGACTGGAACTATGTACAAGCTACAAGGTAGCAATGTTATTGATGGGTGTAATAGTTATGTGGTTCCTGAAAGTGGAGCTGAAATCCTAGCTGTCTCTGGAGAAAATACCATGCTATGGCATCAAAGGCTTGGACATATTGGAGAGAAGGGCCTTCGGATACTACATAGAAATGGTATGGTAGAAGAATTATATACAAATACTACTCTGCGGATTTAGATTTACTGTGAACATTGTGTATATGGGAGGCAGAATCGGGGTTTTCCTTACGGTGCTAAGAGGGCAAACAAGATGTTAGAACTTGTGCACGATGATGTGTTTGGACACATGTCGGTTCCATCATTGGGAAAATGTTTGTGTACTATGTTTCATTCATAGATGAATTCTCAAGGAATACATGGATATTTCTTGAGAAGAAATCTGAAGTCTTTGAAAAATTTAGAAAATAATTTAAGGCTCACGGTGGGAAAACCGAGACGGAGAAGAAGATAAAGGCGGCGAGAATGAGATAATGGTGGGGAGTTCTGCAAGAAGGAATTTGAAGGATTACCTTAGAGGCCATGTGTAACACGCGAAGAATACTCTGCACCTCGAGAACAATGGAGTTGCCGAAAGAATGAACAGAACTTTGATGGAAAAGGCAAGAAGCATGCTCAGTGGTACCGGGTTAGGACAAGAATTCTGGGCAGAGGCAGTGGAGACTGCATGTTACTTAGTTAACAGATCACCTTCATCAGCGTTGGAGGATAAAACTCCACATGAGGTATGGACTGGTAAGAAACCCTCTCTTTCACATCTAAGGGTATTTGGATGTGATGCATATGTACATGTTCCAAAGGAGAAAAGGACCGAGTTGGATAATAAATCTGAAAGGTGCATCTTTATTGGGTATAAGGATGGTTTAAAGGGTTACAAGCTTTGGAACCCAGAAACAAGGAAGGTTGTGTACAACAGAGATGTGGTGTTTAGAGAGGTGAAAGATGTTGTTACACATGAAGTCCTACCAAAGGAACCTGAGAAGATAGAGTTTGAGCTAAAGGAGGATGAATCAGACTCTACAATAGAAGAAGATTCAAAAGAGGAAGAGCCACAAACCCCAGCTTTGAGAAGATCAGTTCGGGAAAGAAGGCAACCAGAAAGGTATAGTCCATCTGCTTTCTGTTCAGGTTTTGCCTTAACTATAACTGATGATGAACCCAGAACTGTCAGGGAGGCAGTAGATTCAGAGGATGGAAAACTCTGGAAGGAGGCCATGGTTTATGAAATGGCATCCTTGCACAAAAACGATGCATGGGATCTGGTGGAGTTGCCGGCTGGAAGGAAGCCCATTGGGAGCAAATGGGTGTTTAAGAAGAAGATGAATGTAGAAGGCAAGGTGGAGAAATACAAAGCTCGGTTTGTAGCGAAAGGTTATTCCCAGGTGCCGGGAATTGATTTTGGTGATATTTTTTCTCCTGTTGCCAAAGTTACTTCTATTAGATTACTTTTATCTGTTGCTGCTGCATTTGATTTTGAGATAGAACAGATGGATGTGAAGACAAAATTTCTTCACGGGAATCTAGAAGAGGAGATCTACATGAAGCAACCTGAAGGCTTTATGGTGAAGGGTAAGAAAGAACTGGTATGCAGGTTGAAGAAGTCTATGTATGGGTTAAAACAGTCACCAAGGATGTGGTATCAGAAATTTGATACCTATATACGGGGACTTGGCTTCACCAGAAGCAAGAAGGATCACTGTGTTTATTTTAAATTAATTGGTGACCGTGTTATTTATTTGGTCTTGTATGTGGATGATATGTTGTTGATTGGAAATGAAAAAGAAATTATCCAAGATTTGAAGACCCAGCTGTTCTCCAAATTCGACATGAAGGATCTTGGTGCTGCAAACTATATTTTGGGCATGGAAATTAAGAGAAATCGGGCAAAGAGGAAGCTCTGTTTAAACCAGAGGAAGTATGTCGAGACTATATTGCAGAGGTTCAATATGCAGGATAGTAAACCAGTGAATGTTCCTATTCCTGTAGGTGTAAAGTTGTCTGCTGAACAGTGTCCCAAGACACACGAAGAAGAGGAGTATATGTCCCGTGTTCCATATGCAAGTGAAGTGGGTAGTTTGATGTATGAAATGGTTTGTACTAGACCAAACATTGCACATTCAGTGGTAGTATTTAGTAGGTTTATGTCAAACCCAGGAAAGGAGCATTGGACAGCAGTGAAGCGGGTTTTCAGATATTTACGTGGCACTAGTGATTATGGCTTGTGCTACCAGGGAAGACCAGGATTGGAAAGAATGTTGGACATTCGTGGTTTTGTTGATGCGGACTGGGCTGGAGATCTAGACCAAAGAAGATCTACAAGTGGGTATGTGTTTAGCCTATTTGGAGGCGCAGTCAGTTGGATGAGTAAAAGACAGTCTGTAGTGGCTCTTTCAACTACAGAGGCAGAATACATAGCAGCCACTCATGCAAGCAAGGAAGAAGTTTGGTTGCAGAGATTGTGTTCAAGTATGGGGTTGATACAGCAAGCTATAAGGATAGACTGTGATAGCCAAAGTGCAATTTTCTTGGCTAAGAACCCTGCTTACCATTCAAAGACAAAGCACATTGATGTTCAATATCACTTTGTTAGAGATATGGTTGAGGTTAAAAGGGTGTTGCTGGTAAAGGTGGACACTTTGAAGAATGTTTCAGATGCATTGACGAGGTCTGTGAGCACTCAGAAGTTCTCTTGGTGTAGAGAAACAATGGGCGTTGAAGAATTGGCCCAATGACTAAGTGCTCCTGTGGCCCCCTGTGGAAAGAAAACAACAAGTGGGAGAATGTTGGGTATGTGTTATATTATTTCCATGACTAGCCCCATGTGAGGTACATTGCGCCAGGTGCAACAGGGGGGTCACAAGTGGGGAGGCGGACCCACCCATGTTTTGTGCATGATTTTGCACATGGTTTTGCGGTACGATGGTTTTCGACCCCTGGTATTTTGTAGATCCGGTCAAGGGAACTACGGTTATGTTCTAATCCAGGGTTAATGGATTGGGGTTTATGTATGCTTCGACATGTATATATATGTGTTGTAACACTAAAAGGAATATAATGAAAAATGAAGCTGGTCGTCCCGATTTGGGATCTAGGGGAAAATATCAGTGTTTATCTATTTTATGTTTTATGCTCTCGCAATTGTTTATTTTCTGTTATAAGATTCGTGTGTAGATAATTTTTGTTCATGGTTAAAACCTACAAAAATTGTGACTGATAATGCTCAGGTATTCAACTCTTCTCGTTTCATTATTTTTTGTCAAACATATAATGTAATCTTATCACATTCCACAAAATATCATCCTCAAGGGAACAGATTGGCAGAGTCCTCAAACAAGACATTGGTCAGGATCTTGAAGAAGACAATCGCTAAAAATCAGAAGGATTGGGACATGAAGTTGAAGTTTTATCTCTGGGCAGTTCAAGTCACTACCAAGAGATCTACTGTAAAGTACCCCTATGTACTGGTTTATGGAACTCAAGCATTGTTTCCTACTCAGTTTGCTAAACCACTGATTTCTTTCCTTCAAGAAGCTTAGGAAGAACCTAATGCTATAATAAGGAGAATGAACAAAATAATTGAATCAAGTGAAAAAATAAACAAAGTCAGGGATAACTTGATTACTTATCAGGAAAAGATGAAATCTATATTTGACAGAAAAGAAAAAGAAGTTCTCTTTCAAGAAGGAGATTTGGTACTAAGATGGGATACCAGACAAGAATAAAAGGGGAAGCATGGTAAATTTGACCCTCTCGAGTATGGTCCATACAAGATCTACGAGGCAAGGTCGAATAACACATTTATTTTGGAAGATCTTAATGGAGAGAAAGTGTAGCTGCCTGTGAACGGGAAGTATTTGAAGCATTATTTCCAGCATTAAAAGTTAGTATTCTACCATTGTAAATACCAGATTTCTCATTGTTCATATGTCACCAAGCAATATTTGACTCCATGCCCAATGGATAAGGCACTAAATTGCGGTTCTTAGTGCTTATGTGGGAAAAAGCACTATCCCCAAGTGGAGCCAGATGTTGTGGGTCATTTGCATTTACCTTTGAAATATTTTTCAAAACACCAAAAAAATCATATATGATAGAAAATGTAAAATTTTGTGTGTCATAGAAGGATTTTGATTTATATATTGGTACATTAACATTACATGATGCGATGTGAAGGTGGGTCGAGTCGGGCTCATTCGCGTGCAGAACATTTCAAGAGCTGGACCGATGGGTGTGTTCAGAGCATTGCACGCCAAACAAGGTTGAGTCGAGCTCATTCGCAAGCTCAGGAGGGACTAGCGCGGCAGGACACTGGATAAGCTTAGGATGGTTACACCATGGAGCAAACAAACCAATTTCCTAAAGGTGGAGAAAGGGCGCATTTCCTTTGAAAACTTAAGAGAGTTGGAGGTGGCTGTCCTTGGGTGGCCTCAAGTGTAGGATCATTTCCTGAAGTGTGTCAAGTGGTCCTGGAAAGTGACTTCCACTACTCCCAGGACTGCATGACGTTTTGAGGGAAAGCCACACAGACCAACACGCCTATCAAAGGAAACTATGCGTAAAGGTGCATTTCACCTGTGTTCTTGGTGGACAATTTGATTTTTTCCTCTTGACCTTAAATATTTTTAAATTGTTCAGACCTTTAATGTGCCTCAGCCATGTAAATCCTTCTGCCTAACATTTAATAATGTCATATTTTCTTGTCCGATTTTCTAGTGATAACTGTTGCCCCCTAATGTGTGAGGTCTAGGAAGAACTGTATAGTTGAAATACATTATAGTTTATTTTCTGTGTACTTTGTGGAGAGAGAGAGAGACCTGCATACAACCAAAGTTTGGAAACCCCTTACAGTGCATAGAAGAGTGACCATGTTTTGTGGGAAACTTGCAAGAAATAGTATGATACAATACATACAATTTTTCTACGAGGTGGGCATGTCCCATGCTCGTGATGCTTTGGCTAGCTAAAAAAATATATATGATAGATAAAGGTTCTATCTGTGTCACTAACATGGTAGTGATTCGCTGATTTGGTTGATGACGACGATTGTTGATGCCCTCAGGGGCGTTTTTTCTTTGAAAATAGGTGGAATTTGGTGCCCATATGCATAATCTTGGTATGTCGTATAAATTCTCATTGTACACATGGGTGTATGATTGGGACCTTCTCGTGTAAGCATTACTGACAAAGATGCTTATAATGGCATGGGTCTTCGACGAATTTGCGGAAAGTGAAATGGTGTTAAAGTACGATACCATCTTGACACGAAAGCTTGTGTCATAGTCAAATGTCAGGAGGATCGATGAAATATTTGGGCAATGATCATTGCCACTGTTGTGTAACCAGCTCCAAAAAGAGAAGAAAAGAGATATCAACGCCTTATAAATGAGCCACTTCGAGGGGGCAACCTCCAATACATTACATAAATGAACAATTCTTGGATGATACAATTTACAAAACCTCCTTTCTATATATAGGAGTCCATTGGGCCATAATGTAATCCTAGTGGGCCACAATGTAATCCTAGCCGACCTAACAATAATAATTTAAGGGCACAATAATAACAAAATGGGAGTTACAAGGGTACAATAATAACAATAAGGGGGTTACACTAACAACAATAAGGGACTATACTAGTAATATAGGGACCTAACATGCCCCTCTCCTTAAAACAAGTGTTGTCCTCAACGCTTGAGTAGCTCTGGGTGCTTTTGTATAAAATTCTCATCCTCCCATGTAGAATCTTCAGTGGGTAAGTTCTTCCACTTGATGAGATACTCTGAAATTGATCGATTCCGTAGTTGTCGAGTTCTTGTTTCCGTGACAGCTTCCGGTTCCAATATGATTTTTCCTTCCTCATCAAGTTCTGGCAATATTGTTTGAACTGGAAGATTTTCACCTATAACCTTCTTTAAGCATGAAACATGGAAAACTGGATGTACTCGCGAAGAAGCAAGAAGCTCCAATTTCTATGCCATAGTACCAATCTTTTGCAACACCTTGTAAGGACCATAGTACTTTGGCGATAATTTATTATCCTTCTTAGCTTGCTTGAGGGACATTTGTTTATATGGTTGTAGCCGTAAAAATACCCAATCTCCTACATCAAAGCTTCTCTCGCTGCGATGTTGATCTGCCTGTTGTTTCATTCAATTTTGTGCCAAATTCAGGTTATCCTTTAAGAGTTGGAGAACTTCTTGCTGATGCTCTATGTGATGTCCTACTGCTTGAACCTTCGAATTTTCCTTTAAACATGATGTGATCGATGGTGGATGATATCCATAAAGTGCCATAAATGGGTTCATTTTTGCTGTAGTATGGAAGAAAGTGTTATACCACCATTCAACGAGAGGTAACCACTTGACCCATTGTGTTTGTTTATCAGATACAAAACAACGAAGATATCCTTCCAAACATTTATTTACTATCTCGGTTTGACCATCAGATTGAGGATGATAAGATGAGCTATGAGCTAATTGAGTACCCAAACAAGAAAATAACTCCGTCCAAAAATTTCCCGTAAAAATGGGATCTCTGTCGCTCACGATAACCCTTGGGCTTCCATGTAGCTTTTGAATTCTGTCCACAAATGTAGTAGCAACTGTACTTGCTTTAAATGGATGAGATAATGCACAAAAGTGTGCATGCTTGGTAAGTCTATCAACTACCACCATGATGACACTCTTTCCTTCGGACTTAGGTAAACCTGTGATAAAATCCATTGAAATCTCCTCCCAACGTTGACTTGGAATGGATAAAGGTTGTAGAAGTCCTGGGGTCTTAATTGTTTCCACTTTATTCTGCTGGCAGACCAAACATTCCGCCACAAACTTTCGAATATCAGATTTAAGGCCATCCCAAAAAAATTCTTTCTTCACCCTGTGGTAAGTTTTTAAAAATCTGAGTGTCCTCCTAAAGGAGAAGTGTGCAATTCCAGAAGAATCTTTTGTTTTAGTTGGGAATTCTTACAAAGATATAAGCGATCTTTGTACCATAAGGAATCATTTTCCAACTAAATGTATCAGATGTACTAGGATCTTGCTGCAACTTTTGAATGAGTGTCCATACATCTTTGTCCTTCTTCCATTCATCTCTTGCTTTAGTTATCCAATCTGGTTGGATAATAGAAATGGCACAAAGCAATGCTTCCACATCTTCATTATTTATTGAGAGTGCATCTGCAACAACATTAAGCTTTCATTTTTTGTAGATTATTTCAAAGTCATAACCCAACATCTTTGTGACCCATTTTTGCTGCTCTTCTGAAGATAGTCTTTGTTCCAAAAAGTGTTTAAGACTATCATGATCAGTTTTTACCTTGAAGTGTCTTCCCATTAGGTAAGTTCGCCGTTTCTTTAGTGCATGCAGTATTGCTAACATTTCCTTCTCATAAATAGGTTTCTGTAAATACTTTCCTTTGATTGGACGACTTTCAAAAGCAATGGGTCTTCCTTCCTACATTAAAACTGCACCAATTCCATTTTCTGAGGCATCACATTCCACAATAAAGGTTTTTGTGAAGTCTGGCGTAGCTAAGACCGGTGCTAGGCACATTGCCTCTTTAAGATGTTCAAAGGCCTTAATTGCTTCAGGAGTCCATGAAAATGCATCTTTCTTCAATAATGTTGTTAGAGGTGCTGCTATTCTCCCATAATTCTTAACAAACTTGCGATAATACCCTGTTAACCCGAGAAATCCTCGCAACTTCTTTATGGTCGTGGGGACTTTCCATTCCTTAATGGCTTTAATTTTGTTAGGGTCTACTTTAACACCATCGTGAGATACAATATGACCCAGATATTCCACCTCTTGTACTCCAAAGAAACATTTGGATGTTTTTGCATATAATTGTTTCTCCTGCAATAGTTTGAGCACCCTGTCAACATGTTCAACATGATCCTTCCAAGACCTGCTATAGATTAGTATATCATCAAAAAATACTAGAAAATTTTTTCTAAGGAAGGGTTTGAAAATGGAATTCATCAACCCTTGAAATGTAGAAGGTGCATTGGTAAGGCCAAAAGTCATGAACAAAAATTCATAATGACCCTCATGAGTTTTAAATGTTGTTTTTGGAATATCTTCAGTCTTCATTCTAATTTGATGATATCCTGAACGAAGATCCAACTTGGTAAAATAAATTGCTCCATGTAATTCATCCAATAATTCATCAATCACCGGAATGGGAAATTTATCTTTAATGGTGAGCTTATTGAGCTCCCTATAATCCGGACACATTCACCATGATCCATCCTTCTTGTGTACCAATACTACAGGAGCAGAGAAAGAACTTTGACTAAGTTGAATTATACCCGCCTCTAACATTTCTGCAATCATACGTTCAATTTCGCTCTTTTGGAAGTAAGGATATCTATAAGGCCTGATGTTTGGAGGAACACTTCCTGGAATCAAATGAATAGCATGATAATGATCACGAATAGGTGGGAGTCCTTTGGGAGTTTCAAACACCTTGGAATGATTGTCCAAGACTTGTTGGAGATCTGCAGAAATAGATGATTTTGATGTCGAGACTTCTAGAGAGCATAATTGTGCAATTACGCCTCGTTGTTCTTTATTTAGAAGCTTTGTCATGACATTAGAGCTTATTATCCTTCCTGGCTTCCCTTCAATACCCCGTAATTCGACTTCCTTTCCTTCTGAAAAAAATTTCAAGAAAAGTTCTTGAAAATTAAAAGCTACCGTCCCCAAAGATTATAACCATTGTACTCCTAGTACAACATCAGCACCTCCCATAGGAATGGAAAGCATTGGACTAGTCAATACATATTCCCCCATGGTTAGCTTGATATTATGGCTTTTTCCAGAGAAATTTATAGTTCCTCCATTTGCAACCATCACTTGACATTCTGGTGCTGGGTATAGGAAACAATTTAATTCCTTGGCTACCTTACAATGAATAAAATTATGGGTGCTACCTGAATCAATCGACACTATTACCTTTTTCTTCTTGATATGTCCTTCTATCTTGAGAGTTTGAGGAGTGGTAATTCCTGCCAGTGCATTACACGATATGGTCAGATTCATTTCTTCCTCTTCTAGGGCTGGTTCCTGGTGTATATCCTCTTCGTGTTCATTTTCTTCTTCCTCTTCACAATCTATGTAAAATAATTTCTTCTCAGCACACTTATGACCTTTAGTGTATTTGCTATCACAACTGTAGCAAAGCCCTTTTGCTCTTTTTTCTTCCAATTGTTGTGGTGTCAACCTTGTAGGTTGTGGAAATCTAGGCGTAGCGACACTTCCTTCTTTATAGAATTGAGTGGTAGGCTTCCTTGTCGCCATTATTTTACATTCAACTTTTCTTGCCAACCTAAATGCCTTCTCCAATGAATCTGGTTCCAAAACGCGAACTTCATGTTGGATATTATCCTTTAAAGTGCCTATGAAGAGATCGATCTTGTGTTCCTCTGGAATATCAGTTACCCTTATATTCAATTTTTGGAATTCCTCAATGTGTTGCCCCACTAAACCCTTTTGTTTGAGATTTATCAATTGGCTAAAGAAGGTGTTTCTCTTTGTATCCTCATAATGTGCTATCATTTCTTCCTTAAAAATTGACCAAGTGACAATTTTTTTACGGGAGCAAAGCCATCGATACCATACAAATGTATTTTGTTCTAAATGTAAAGTTGCAATGCGTACCTTTTGTGTGTTTTCCACGTTATGGAGATCAAAATATTGCTCCATCTGTAGTATCCATGTTACAGGATCCTTTCCATCAAACTTCCTCATATCCATTTTTGGAATATGGTGGTTCTTCCCGCCAACATTAGAGTTTATGATATCACGATTAACATTTATTTTGTTCTCATCATGAGTTTCCTCTACTATCTTTTCACCATTAGGAAACATTTCTTGTATCAACTTTGTCAAACCTTCCATGTCTGCTTTTAGATCATTCTTCATATTTTCCATCTTAGCTTCATGCCGGCTTCATGCCATCCATCTTAGCTTCCACGCCATCCATCTTAGCTTCGCCTTTCTTCAAAAACTTCCATTTTCATTTTTTGTTGCTCTTTGCGAGAGTGAAATTTGTTGCACTTGCTCTTGTAATTTTGATAGATCATGTTGCAATTCTTCATCTTCATGAGTCATAGTAGAGCCTTCTAAAGGCTTAATGGGTGTTGAATTATTTTTACGGGGCATATTTTAGAACCCAATACTGATATCTATTCTACAATATGCCCTTGGAATCAATTCAAATTGATTCTTCAAACAAGACTTATGCAATTCAGAAAAAAAAAATACACACCTTTTTCTTGCTTTTGAGGAGCTCGATATTGAAATTGGATTATATTTGTGATTACAGTACTTCAATATTTGATTTTTCGTACCAAAGTAGCCGTCTGAATTATCTTTCTAATGCCACAGGTCTGACCTGATTTGAATTCTCCAAGACAAAGTTGTGTCCAATCTCCCACAATGACCTAATTATGGACTAGTTCAGTAGAGCGAAATTATACGACTTGCCACGTGTCACTGTTTCATTCTTCGTCTTTGAAATTGATATCCAAGAAACTGTAGTCCGTGTAATTGCGACCAATTTTTACGGAACTCCAATCCGATGCCCAGAGAGATATTTATTGAACATTTCCCACGCTCACCTCTTTGAGATGAAATTCAGGAGCTTGAAAAAGCACTACCTTCCACAGATCATATCTCCAAAAATGTTGCGAACCAAGCTCTGAAATTTTTTGATGAATTTCTTCAGGATTTCAACTTCGTACCATAGGAATTTCAGATTCTTAAACTTCGTAGAAAAAAATTTATAGCGCAAATTCCACGATGACCTGTTTAGGTGCCTGAAAAAAGACCTAACTTCCACAGATCATATCTCCGAAAATATTGCAAACCAAGCTCTGAAATTTTTAGCCAATATTCCTCAGGATTTCGGCTTCGCACCCTAAAAATTTCAGCTTCTGAAATGTCGTAGAAACAAATTTATAGCGAAAATTCCACGATGACCTGTTTGGAGCAGCGAAACCCTAGAATCCAAAGCTCTGATACCAAATGTTGTGTAACCAACTCCAAAAAGAGAAGAAAAGAGATATCAATGCCTTAGAAATGAGCCACTTCGACGGGGCAACCTCCAATACATTACATAAATGAACAATTCTTGGATGATACAATTTACAAAACCTTCTTTCTACATATAGGAGTCCATGGGGCCATAATGTAATCCTAGTGGGCCACAATGTAATCTTAGCCGACCTAACAATAATAATTTAAGGGCACAATAATAAAAAAATGGGGGTTACAAGGGTACAATAATAACAATAAGGGGGTTACACTAACAACAATAAGGGACTATACTAGTAATATAGGGACCTAACAACCACAGTTCCCCCTGAGAATGCCCCTATTGTGGTGAGGAGCCATCCAAGGTAATGCTTCCTTTTTGGAGAATGTGAGTTGAAGTCGACAAAAAGGAAGCCTCAACCGAACAAGAGAGCTATTGATGCAAGGGACCATGTTATCGAATTTTATAGGTTTTAACATAGGCATGATGGTGAGGGGTGACTGAAAAATGATGATGGGAATTCAGTGGCCCAAGGTTGGAGCATAAAAAAGAAACTTGGCGGAAGTCATAATGATTTCTGATGAGGGAATCCCTAGAGTCGGTAGGACATCTAGGGTGGGTATGTGTTGGTTATGAATGTCATGGTGGATTTGCATGAAGGGAGTGATGCTCCGAACTAGGGTGACTAGGGAATGCTTCCACAAGAGAAAAATGTATGGATGAGTGTGGGACTGTTCACCGTTTGCGGTCTTTGTACACTTACCAAAATAATGAAACAATGGGATTGGATTGTACAAAACAGAGAGACGGGAGCCCCAAAACATGGAAATGTTTTCTCACTGATGATGTGAGGAGGGTGTTTTTACTGAGGGTGGGGGACCCACTGGTTGGTCTCTTGTGTGGGGGTGATGAAGCAGATGGAAAATATTGCAGATGGGCTATCTTGGTGGAGGGATGGTAGGCCTAATGCGAGACGCGGTGGTGCGCTTTCGATCTGCTTGCAAAAAATTGTAATCCGGGAAAGGGGTTTTATTTCGATATGGTAAAACTTGACTTGATGCATGGTGGATGAATGGGCATGAAGTGCTTCCCAGAATGAAGTGGTATGGCCATGGTGTCGTGATAATTTATTGTAAATATGTGTTGAATGAACATATGATAAGAGAGGGCATACCTGTCGGCACTGAAATATTATTTTTTCGGAGGTGTGAATGTGTGGAGCCTCCTTTGGGCATTATGAGGTGCTTATCACTGTGTTGATTTCAGTTCTGCAATTGGGCACTCTGAAATGTCATTATGGTCCTCCAAACAATCTGAAAATGGCGACATATAGGCCAATATGGCTCATTTCATCTCATTTGAGTGTTTGAGAGTTGTGAGAGGTCAGAGACTGTTGCGGAGCTTTTCTTGCCGTTGCACTTAGCCTGTGCACCCAGGACTCGCGCTAATAGAGCCAGGTAGGCCCCATAATGTCCTTTGGGTGTAAGAGTTTATCTCTTCTAGAGAACATGCTGCCCCCAGTGATATTTCTTCGAATTTTTCAGGATTTCAAGAGATATTCACCTTGATGGTAGGAAAAATGTTTGACATGTTCCCTTCCTCAAATGCCATCTAAGGCTGCATCGGGGATTTCGAATCAATCGAATTTCCTCGATGGAATTAAATTCTTGATCCAATCACAACTTTGCTCGTCTTCGTCAGTGGTTTGGTTTTTCAACAGAGAAACGAGCGGTGACGGCATCGCATCCCACGTACAATATGGCTCCGTCATGGCCTCGGTTATCTCATCCCAGTGGAACAAGGATCCCATGTATCAGAGTCTGGCAAGGCCGTCGAGGAAGAGTGTTCGGCCCTAACAAAGCTGGTCGAAAATACAGAAAAGGATTCCATCGCCACGTGTGGAATCACGGTAAGCTCAAGCAGCATATGGATTAGTTTATATCGTCGTTGGCATGGCATCATCCTCGTAGTTGGTCACATCGACACTCATGAACAGTTGAGAAGACAATCCGGAGACAGTGAGTCTGACATAATATTATATGAATCACAGAGCAGGTACCATGTCATCGAATTGGTGGTAGCATTCTGAAGGGGAGCTTCACGCAGAGCATGGCTAGATTCGCTGTCAGCCGAGCAATTTTCTGAGTCGGAAGCAGTGTCTGTGTGTAGGTGCCTGAATTTTTCCATTAATGGGAATAACTCTAGTTTGTGGTTATGGCACCACTGTGCCAACTGCAGAGCATTGTGGTGGGAACCAACACTACTGCCCCAAGTGGAGACGCTTTCAAGGGACTGCCGAGAGGGTCCTCCATCGCCATTTCCTCGAGTTTTTGTCAGATATGTCTAACTCTTTTGGGAGTGTAGAATTAATGCTTCTCTTGCCACTCAAAGCTTGGGGGAGGTGTTCAGATTGACAGTATGGTGAAAATGGCGCATCCGACAATAAAGAATGTGTGATTTTCTCCAAAGAAGGAGGTGCCTCCGAGGGAGGAGGACCACAGGGAGATGTTCTTTGGGTGTTTCGCCTTTTGCACCGATCGAATCGGTGGCCCATTCTATCGCATAGTCCGCATGGCGCCACCTAGGGCCGGACATGGTCGCTAGGTCGATGTGGCTTTCTAAATTGGCCGACGTATCGGTGTGGAAATGGGGTAGGCTGCCTTGGGGAAATATGCCTTCCATTATGTTGTCTAAGCTCTGGATTGATGATATCCCGATGGTGCGTTTCAAATGTATGGATGATGTTGATTAGTGGGCGCACCCGAGGGATATAGTTGCAACACTAATTTTGATGGTTGCCTTAACATACTAGACAAGAACGTCATTCTTGGGTGTTCCCATCCTGTCGTCATGACGTGATCAGTACCGACGTAGCTTTCCCAGTTCGGCATGGTGACCAAAGGCCATCATGGTATATAATGCACATGTTGGTCTTCTCCGTGGAGTGGCGGCGTGGGGGTGACTATGTTCCTCCGACTGGCCGCTTTCAAATTTGACAGAATAGGATGGATCTACTTGTCACATCCTCTTGCGTCGTCAAGCTATCCATGGATTTTGAATCAGAGCCATATTCTAGGGAGAGGCGTACTATGGCCATGCACAAACTACTTAGCACTGCAAAAAATCTAGGGATATAGTGACAATGGTGTAATGGATGATTTCCACCACATATCTGACACAAATGTTGGATGGCTAGAAGGTCAACGTGGTATACTACATGGACCGGCACAATGCTGAAACAGTTCTGTGGGTCGCACATTCGAAGGATGAAATTGTCTTCGTTTGGTCGCAGCTGTGCACAATGCTCGATAGGGGGAGGGGGGATAACTGGGAGTATTTTGGGTGACTTCCGTGCCTCTTGTATGTATAAAATTACGTGAGGTTCTTCTCCAGTTGACTGGATGGAGGGATCCTTTTGATATGATTGCTCGATGGCATGTAAGGCATCCCTATATTGCAAAATTTATAGGCAATGATGGGTGTAATGCCCATAATGGCCACTGATAGCGCATGCATAGTTGGTACGCAATGCTTTGCCTTGAATTTTGGTGGTTGGTTCCTTTTTACGGGAACTTGTTGCCACTATGTTTACCGCAGAGCTAAGGAGTGGTTTTAGTTCATCCAACTTTTGGTAGATGTCACATATGGCGCAAGGTTGCAATTCCCGTTGTATGGTGGGATTTTCTACCTTCTTCCCATTTTTACTGGTTTTCTTGGTTGTAACAACCAGTTTTGCGATGAAAATTTTCGTATGGGATGGTCGGCGTCTCCTTGGTCAGATGGGGCCTCAAGACCGAGGGGATTAACCTCAGGAGGTGACGTTTATGACTCCCGTCGTGTAGGAATTCAAAATTAAATCCAGCCCATTTGTACCGGCACACCACTCCAGCCAAGAATTGTTGTGACACAAAAACCGTATGGGGGTAGATGAAAGGAGTTCGGGAGGCAGAGTAGGCTAGAGAGGCCGCCGTGGGCTGCTGCATTTGCAGTTACATCGCTCATCTCCGTCTCCGCCCGGCTTTGGTGGCGGATGTAGAAATCATGCACACCGAGCTCGCGATATCGCATGATGATTCTAGTATACCGTGGGGATCTCCTAGAAATGAACCGAGGATGTATGACTCGCTTGAATTATTCGGGGCCATATTATTGGTACCATGTAAGCATCTCAAATAGATGTGTCTACATAGGCTAGAATGACATCGACATTGTTAGTGATCGTCATTGCAGTATGTCAATAGGTCGACGCACGATGTACCCCCATGGGGGAACATCATGGTTCGTCGAAGATGGAGGAGGCTATGGATGACATACACACATATAACTCCGACCAAGGAGTATATTGTATCCTACTGAGCATCCAAGACTGGGAACAGGAGACCCGTTCTTGGCAAAATATACTGGAACATTTTGGTAGAGACTGACGACATAATATGGGCGCCCGTCGTATGCTATGAGTGTGATGTCTGATGTCTTAGGGCCGGAGACCCTAACTTCGTATATTATTTGACATGATGCATGGATGTGCACCTAGTTAATGATACAACGGTGAATAGTGATGTTTTGGACCGATAATTTTATCCGGAAGGCGACTAACGAAGGAAGCTCTTAGGTGTGGTTTTATCTAAATTTAACCATTAGCAACCATGGTCGATGGCGCTAACATGGAAAGTAACTTCTTTCCTTTTCTTTGGGCATGATTGTAATACCTCCAAATCTGGATACATGCGTAGATTTCAAATAATCATCCACAATACAGTAGTTATGGGCTGATTTGAAATGGTTTCCTGTCAGCCGTCTCCGTCCTCTTTATCCATATTTGACAAAGGTTCAATAGGTATCTTCGATATAGCTGTTTATGTTGTTGGTGCACCTGCGGCGTCCTAACAAATTGGTGTCTCGGTGGGGTATCGTAATTTTGGTTTCGTGTCTAAAAAAACATTTCGCGTTTACCATGTAGATTTTATATTACTTTTTTCCCGGGATGTCGTGAGTTGTTTGCCGCCGTTGCGCAACGTCTCGTGTGAAGGCCCCGACACAGCCGCTATTGTGAGGATCCTCCTTCTTTCCTGCCATCGCTTTCGAGTCCCGAATTTGCCTCTTTTCCATACACTTTTCCATATTCTTTTCACTCACCTAAACCTCCAAAATCACAATATCATGCAAAAAAGGTATCTAACATATTTTTAATTATGTTTTTGTGTTTTCTATTTGACGGGATTTTTAAACATACGTGGGGCACCGCGGAAACTTGCCACTTTCCGCAGTCACTGAAGCCATGACCTCTCCAGCAATTATTTTAGGAAGAGTAGCATGTATCTAACAGAAATGAGCCACATGGGCAGGCTAGGAATGACGAGACATGGTTCGTGTCCTATTGGTTCAAGTAAATTCACAAAGAAAGTCACACAAAGCCATCCACGTGGAAGTCAACTATGGAGTTCTATGTCTACTGATCAGCTATGGCATATAAACATCCATACGGCCGTTTCTAAGCTTGCGGAGGTTACCGATATCCGTGCAAACAGTGCTGAATTCAAGGCAACTCCACCTATAGATCCGTTTTCCAACATGGCCATACCCTTATCCGTGGCCTTAGTGGTCTACGTGCCGGCTGCCATCATAAACTTCCCGTGGAGACAAGCATAGCTTATTGCTTTATATAGAGCGCTTGCATACGCACGAGAGTGCTGAGTTGTTAGCTTCGATAGTTGATGTGCGGTGACTACAGTGTTAGCTTTGTAGTGATTACGCTCGCTTTGAGCCGTAATACTACTTCGGTCTGTAATGAATCGCTTTTTAATGTGAAAAGACTCGTTTTCAACTTAATTCGTGTTTGAGGATCTACCAAAGCCGTGCAGAGGGCCCTCTGTCACCGAGGTTCTCGTGTATTAATGTATATATATTTCATTTAATTCTTTAAAAAGTCATCGTATCATAATCCATTACATGTTCATATTTCATAGTTGTTTCATTTATGTTCATACATTTCTATAATTTCCACTGTGATTCTTGTCTTCTTTCATGTTTTTATGGATTACAAATCCACCGATCGCTTTCTTGTGCAGTTTTTTTAGGTAGATGTACTTACTTCTCATAGTATTTTGGCTAATGATACGAGACTAACATTATTCTCATTTCGCTAGTTTCCTTTTCATAGCATTTGTTTAACTTCACTTGCTTTGTACATTTCAGTTTTGTTTATCTTATTCGTAGTTAAATTTAAATATATTAAGTCATTCATAGTGTCTTCAAGCATTCGAAAGCCACAAAATTCGGACTGATGGTGAGGGACTCAGATAGATGAAAATGTAGTTTAGTATTAGTTTCTTTTCTGCAAAATTAGAGATATTGAAATGCCATAAGGTTTTGGGCTACTCCCAGCCACAATTTGACCATGGTGAGGGACCTATTGGATGAAATGTGTAGTTTAGTATTAGTTTCTTTTCTTCAGAAATGATATTAAGTCATTTCATAGCGTCTTCACATTCGAAAGCCACAAACTTAGACCGAAGGCAGTGAGGCTTACTATAAAATGAAGCTTAGTATTAGTTTTTTTCTGTAACCCTAGATATATTAAATCATGTATGACATCTTCAATAGCCCGAAAGCCACAAAATTGACCGATGGCGAGGGATTGAATCATGTGTGTGTTATTTAGTATTACTACTTTCGACTAACATCGCTTACACAAGTTGTTTATGATTACTTCCGCAAGTCATAGCCATTCATGATGAAGGGTCGTGGAATGAATTGATGTAATCTGATTTAGATTTCCTTATTTCATTGCAATTTGAATTTCCATATAAGCGTAGTTTCTTTTGTGTTCGCCATAAGAATAGTTTAGTTTTCATGTTCACTAGTTTCCGTTTTGATTCATTAGATTAGCAAAAGACCTTTCATTTCAACAAGACACTTTTACTTTCTTTAAGTTTTGTCATTGTACTTTAATTTGCTTTTTAAAGTTTCAAGATCGGTAAATCATTATAGGGGATATCACTTCCTTGAACAAATATAACCAAGCTTGTTTTTCACTTTAGAATTTCCATTTCACCTAGAAAATCTTGGGAAAAAACGACAAAAAGTTAAGTAAGAGGTTATCTTGCACATATAGTGCGCCGCACTTCATCAGCTTACGATTCCCGTACTGGACAATTAAAATGCGCACTTAGGACACACTAAATCGACCAAACATTTGGCCGTTGCCGGGAAGCAACTAGGTAAGGCCAATTTCTTAAAAAAAAAAAAAAAAACATAAAATCATAAAAAGAAGGGAAAACTTGATAACTTCTTGAAGTATGCTCTTTGCACCTAGTGGATCCGGAGGATCAGAAAAGAGAGTTATTGGTTTAGTAATTTTCAAGTATGCTCTCTTCTTTGCACCTAGTATCCGGAAGACTTTAAAGAGAATTATTAGCCCAACTTTTAAAAATAAAAATAAAAAAATGACATGCATAGAGCAAGAGATTCTAGGGGGAAGGCTTATAAATAAAGCCAAGAGTTCGATTTTCACAACTCCACCTTCTTCAAGGCATAGACCGTATTCACCACCATCTACCCCTAGCCTTAAGATTTTTGGAAGTCAAAGAACACGAATTAGAGGATTCTCCTTATACCACCTACTAAAACCCACTTAGAAACAAAGAGACTTTCTCATCCTCGAAGAACTAGAGGACTATAAGGACTTAAAGAAACTATCATGGCAGAGGAATTAATAAATAGGAGGTGGAGATAGAAGAGGAGGAGATAATGAAGACAACAATGGTGAAGGAAATAACCGTAGAAATAGGGACAATTTGGTTGATTTCCTATAGTTGATGGAGGAAACTCATGCAACAATGAAAAATATCTCACCATCTCGTTCTCCTTAACTTTTATGGATTACGATGAGGATCCCGAAATACTGCTTGAGCTACAGTGTGCCGAACTTATGACTATATGGAAGATTCTCAAAACTCAAACTATTTCCTTCAACTTTGAAGGGATCTGCTTTGAAACAAAGAGTCTATGGATTAGCCACTCAATCTATTAGGATTCTGAATGATATGAAACAAACATTTTTGGATAGATACTTGGACTATCGTATGCCCACCAATCACAAGGATGAGGTATTCAAAATGATGCAAAAAGAAGATGAAAATGGAAGACTTAATTGAAAGATTTCAATATTGTAACCCTGAAAAGAGCAAAAGATGAGCAACTTAGATAACGAAACCTGAAAGCCCTCCTATTAAAAGCCAGCTATATTGCAATGGATAGACATTTTAAACATGATGGTGGTACATATGATTTCTAACTTCCATTTGATATAACAATTCATATCCATCTCTCAAGGGTAAAAATCAAAACTGAAAGGGCTCAGGATTCTTCTGACAGAAGCAATAAATTCAGTAAACTGACTGTGGGCAGGGCGAGATTGGTAATATGCTTCGGATGAGTTGCAACTATATCTAGGAGCCTTATGAAACAACTAGACACCCTTTAAAATCCCAAAACAGCAAAGTTTTATAAAATGTATGCCTTTAGCCATCTTTTGTCCCAAAGGTAGAAAGAAACATGCTTTTAAGGGAATGTCCTTGGATGCAAAAGTTGTAGAAATGTATGATTTGTCAGAAATTATTAGAGACTGGGCTGGGATCGCCTCTTCAACCTGACCAAAGCCGTTTCAAGAAGATCCAAACTACAATAGACTGTTGTCAAAGGGAGACCTTTGACAAGGACAACAATCTCTTGCTGTTTGAATAACCTCCATGAAATCTTCAAACCCCACCACAATTGACTCCATAAATAACTCCATCAAAGACCAAAATCTCATATCAAAATATGGCACAAGGGATGGTAAATCCTTATGTGAGATTTTTTCTCTGTTTTATCAATATCCTCCATCTTTTCAAAAATCAACAAGCTCATAATTTCCAAGCCAAAATCCACAACAACTTTCATCGCTATTTCCACAACAACAACCTTCTCAACAAAAATACAAATCCTCAACTCATGCTCCCATACCACTGCAAGGAAAAATCAATCAGCTCAGCCATTTCCAAATCCTAACAATAAGAATCCTCAAACTACTTATATGGTGAAGGATAACAATTTCCTACCTATATGATTGTTCCTTTCAACGATGTACAACTCAGATCTGTAGAGTTTTAGAAAACTTCTAGAGACATTCACACAAGAGTATCTAGAGAATTCTCTGCAGTCAATAAGTGGTTCTGATAAAGAATTCTTCAAAATCAAAAATTCAAAAAGAAAAAGAAAAAGCTAACATCCACAACCTTACAATGACAACCCGTATCTCTTCATCTACACCTCCTTTTCCCAAGACTACAAATTGATATGGGGTGGAAAAACAAATCTTGTTTCCTAACTATGACTTTCGTATGAATACCCAAGAATGTTTGCAACAAGATTCCATCACACAAGCCATTCGAGAAATTCTCATTCTACAAAACCTACAAAGGAGTTGAGTCAAAAACACCCAGAACAAAGCCAAAGGACACAAGAAGAACTGAATTAAGAGAAAATTTAAGTACATTATGATGGGAAAATTACCATGCGTACATGTAGATCTCAGAAGTCCAATCACAAGACACATATAAATGGGATAGAAATCTAAACACATCAATAATTTAGGGGTCGCTATCAGCTACTATGTGAGCAATAATTATGAAAATGCTTAAACTTCCTAACCTTCTTTTACACCTACTTTATTGAAACTTGCAGACGTACTCATATTAAACCACAAGGTATTAGAAGATATTTTAGTCTCCCTAGATTCTTGGGAATATCCGTAGCATGAGACTTTATGATTTTGACTCCCAAAAGTAATCTGTGGAGGACATCCAATTATTTTAGGAAGACCTTTGGCTGGCCACAAATGATGCTTTTATTAGTTGTGTATCCGGGAGACATGCAGATTTCTAAATGGCAATTGAGTTGTACTGTACCTAATTTGTATCCCTCCTCATAAATATACCATGGTTAGATAATAACATGTCGATGATGAGAACACTATACAACCTCGTTCTTACCATTTCAAAATTTTAGCTATATAGTCACCTCAAACAATACTAGAAAATGGAGACAACTCTGAACATGACCCCACACAATGCAGCCAGAATCACATAGTAATATTTATCATCAAGACAAATGCCTCACTGTAAGTAAGAGTTTGGCATCTGCTTTGAGATTTTTCCTAAAAGATACTAATATTAGCCACATCCGGAGAAGTCGTCACAACAAGAAGAACTAACTTAATCTTGCAAAAACATTCCCATCGCATTTGCATGGGAGTATACTCGACATGAAGGGTATTGATCTCACACTCCACATCCATCACATTCAACAGGAAAAACGTAGACCAATCAGACAACCTCATAAGGATGAATCAAAATCTTAGGGAGATAGTGAAAGAAGAGCCCAAAACTTCTCAATGCAAACTTCATTTATCCATTCTCAGAGAACATGGCTTTCCATAGCAAATCAAACAACGTGGTAAATGGAGAGTATGCATTGATTATTGTGGAGTCAACAAAGCAACTTTGAAGGATCGCCTTTGCCTTTATAGACTGTGACATATTACTTTTAGTAAAAGTACTTTTCATTTTTGGATGGTTTTAGTGGCTATAATCAAATCTCGTAGCACCTCGAAGATCAAGATAAGACCACATTTACTTGTCCATGGGGAACTTTGCCTACCGAGGCTTCCTTTTGGGTTATGTGGAAATGCACCAGCAACATCTTCTGTGAGGCAAAGATTTAGGAATTTTTCTTCCGATCTAATCCATGATCAGTATAGAGGTTTATATGTATAGATTGTTTTGTAATTCATTCTGAAGAGAACTTCAGCACTTATGTTCTCAAGATGTAAAGAAACAAACCTTTCATTAAGCCAAGGAAAATGCTTTATGATGTTTACCGAAGGGATTGTTTTAGGACATCATATTTCAGGAGATGGAATACAGTTGATGATCAAAGAAGTCGTCTCCTAAGTTGTCATTCAAATCATGGTCATGATGTTAGAAGTTTTCTAGGATTTACTGGTTACTATAGAAGATTTATAGAAAACTTCACTAAAATAGAATCACTTGCCGTTTACAAAAGACCGTGAATTTGAAATGGGATCCCGATTGTCAATCAAGCCTGAATCCTTTGAAATGTAAGCACATTCAAGCACCTATCTTGAGTGGGACCAAATTGGAAACTTCCTTTCCATATTTCTACAGATGCCTATACAACTTTGAGCCATAATGTGTGCAAGATTTAATTCTTTATGCCACTTATTACACCAAGAAACTGACTCCATGGAGTTGAATTATAACGGATCGAAAAAGAGTTCTTTAGTTGTTGTTCATGCAATTAATAAGTTTAGACATTACATAACAGTTATGAAACTTTTATTCATACCTAATTATCTCCGCAATTAGATATTTAATGAACAAACCCGTTACTAATGGCAGAGTGACAAGATGGTTACTTTTGCAAGAATTCCATTAATGTTAATAGACCAGGAAAGCCAATAAGAGTTGATTGTTTGTGATCTGTGGACATGAAAGAAGATTCTCCCGTAGAAGATAAGTTTCATGGTTATTGTTTTGCAGGTCTACAGACCTCTTTGGTATGCAGATATTGCTAACTATTTACATAGGAAACTACTGTACATTTATTTCCCCAGAAGAGGAAAACTAAAAATTATTCAGAGAGTTCAAGATATTCATGGATTTCTGCACGAATTGTTTAAAAGCTGTGGCCAGATCTACTGCAGATCAAGATGTGTTTGGGAAGATGAAATGCTCAAGGATTCTAAGGCAGTCATGATGTTCATGCGTTTGTTAATTATGATAAAAGACGGCCTATAAAACCTTTCCTTGGGATATTATTGGCCTTCTCTCTCAAAGATGCAAAGAACATACTGTATGTGGATACCGCCATATAGGGGAAGCACTCTTCAACAAAATGAAAAAAAATGCTACCTAAACATAGGTACTCACTAACCTCAAAATGTGGGCATGTTAGATTTCACACCAATTAATCACCACTAAGCAAAAAGACATATATTGAGTCAGACCCATTGTGTTACTTTGAATGGGTATAGTTGTGCTATTAGTATCTGCTATCAAAATTCCAGCTTGTTCATTTTCTTAGATATTTTTACTCGCTTTGGTGTTCCAAGAGAAATTGGTGGCCGCATCAGAGCCAAATTCACATCAAATTTGGTGGAGAAGTTGATGGAAGAATACAAAATCAAGCACAGAAAATCTACTCCTTACCATCCACAAGCAAATGGTCAAGGGGAGTCCACAAACAAAGTTCTTGAAAGTATCATCACCAAAACTGTTCATCTACATAGAAGAGATTGGGCAGAAAGGCTTCCAGAAGCCTTGTGGGCCTACAGAACTACATGGAGGAATACAACATGACATTCTCCCTATGAACTTGTTTATGGGAAAGAAGTCTTGCTCCCCATTGAGTTCCAAATCAAGACCTTCAAGATAGCAGTTCAGTTGGGGATGGACTTATCAGAAGCCCAAAAGCATAGAATGGAGCAGTTGAATGAGCTAGATGAGATCAGACAAGAAGCAATTCTAAGAACTGATCTAGTTCAATATCAAAGAACTAAGTGGCATGACAAATATATCAAAGAGAAGAAGTTTCAAGAAGGAGATTGGGCATTGTTATTTGACTCCAAGTTCAAAGATTTTCAAGGGAAATTTCAGACTCATTGGCTTGGGCCATATGAGATTGACAAGATCTTTAACAATGGAGCTGTAAGAATCAAGACCATTGATGAGTTTCAAACTCCTCTTATAGTGAATGGCCATATATTGAAAGTTTATCATAAGCCACTCTCTAAAGAGGATTTTGTCAAGTTGTTTCAAGAAATTTCTGCAATCAGGCTGGTACAGAAGAATTCTTCTTCTCCACCAGGCTAGCTTTTGTTTTTTTTTCAAGTTAAAAAAAAAAAAAAAAATGGTATAAGCCTGAAAACCAATCATTGATTGGCAGTCTTATACAGAAAATATGGGGTGAAAATCAGGGACACCTGACACTCTATATTTTCCAAAAAAATCTGTCTTTCATTTCATTTCATCTCACCACTCACTCCATTTCATTCCACTTCATTTCATTTCATTTCATTTCATTTCACTTCATTCCACTTCATTCCATCCATTCCATCAATAAAAATCTTTTTATGACCATTTCCACCTGGTCATTTGTCATTTTTTCATTTCTATTTCAGCCAAGTAATAGCTGTGTCAGTTTCCGCAGCTGACATCTGTTTCCGCAGCTAACTCCAGTTTCCGCAGCCAGAAGCAGATTCCGCAGCTACTACTACTCTGTTTTCAAAAAGAATGTACAGTTAGTTGTTATTTTCATAAATTATGAAATAAAATGCAGGAGAGAGGATCAATGGAATATTCAAGACACTAATGAAGATCAATCAGTTGAAGACCAAGGGCAAAAGCAAGGATTCCAAAGGTATGAATAAAGTTTATTTCAAATAGTATCGAAAAACACATTTTTATGTAATTTTAAACTATGAGCTTTACCCATAACGTGCAATGATTATATTGACAGTCCCATAACCTTCCACGATCTCCCATATCCTCAACATCATAACAATGCTTCATCATTGAAATTCCGACTCTCACTCATGTTCAAATATCCCACCGTAGATAATGATACGTATTTGAGTTGACAAAGGACTCCTACAAGCCGCATAACTTCATAATCATTGATTGAAACGTGTTTATATTTATTACACAGCCACCAAAATTCAAAATGCGGCCGAATGCATTATACTTTGTTAACCCCTTTGTCGTGTCTCTGTCGTGTTTACAAAACCCCACGCTACTCATTCTCACTCCCTGTTTCACTCCATTCCGTTCCTTTTGCTCACTCTCATTCCCGTATATCCACCCACAATCTTATTCCATTCTGTTTATGGTGCTCATTTCCGTTTTGTGATAACATCCCCACAGTATTGTGCTAGATTCTGTGTATTCCATCGTTCCATTTCCACTTAAAACCTCACAGAGGCAAGCCTGTGAAGCACAGAGAAGTAAAATGGGAAAATTATTAAGGGCAGAGCCGGAAGGACCGAAGTTCATAGAGGGATTTCCACAAGCAAAAGAGATGTTGAGGAAAGCTAAATGGTTGCGTTTTATTCAGAAATTCAGGGGTTACCACAGAGAAGTTACCAAAGCGTTTGCAAGATCATTTGATGGCTCGGAAGCAGAAGTGGGAGACCTCAAGTTTTTGGTTAATGAAGCATCAATAGCAGCAGCCACAGAGCTTCTTCAGGAAGGAGAACGTTGGTTCAAAAACAAAAGTATCATTGATGAGGCATGGAGAACAATCCTCCGAAATCAAGGTATGGATATCATCAAGCGCAAGAGAATCCCTTGCAGAAGAAAGATGGAGCAAATACCGCACACCATTTTTTCAGAAATGGCTGGCCACAAATGTCGGGTCATGTACACATTGCAACAACATGAATTTTCTTGAAAACCAAACTCTCAATCTTCCTTATTTCCTATTCAACAGCTTGAAGAAAATGGCTGTGACTGTGCAAAAACACCTAGGAGATGTAGAGCCTCATTTATATCACCATGGGCTTATAAAAATTCTGATTGAAAAGGAGCTAAAAGAAAGAAAAGATACATGGGAACAATTCCTAGTTAGAAACTTCTTTGAAGAACCTCAGGAAATTCCTGAAGGTAATCCAATTAGAAGGAGGAGAAGAAAGAAAATAAATGTTGAAACCCAAGTTGCTCCTACACAGGAAATTCCCGCAGCTAGCACAGCAAAAAGAAGTAGAAGGAAAAGAACAGTAGATGAAATCCAAGATACTTCTACTACTGCTATGAAGAAAACTGATAGGGAAGAAAGATTGGTAAAAAGGAAGAAGAAGGAAATTAAAGCTAAGAAGCCAACAATATCAAAAGGGAAAGAAATTATTGAGGCTGTCCATAAAACTTCTTCTTCTGAAGAAGAAGATCACCAAATTCTATCTCAAAGATTAATTTTTCTTCAAAAACAGTCATCTCTATCCAAGAAGGCAAAAACAGGAAAACAAGAACAAAAGGGTAGTGTACCACAGCATGTGAGGAGAAGCAGCAGGCTTAAGGGAAAACTGAGAAAAACACAAATTAGAGGTCCTCATTTCATTGATTTGGGTGAGGAGACATCTGAACAGTCTCCAACTGACCATAGTCCATTTCAGTCAGTTAGTGAACCTGACTCCTTTCACTCCCAATCAGACAATGAGCGTACTCCATCTTATTCTCAGCAAAATATTGATGTAAGTTCTCCTCGGCCAGATTTTGAACATAATTCTCCCTTGCAACACTTTGGGGACAACCCAATGAAAAAGACACCGGAAGTAGACCCCAAACAGCAGGAGGTATATGACTATATAGAATCCTTGGAGAAGGCAGCCACAGGCCCAAGTACCTCTTCTATTCAGCCTCATACATTGCAGGATGATTTAGTTCAGTCATTAAAACAGGAAATTTTTGAGCTGGAGCTTTTGAATCGGCATATCAAAAATGAAAACAAAACACTCAAAGAGCAAGGCAAACTGGACAAGATCATCCATGACAATACTATGTTACATTTGGGTATTTGGCAAAAGAAGAATAAGAAGTTAAAAAGGAAATGCCAAAAATTGAGCAGAGCACTTGTGAATATCAAATTCAGGTGCTTAATGAAGAAACCCAGAATGATGGCAGTACTAAAGAAGAAGAGAAGGGGGTTAGATGTGCTGGCTGAAGTATCAAGGCACATGAATTGAACAAAGAGTATCAAAATTTTGGTTGCATGAGGACATGCAACACCTTCACAGTGGTGGTATGTTGAGTCCCGAATTTGCCTCTTTTCCATACACTTTTCCATATCTTTTTCACTCACCTAAACCTCCAAAATTGTCAATATCATGTGAAAAAGGGTATCTAACATGGTTTTTAATTATGTTTTTGTGTTTTCTATTTGATCTAGATTTTGTTCATTCAGCTGCGGAATCTTGCCACTTTCCGCAGCTGCTGCAACTTTCCGCAGCTATTTTGTGGAACTATATGCTACAGGTGTCTACAAGAGAAACGAGCCACATGGGCAGGCTAGGAATGACGTGGACATGGTTCGTGTCCTATTGGTTCAAGCAAACTCCTCCAAAGAAGCCGCGGTCAAAGGCGTCCACGTGAATAATCTGCGGAGTTCATGTCTACTGACTGCTGCAAACATCCACACAGTCGTTTCTAAGCTCGCGGGAGGTTAATTGACATCTCATGTGTTTGAGTTGAAATTCAAGCACCCACCTTCCATAGATCCGTTTTCCAACATGGCCATACTCCTATATCCGTGGCCTTAGGTCTACGTGCTGTCGCTATCATAACCTCTGGCAGGAGATGTGCTTGCGCTTATTGCTTTATGTAGAGAGCGTTTGGATACGACGAGAGTAGTTGTTGTTGTTAGTCGATAGTTGATGTGCGATTTCTTATGGTGTTAGCTTTGTAGTGATTACGTCGCTTTGAGCCGTAATACTATCATCGTAATGAATTGCTTTTTAAATGCAGTGACTACTAACTTAATTGCATATGATCGTACCAGAGCTGTGTAGAGGGCCCCTGCTCAGCCGAGGTTCTGTGTATTAATGTATATATATTTCATTTCATTTCTTTAAGAAGTCATTGTATCATAATCCATTACATGTTCATATTTCATAGTTGTTTCCTTTCTGTTCATACATTTCTATAATTTCCATTGTATTCTTGTCTTTCATGTTTTTATGATTGTTAAATCACTGATCAGTTTTCTTGTGCAGGTTTTAGGTAGACAGCCCGGGCATTTTCATAGTATTTTGGCTAATGATATGAGACTAACACTATTCTGCTGCTAGTTTCCTTTTCATAGCATTTGTTTAACTTCAGTCTTGCTTTGTACATTTCAGTTTTGTTTATCTGATTCAGTAGTTAAATTTAAATATATTAAGCCGCTCATAGTGTCTTCAGTTGCCTCCGAAAGCCACAGCTGGACTGATGGTGAGGGACTGCATGATGAAATGTGTAGTTTAGTATTAGTTTCTTTTCAAATTATAGCATTGAGTCGCTTTTCATAGTGTTTTCTGGCCTTCCTGGTGCTTGCAGCTGGACTGATGGTGAGGGATTGGATTATGAAATGTGTAGTTTAGTATTAGTTTCTTTTCTGCAAATTTAGATATATTAAGCTGCTCATAGCATCTTCAGTTGCCTCCGAAAGCCACAGCTGGACTGATGGTGAGGGACCGCATTATGAAATGTGTAGTTTAGTATTAGTTTCTTTTCTGCAAATTTAGATATATTAAAACCGTGCGTATACCCCGCTGTTTCCTCCGTGCTGCGCTGGATCGATGGTGGCGGGATTGAATCATGTGTGTAAGTGTCGATATTGTCATTTTCCGACCAATATCGCTGTGTTGCTGAGGATTACTTCCGTTTATAGCCATCTAATGATGAAGGGTCAAGAATGAATTGATGTGAACTCATGCATATTTATTTTATCGTAATTTTGAATTTCCACATGTGAGAGTTTCCTTTTGTAGTTCGCTGTTAAAGAATAGTTTAAGCCATGTTCACTAGTTTCCTCGTCTTCACCTTAGATTGCGCATCTTTTCATATCACAGTGACACTTTTACTTGCTTTTAAGTTTTGTCATTGTAATTTCAATTTGCTTTTAAAGCTTCAAGATTGGTAAACTAGGGATATCACTTCCTTGAACAAATATAACCAAGCTTTTGTTTTCAATGAATTTCCATTTTACCTTAGAAAGACCACAAACGACAAAAAGTTAAGAAAGAGGTTATCTTGCACATATAGTGCGCCGCACTTCATCAGCTTACGATTCCCGGATTGACAATTAAATGCAGCAATTTAGGACACACTAAATTGACCAAACATGAGCCTGAGATCAAGAAGGGCATTGTTGATTGTTCCCCCCTGTCCAGGATTTCCCTTTTGTTTTTTTTTTTGGTTTTTTCCTTGTCGCATTGGGAGGATAGCTAGGATTCTCCTGATATTGGCACGATTGTACTTGGGAAGGTTGTACCAAGTTCATCTGTGCATTATTCCACATGGGTGGGTTTTGTGCTGGCGATTGGGAATA
Source organism: Pinus albicaulis (assembly GCA_034641835.2). Taxonomy (NCBI): domain Eukaryota; kingdom Viridiplantae; phylum Streptophyta; class Pinopsida; order Pinales; family Pinaceae; genus Pinus; species Pinus albicaulis. The sequence continues at coordinate 742,514,109 of CM076573.1, read as the reverse complement.
TTGGGTTCCATGTCCCTGGTTTGTGAATGGATGCTAGGGGGGAGCTCCTCTGTAAATATTTCTAGCTATGTATTGGGTCCCCTAAGCCGGAGGGTATGGACCTACTTGTTGATGATGGTATGACTGCGCCATATTGGTCCTATTCTGAAAATGTGCATGATGAATTTGGTAGTCGGGTTGCGGGATGTTCCGGTTAGGATCATATCTATAACTGAGGTACTGACTACTACTGCCTAGGTGATTTTGGGTCAGTGATCCAATCAATCCGTCTATAGTGTTCAACGCGCCTGGAAATTCTTTATAAGTTTGAAGGTGCGGGGCATTAGGAAAAATGTTATAAATGTATGCTGACTGCATGTAAATCAACTCAAGCTGCTGGGCTTTACTGATGGAATCCTCTTTGGATGTAGGTTTTTGGGTTGCTACATCTTTTGAAATATATGTAGTGAAAGTTTTCAGAAATAGGTCTTGCAGGACTCGATTGTCGAGTTTGGCTTTGCAAAAACTATGATGTCGCCGCCATTCATGGAGATGGTCTGAGATATGGACAACTGGTGTCTGTCTAAAATGTGTCAGTAATTCCATCCCGAAATCATGGTGGATGGGTAACTAAAAATACATGAGGAACATGGTAGCGAGAGTGCTAAAGGTTCCATGTGTAGCAGAAGGTTGCTCCACATACCATTTCGTAGCTGGTCCGGTTAGGGTGCACTGAAATAGTCTCAGCCGAATAGTGTCATCAATGATGCTGTTCGACGAATACCACAAGTGGAAAGTCATTATGTGATTTCCTGGGTCTTTCGCTTGCTTCCCTTAGAATTTTGGAATGTTCGAAGGGAGCTTCATGGGCATGGGGGGCCATGTTGGCTTGTGTGCAATAGGGTCATTCATTAACTTGGTTAGATTGGGTGAATTCAACGATGCTAATAATGGTGACTGTGGGTTGAGAGCCATTGAAGACTGCGAAGACACAATGTTCTGGTTAGATATGGGGTTTGTCAGTGACGTACCTGGTTGTGTGTTCACTTGTCTCCTTGAATGGGTAGTGCTCCTTGTTACACAACAATTTGTCACTGTCCCTGCAATCCCTCGCCCCGCATATTGGAGGGTATTTCCCGTGACCTGTGAGCAGTGTCATCCTCTGCAAGCACCTTCCTTGCATCCTTCTATACAAGAACATCATTTCTCTTGCAGAATAATTTCTCAAAAAGCCCATAAAAACCTATGTTTTGGCATTGGCACGGGTAGTTAGTTCACCCCTAGTGCCAATGTGGAGAAATTACACTAGAGGCCACGCCAGCTGGAGCTCTGTCTCTTTTTTGTGCCCGCACCAGCCTTTTTTGGAATGTTCTTTAACAAACTAGAGGCGAAAGTTTCCTTCAACCACCTCTAGGATGAGTCATAGGAAGTGGTTAACTGGATGAACCACGGATCTATCTCTTTAGGTAGTGGTTTTGATGCAGGAGCATCTAACGCTCCTTAATTAAAGAGGAATCCGAAGCTGAGCAAGGAAGACGTGGAAAGCGAAACTGAACAAAGGGAAGATCTGCTCTTAAATTGATTTAAAATGAGAGATTTAAGTAAGTTGTTGAGTGATTTCGGGAGAGATTTTGTGGATCGTAACAGATTCACGCCTTTGTAAATGTTTTATAAGCACGTTTGTATGTGTGAGATGGGGCGGCGTAAGTGAAAATACAATGTAATCGAGAATGGGCTTGTTCTTAAGGCTGAAATGCCTTAATATGTAATTGTTCTGTATTATATATGAAAGTGTGTTTAGTGCTGCGTTCATCTGTGTGCGTTTTTAATTGAGTTAAATCCTGTATGAGAATTTGTTGAACGACATTGATCACCCGTGGATCGATGGTGATTTAAATTATTGTGAAACGTCATGTTCGTAAGGATTGATGTATGGTTTCCTTGATTCCGATCAGTGTTTCTATTTAAATCGTAAGAGTTCTGTGATAATGCAATCCTAGCTCTGTCAAAGTTTATAAACTGAAACGGTGGCAAGTGGTGTTGCGATCGGAACAGAGTGGTATTTGCAGCGATCTCCTATTCCGATTGAATCGGATCGGAGAGGTAGAAAATTGTAATCGGATCGGAGTTTGGGTGGAGTGCATGCGATCGCCGATTGGGGTGAATTACAACGATTCCGATTAATCGGATCGGAATGGTGGCAAGTGGGATCGCCGATGTTTATAGAGTCGGAGGTATTAGAATTGAAATGCATATATTTCCGTGTGTTGTATGGTTTGTCGCAGAGTTTTAATACTTGGCACATATCTTGTATACTTGCGACGGTTATAAATTTCATTTAAACGTTGTTTGCAAGTGGATAAGAGATTGTTTCAATATTTATAAAGATCCATGTTTAATAAATTAAAAGGTTTAAGTTTAAAACGCTTCCGATAAGGCTTAATGGGCCATAACCCACAGGCCCAAGTTCGATAATTTCTACATGAAAAGGGATTTTGGGCTTACCCCAAGATTTCTTTTCATCAAGTGGTATCAGAGGAGGGAAAGGATTTCCTGCGAGAAGGAAGAAGAATGCAAGCAGAAGGGGAAAGAGGTACAGTTGTGTTAAGGCTGGAGAGTTTATGGTCTTACCATCGTGCGGATGGCGGCAGCGAAAGGTGAGAAGATTTGCAGCAACCTAGAGCAAGGTGTGCTCAATTGGTTCCAGAGGAGAGAACCAGAAAGATGCCAAAAGACCGAGTGCGGAGGGCTTGGTGAGGTATCGTGTAACAGAAGGAGACTGTTACTGCAGAGGTTGGTTGCAGCTCACAGAAGATCATGAAAGCAATTCCACTGAAAGAATACAGTGGGTAGAATTGCTAAGGACAAGGAGAAGTGTATGACCAGGAGGTCATAAAAAATTTTGTACCTCGGAAGTCTGATGCAGGAGCATCTAACGCTCCTTAATTAAAGAGGAATCCGAAGCTGAGCAAGGAAGACGTGGACAACGAAACTGAACAAAGGGAAGATCTGCTCTTAAATTGATTTAAAATGAGAGATTTAAGTAAGTTGTTGAGTGATTTCGGGAGAGATTTTGTGGATCGTAACAGATTCACGCCTTTGTAAATGTTTTATAAGCACGTTTGTATGTGTGAGATGGGGCGGCGTAAGTGAGAATACAATGTAATCGAGAACGGGCTTGTTCTTAAGGCTGAAATGCCTTAATATGTAATTGTTCTGTATTATATATGAAAGTGTGTTTAGTGCTGCGTTCATCTGTGTGCGTTTTTAATTGAGTTAAATCCTGTATGAGAATTTGTTGAACGACATTGATCACCCGTGGATCGATGGCGATTTAAATTATTGTGAAACGTCATGTTCGTAAGGATTGATGTATGGTTTCCTTGATTCCGATCAGTGTTTCTATTTAAATCGTAAGAGTTCTGTGATAATGCAATCCTAGCTCTGTCAAAGTTTATAAACTGAAACGGTGGCAAGTGGTGTTGCGATCGGAACAGAGTGGTATTTGCAGCGATCTCCTATTCCGATTGAATCGGATCGGAGAGGTAGAAAATTGTAATCGGATCGGAGTTTGGGTGGAGTGCATGCGATCGCCGATTGGGGTGAATTACAGCGATTCCGATTAATCGGATCAGAATGGTGGCAAGTGGGATCGCCGATGTTTATAGAGTCGGAGGTATTAGAATTGAAATGCATATATTTCCGTGTGTTGTATGGTTTGTCGCAGAGTTTTAATACTTGGCACATATCTTGTATACTTGCGACGGTTATAAATTGCATTTAAACGTTGTTTGCAAGTGGATAAGAGATTGTTTCAATATTTATAAAGATCCATGTTTAATAAATTAAAAGGTTTAAGTTTAAAACGCTTCCGATAAGGCTTAATGGGCCATAACCCACAGGCCCAAGTTCGAGAATTTCTACATGAAAAGGGATTTTGGGCTTACCCCAAGATTTCTTTTCATCAGGTTTCCTCCTCTTATGGGACACTCCTAGAAGATAGGTCTCCCTTCCATGATTATAGGGATCCTAACCTCTCCCTCTTCCCCTATATAAATGAGATTTCCCCCATCATGAAAGCTAGCTAAACAAAGAGGATTATACAACTGAAATGCTGAACTTGGAGAACTAAGCCATAGTCGAATAACTGAGAAGGTAGATCAAGAAGGAAGTCCATCGAGAGGTCCCTTATCCCATTCGAATTCCCCAACGAGCTTTGAGACGTGCTTCGCCCGAGCCCCGCTGGAGGAGACCGCAACGTCAGAGTGTGGTTGTATCCCTTCTTTCTACCTACTAATATAAGTGACTATTGTTTGGTTCCCATATTATGATTTGTCTGTATCAAATGCAATATGCTAGTCTTATCTAATTGATTAGTATATTTTGAATGGAATTAGTATATGGTATGCGGTTTTCATTTTCTGATCTTTGTGCAGGTGTCCAAACGCGATAGGCGGAAGGGTTATGACTTGTCTTCAATTAGGAGCGAGCGACTCTCATCATCACTACAGGCATCGACGATAACTTTGGACCACAGGTAGGCCATATTATCGCATCATTTTTCATTCAAGTATCTAGGAACCTACACTATAGCATGATTCCTTGTTTCTAGACCCACCCTAGGGCTAGTGGGATCGCCTCTGTCCGCAGAGGAGATTTACCAGAGTAACAAGTTGGCGACTCCGCTGGGGATCAGTGCGAGTTTGTATTTCGTCTATTATATCTTATTCTTGGTATTTTCTTGCTTAGCTTACCTTTTCTAGTTGTTTTGCTGAGTCTTAGACCCCTGTTCAGCCCTAGAGGATCAGATCTGACCTCTGTTTTTCAAAAATTTTAATCTTTCCAAGGTTGGCTCGATTGGCGTAGTTTTTGTTAGCGCTCAAATCTGCCTCAGGCTGAAGAAGGAAAAACTCGAGGCAACATCAAACCAATCTTAGCCTCGTAGCTAGCCCTACGAGGACAGGAGAGGGCTCTCTCCAGTCAATCTCGAATAATGAGCAATAAGGTGCGAGATGACTCTAGAATGGGAACTGATTTTAGGCTAGTAAATAGATAAGAAAAGGGTTTTTAATAAATGATTGGGTTTTCTGGGCTGCATGGGGCAAAGACAGCAAGAGCAGAGATTTAATCAAAGGCATAGATTATTCCATAAGGCGAGGTAGGAGTGAAGTTTAAAAATTAATTTGAAATTAAATGGAATGTAAAGACTGCTTAAGAAAGCTGAAAAGGGCATTTAACAATGAATCCTTTCCAACAGAAGAAAATTACACAAACACTGAATGCTCCTTCAAGGCAGAGCAAATGAATTGGATTCTACCTATCTTACTGCAAAAGCATCCAGTAAACTGATTATGAATGAAATGTAAAACATTACGAGATTACATATGAAACAGTAGAAGAAACATATGCTAAATTTCACGCCACAAGAATCTTATAAATCATAGCTGTACCCTTCAATTAATCTCTGTCAAACAACTGTACAATGAAGCTCTCTGTTCTCCTCCACGCACCTCTCGGAACTCTCTCCCTATAAGTGATTTTTCAATACAATAAATAGACTCAACTCTGAAAAAACCCATCGACCAAAATAAGGGATGGTTTTATCATCATTAAACAAATAAAACTAAAAATCCAATTAGCGTTTCTGAAGATAGAATAGCGCTCCATTTTCTACTCGAATTTGTTGATAACTAATGAAGAGGTGGCATTTATAGTTGTCAATCCCATTAGTGAAGATAAACATAGGCAACCGAATCTTGTTCTCTGCTGTGGAAAGTATTCTTCATTTTATTTTAGGCGTATTTTGACTTGGCATTTTTCATTTGCTATTTTAAATAAAAACCAATTTTTAATAAAACTAGCTCTTTTACTTTTTATCTCCTTCTTTTTTCCACAGTAGTGTAACTAGCAAACCTTATAGCTACGTTTCAACCATAACCGATTCCAAGGGCGCAGTCCCATCACCTTCTACACAAGTCAAATGCGATACTTCCTCCAACATTTGATAATCGGACCCCTATTACAAATGACAGGTTTGGAAACAACTAGAGTGAAGTGGTCGCCGAATCAGAGAAGTGCATGGAGTTCGAGCGCAATTGTGCAGGCCACCTTTGATGTATGACCAGTGATAATTTCCCAAAGTTTACATGCATGCCAGTCATCACCATCCCCATCCTGCCAGAAAACAAAAAACGACATCGAATGGACCCTCAACGAATTTTCACGCGACGACGTGGAACCATAGCGCTCCTCTATGTCACCGCTGAGAAAAATGAGACGATTTAGCATGAATCTTGAATGCGGGTAGAAGGAGAGAAATTTTCTGGCTACGAAGGAGCGTATGGGTAGCGTGCCCACCCAATGCGTAGCGCGCAGCAAGTGCGTAGCGGCCTTGTCATTTTACACTGGCTGGGGATGTTATATGCGTAGCACGTCCTATATGGGTAGCGCGCCTCCTCTGTGCGTAGCGCGCACCTCCAATGCCTGTCCACAACTTTGCAAAACACGATTTCGGCCTTCTACATCACCAGCTCGATTTCACTTCTATCCTTATCCTCGGTTTGTATCACCATAATTTTGAATGCAAACTGCAAATGATAATACCAAAACCTTGAATGCAAACAAAGCCCTGCTGAACCACAACGTTATTTCCTTTTGGTATTTCTCCACAAGCCAATCTATTTGCTGTTGAACTCGTTCAAGCTGTTCCAACAGTCTTTCAAACTCTTTGTGCTCATCAAATGCCACCTTTGACTTTTGCATTCGCAAAAGATGAATCCACCCATGTTCGTGAAAGAAATCCATAGTTCCAATTCATGTTATATGGGTAATATCAAAATTTTCCCTTTTTAGTGTTTTGCTTGATTGGAAGTTTGCCTCTTCACTTGCAAGTTCTATTTACTTGTATTTCCTACGGTATTTTAACCACAAATTGATAACCCCATACGTAAAATATCATACCAAAGGTGATATCTTCTTCCAGTTTTTATCCAAAAGAAGGAAGCTACCTTAATCCGAGAGTTTGTGGCTTATTCTCCCAACTTTGCTTTGGGTATTGTGTTTACGATCAGGCGAGATTTCTGTTTGTCTCACGGGGTATAGAGCTGCTGAAGCTGAAATAGGGCTGCCATTTGAAGAGCTGGATAACTTGAAACATTTTGACAAATTACATATTCTAAAAAAAACACATTTGATGATTTCTTCTTCAAAACAGGGTTTTGAAGAAGAATCAATCTCACATTATTGACGATGACATTCCTGAAAAACTTACTGCGTTATTTCACACTTCTGCAGACAAAACGCTGGACTCAAGAATTAAAATGACTCCGACAGAGGACTGGCAAGACTGAGTCTAACATTGGCTCCAATGGGGATGGCAGCTGCCGCTTCTTGGAGGTGCCAAGAACTGTAGATCTTTGGGAGAGCAGACAGTGCCTCCATCCATTGGGCGATGGAATCATTATTTTGACAAACAGACTAAAGACTAACGACTCAGCTTATTAACCGGAAAATCGTCTCAAACTGACTTCAATGCAAACTGAAATGACTGAATTAAAACAAAATCTTTTTGAAAAAGGGCAGCAGTCCATCAAGCTTTAAAATCATGATGGCAACCACCTGCATACTGATGTGATATGTACAATCATGTGTAGTGTGCCTTCCAATGTAACCAATCCAGTAGATGGCTACACCCCAAATTTCTGCTCTTACTCTCCTTGAGCAGGCGGAATGATGAACCTGTAGGAAACTCAAAATAACCACTGAAACCAAAGCCTATGATAATGAACCAGGAAATATTTATCCTTTATAATGCTTGCAGAAGAATGCTGAAGGGGTCTTGAAAATCTTGAAGCACTGGCTTATCTGGAGATCCAGCTGCAAAAATACAAGTATTTACTTCATTCTGATCTGAAAGGACAATTGATTTCTGAGGGATAGAAATGCACAGAGAGGTATCTGCCATCTGAGTGTTAGCTGTAGGTTCCTTGACCATGAGAAATTCTGGCATATATTCCTCAACTTCATGATCTAGGTCATTCTTAAACAAAAAACAATCTTCAAGATTATCAAACATGACAGCCTTATCATCTTTGTGAAAGAAAAAATTATCTGTTTGCTGATCTACACAACTGATTACAAGATAGTCATCTTTTTCAAAAGAGGAAGAAGTTTCACCAACACTTTCCTGACTATGTGTGCACTGCAAATATGCTGTAGCTTGGACTGTAACAAGACCTCTCAAAAGTAGATCTATCTCATCTTCAGACAAAGGAGACAATGCTTTTTGTTTTCTTCTGCTCAAACAGTAATTATCTTCATATGACAGGGCATTCAAACTATCATTTATTACTGAGTTATTGAAAGGAGATTTATCACTTACTTGCATAAAGATCTCATTTTGTTTTTCATGAACTGACTGGATTGCTTCTTCATGAAGGCTTTGTTCTAATGATGGACTGACAGTATGACTGAGAACATTTGGATCCATTACTGTGTCTTCTGCATTCCAGATAATTTCAACAGCAGAGTTCTCTTTGATGGGTTTCAGCATAAGATATGCTTGGTCATCACAATCTGAATCTGGATCTGATATGGCTGACTGGACTGGATCACATTCTGAAATTGAATCTTGATTTCCCTGCATGCTGTCTTCTTCTGTGGGCAGATCTGAAATGACATTCTCCCTTTCATCATTTTCAGCCATATGGCCATCTTCAACCTGCTGATCTTGATTCTGCTGCAAAATTTCCTGATCATGTTGATGGGTATCCTCTAGGTTCTCTTCATATTGCTGAAATGGATTCTCGTACAATGCTTCCATGATCTCATCATTCATGCAATTATCATCTTCATAATATTTCTCAAGGTTTTCAATAAAAGTAGAAGCATGTTTGCAACAATCATGAACTAAATTTAATGACGGATAAGATGCTTGATACCTTTCAATGAACAGAGCATGAAAATCCTTTAAATAGTAAATACAGGCCAGCGGCAAATTTTCATACCAAGATTGAGCTTCACCTTCCAGAGTGGCCAGGAATATCTTCATCAAGCAATCTTCAGGAAAATCCACCTTCAACTTGCGAATATGCATGTGAAATCTAACCAGATGTAAAGCAGCATATTTCTTACCATCATCGTTAAACGTAGGCAGATTCCTTGACCAATCTACCTTGGGCATCTTATTCGGAAAACCTGGAATGTGATCTCGGCTCATGGGAGCATATCTTCTTGTGATTCGGTCCATCTTGAAAATCTCACAGCTACTGATCTCCCTGTAGTGAAGTCGCCATTAAGCATTGATTGTCTGGATTGTTCAGTGAATGAAGTCGCCGGTGAATGATTTCAGCCTTGTGGTGTCTGACTGTTGTCCACCATCAGCAATCGGATCTGAACTTTGTTATCCTTTACCGGGGAGGACTTCCCCCGTATGGTCGCCACTATGTTAGCGCTCAAATCTGCCTCAGGCTGAAGAAGGAAAAACTCGAGGCAACATCAAACCAAGCTTAGCCTCGTAGCTAGCCCTACGAGGACAGGAGAGGGCTCTCTCCAGTCAATCTCGAATAATGAGCAATAAGGTGCGAGATGACTCTAGAATGGGAACTGATTTTAGGCTAGTAAATAGATAAGAAAAGGGTTTTTAATAAATGATTGGGTTTTCTGGGCTGCATGGGGCAAAGACAGCAAGAGCAGAGATTTAATCAAAGGCACAGATTATTCCATAAGGCGAGGTAGGAGTGAAGTTTAACAATTAATTTGAAATTAAATGGAATGTAAAGACTGCTTAAGAAAGCTGAAAAGGGCATTTAACAATGAATCCTTTCCAACAGAAGAAAATTACACAAACACTGAACGCTCCTTCAAGGCAGAGCAAATGAATTGGATTCTACCTATCTTACTGCAAAAGCATCCAGTAAACTGATTATGAATGAAATGTAAAACATTACAAGATTACATATGAAACAGTAGAAGAAACATATGCTAAATTTCACGCCACAAGAATCTTATAAATCAGAGTTGTACCCTTCAATTAATCTTTGTCAAACAACTGTACAATGAAGCTCTCTGTTCTCCTCCACGCACCTCTCGGAACTCTCTCCCTACAAGTGATTTTTCAATACAATAAATAGACTCAACTCTGAAAAAACCAATCGACCAAAATAAGGGATGGTTTTATCATCATTAAACAAACAAAACTAAAAAGCCAATCAACGTTTCTGAAGATAGAATAGCGCTCCATTTTCTACTCGAATCTGTTGATAACTGATGAAGAGGTGGCATTTATAGGTGTCAATCCCATTACTGAAGATAAACATAGGCAATCGAATCTTGTTCTCTGCTGTGGCAAATATATTTTATTTTAGGCGTATTTTGACTTGGCATTTTTCATTTGCTATTTTAAATAAAAACCAATTTTTAATAAAACTAGCTCTTTTACTTTTTATCTCCTGCTTTTTCACAATGCTCACGTGTAACTTCTTAAACCTTATAGCTCTGTTTCAACCATAACCGATTCCAAGGGCGCAGTCCCATCACCTTCTACACAAGTCGAATGCGATACTTCCTCCAACATTTGATAATCAGTTTTCTTGCAAATGACCAGTTTGGAAACATTCGATGAAGTGTGGTCGATGAATATCGGACATCGAGGAGTTCCACGCAATTGGCACCGACCACACTGTTGATGTATGACCGCTGGCAGAATTTCCCAAAGTTTACATGCATGCCCAGTCATCAACGTCCCCATCCTCTGCCCAAAAACAAAAAACGACATCAAATGGACCCTCAACAGAATTTTCCTGCCAGCAACGTGGAACCATAGCGCTCCTCTATGTCACCGCTTTGCAAGCAAAATGAGATGATTTAGCATGAATCTGAGTGAAAGAGAGAAATTTTCTGGCTCTGAGACTGTATGGGTAGCGCGCTCACCCAATGCGTAGCGCGCATTATATGCGTAGCGCCCTTGTTATTTTACACTGGCTGGTGATGTTATATGCGTAGCGCGCCCTATATGGGTAGCGCGCCTCCTCTGCGCGTAGCGCGCACCTCCAGTGCCTGTCCACAGCTTTGAAAATCACGATTACAATATACCAATGCTCGATTTAACTTCTATCCTTATCCTCGGTTTGTATCACCATAATTTTGAATGCAAACTGCAAATGATAATACCAAAACCTTGAATGCAAACAAAGCCCTGCTGAACCACAATGTTATTTCATTTTGGTATTTTTCCACAAGCTAATCTATTTGCTGTTGAACTCCTTCAAGATGTTCCAATAGTCTTTCAAACTCTTTGTGCTCATCAAATGCCACCTTTGACTTTTTCATTCGCAAAAGATGAATCCACCCATGTTCGTGGAAGCGAGCCATAGTTCCAATTCATGTTATATGGGTAATATCGAAATTTTCCCTTTTTAGTGTTTTACTTGATTGGAAGTTTGTCTCTTCACTTGCAAGTTATATTTCTGCCCTTGTTTCCTCTGGTATTTTAACCACAAAATTGATAACCCTATCTGCAATAAAATATCATACCAAGGTGATATCTTCTTCCCAGTTTTCTCAAAGGAAGGAAACTCTGTAATCCAGAGTTTGTGGCTTATTCTCCCAACTTTGCTTTGGGTATTGTGTTTAAGTCAAATAGGCGGTGGTTGTTTGTCTCCCGGGGGTGTAAATTATTTGAAGAGTACAAACAAAGGTACACGCCATTAGGGTATATAGAGCTTTGGAACACTTTGACAAATTACATATTCTAAAAAAAACACATTTGATGATTTCTTCTTCAAAACAGGGTTTTGAAGAAGAATCAATCTCACATTATTGACGATGACATTCCTGAAAAACTTACTGCGTTATTTCACACTTCTGCAGACAAAACCCTAGACTCAAGAATTAAAATGACTCCGACAGAGGACTGGCAAGACTGAGTCTAACAATTTCCAGCCTGACAATTGCACCCACTGGCACTTGTTTCCAGTTCATCACCCGCACCATCCTTTGTCTGGCGCGGATTACAGCCAGATAGTCGCGCCAATTCCTGTAGGTGCTAGGGTTTTCCCTGTTTTGGTGTTTTTGGTCCATCCCGGTGTCTCTGGGTGTTTTCTTGACTTGATTTGAATGCTTTGGGTTTGTTTGTGACTGTGATCAGCCTTCTTCCTTCAGTTGTTTTTCCATTTATTTCAGCATCATGGATTTAGGGCTTTCTAGTGCTTTGATATGCTGAGCCTCGTGTAGGAGTTTGGGTCTCTTGCTTCACGGTCACCTTCGTTATTTTCTTGATTGCATTCAGCTCCCGGGATCCATTTTGAGTGGTTGATTTTGGTGAAATGAGTCTTGAGTGAGTCTTGTCTCTTTCATTCAGTTTTGCTTCCTCTTACTCCAAGCATAGCTCACATTTCTTGTATGGGTCTGTTTCGACATCTTTCTTCGATTTGAGAGATTGTGACATTGGTTTGAGTCTTTGTTTTGTTTGCTTGTGAGTTGATTGAATTTTTTCGCTTCGACTCTTGCATTAGCATTCTCGAACTAGTGTGAAGATTCATTTTTCATGTTATTTAGTGCATTGTTTGCTCTATTACATTGAAAAAATCAAAAATATATTTTGTGCTTGCATATTTGTTTGCATGGTGGAATTGAAAAATCTTTCTCATAACTAGCATTCGGCATTCTAGGAAAGATTTCTCGTTCTCATTAGTTTGCATTTGGTTCTATAGTGGAAGCTTCTGTGAGTTCTCATTATTTTCTATCGTTTGAAAATTCCTAACCTTCTCGTAGATAGCTCTTCATTGAACAAAATGGTATTTTATGGCATGTAGCTTGCATTCAGGGATTTGTGAGATCCAACATTTGGTAGGACCTTGGAATTGAAACATAAATACAAGATCAACTTAAAATTTATTCAATTAACCTAAGGAAACATTGAAACTTAACGAAACATTTAGTGGTTTAAGTTAGAGATGTGTTCCGGCGTCTTAAAACCTAGCAGTTGTCGCTCGCCATCTAGCTTCAGATAGTGCTAGTACAGACTTGTGCTCCCCATACCGTCGAGTATATAAAGGGAGACCCCTATAGGTTGCAATAATTTTATTCATAGGAAGCCGAGTTTACCACCTTGTAACCATGATACATCGAACACAGCATTCAGGGAGACTACCTGCACGTACATGAAGTCCTTGGTTGATTCTTCTTTCATTTTATAACCAAGGTGTATATGGCAGTTCACAGGAACCTGGTACACCCTTTTACCTAGAATACCTGAGCAGTCATTTTTTATCTTTACTGACTCCCTAAACTTGAAAATATCATCGAGCACTTTTCCTTTCGCGATCACTTAAAACTGAAAGAGACAAGATTTATCTTTGACTGTTTCTTGACTCTTAAAACATGAAACATCAAACTTTTGGTTTCAATGTGGTAAAATAAACTACCTACAATTACACGCCCATTAAATATTGATTACTTGGCCTGTCTTTGTTTGCATTGGTTTTGATCCAAGTGTCTTCGTTTTCGATCTTTTTCCCTTTTCTGGTGTGCTACAGTCACAGTGGCAGAACCATCAGTTTCGTCTACTGGCAGTCCTTTCTCGAACGATTCATCTGAAACTTCTCAGATCTCTAGGTTTGCCGAGCTTCAACAGCCTGTCATCCCATCAGAGTACCCCTTTAGAGAACCGGTTGAGTTCCATTGGCCTCTTTCAAACGCTTGGTTTGGATTCGGGGTTGGGGAACACTTTCCCCCTCTTACATCGGGATCACCATTTTTGGCTGCTATCATACCTCCTAGCCCTCGTACTCTTTTTCAAGATCTTACGGTGGATTCATACATGGATTCGTCTAGTCCTAATGGTAGTGAGGGTATTCCAGTTTCTGATGAACAATACCAAATTTTTCCGGAAGACATCGAACAAGAGCCTGCTCAATCTCCACCATCAGTGTCGTTTCCAGCCGGATATAGGTCTTTGGGTCAGATTATGGCTGGTATTACCTCGATGGCAACATCAACTCCGTCAAGGGGTCTGGTTCTCCCATCATTAGGTATGTCACCAATGACACCTGTTTCATCGTCGACACCTTTTGTTACGTCTGTTCCCACTCGGCCTACTGTCTGTGTTGCTGCTTCAAAACCGGTTGTCATTGCTTAGTCGTCAGGAGTTTCAACTTCGGTATAAACCTCGATTGTCATGGCGATCCCTGTCGGCCTTTATTTTGAGGAGTATCGGCTGGCTGTTCAGCAGTAGAGCTCCCAGACTTATTAGTCCCCTTAGGATCCTTATAGGTCTTATTTTTCTCATTATGGAGCGGATGGTACCTCGAATTATTCACTTCCGTTTTAGTATGACGAGCAAGGCAACCCTATCTACTTGCCTGCTCCTGAGGCTTATCATTTTCGTTCCGATTTTATACCTGCCTTGCCTGTGCAACCCTCTAACCAACAAGGAAAACCCTTTCAGGGACAACCTTCGGTTCAGCAAGGGTATGCTCATGACCCAGAAGGACAACCCTTTTAGGGACAACCTTCGGTGCAACAAGGGTATGCGTACGACCCATAAGGGCAACCCTTGCAGGGACAACCTTCGGTCCGACAAGGATTTTTTTACGGCCCACAAGGGCAACCTTACAATCCTCAAGGTAAACCTTTACAAGCTCAGCCTGTGATCCAACCAGGGCAACCTCAAGGACTAGCTGGGTAGTCGGTATATCAACCCAAACCTTTATATGGTCCTAGGGGGCAGATTCATCCATCTCAACCTATTGTGAAACCTCAACAGCCATATCTTCTGATTGGTCCAAATGTTGCACAAGCAGGACCATCTTATGGTCCTGCTCTAGGTCAACCTGGTTATCAGGCACAACCTGGCCCACCACAGCCATCAGGCCAACCCGCTCCGCCGGGGCAACCTGGTGGCCCTCATCAGTCAGGTCAACCTGCTTAGCCGGGCCAACCTGCACAGCCTATTTACCCTGCTCAGCCACCACTCTACTCTATGCCACAGTCAAATCAACTGTTGCGCCCAATGTATCCAGCTCAGTAGGGCCCCACTTATCAGCAGCCTGTTCGACCCCAAGGTGGTTATTTTCCTCAAGGTCAATATCGACTGGTTTACAACCCGTCTCAAGGTCCTGCTTACCACCCTCAACCACTAGGCTATGCTTATACTCCACAGCAGAATCCTTATGCTGCTCAATCCAGACCCTCGTATACTTAGAATCAGTATCCTAGTTTTCAACCCCCGTACCCTGGTCCTCAGTCGCCATATCAATCGAATTATTCGGCTTACACCCTTTATGGTCTGAATCCTCCGAGACAGAACCAATGGGGGTAGAGTTATACTAAACCAGGATGGAGTATGGGTACGGGTTCTTATCGAGGACCTACTATGCCTTTTAAACCTCAATTACCTTTTCTCACTATGTTGGAGCTACCGGATGTGTCCAATTTGACAAATGATCCCATTCTTCATAATCCATTTTGGCCCCTAGTTCCAACGAAGGTTCCTGGTGATTGTCCCAAGTTTTAGGGCAAGTCTGGAGAAGACCCCCAAGCTCACATCATGACATACCATTTATGGTGTTCTTCTAATTCTTGGGTGGATGACTCTGTTCAACTCCGTCTCTTCCAGCGCACTCTTACTGGAGCTGCTGCTAAGTGGTATATCGAACTTCCTCGTGGCATCTTTCAAGATTTCAATACTCTTGCTATGGCATTCCATACTCATTTCCAGTTGCCAGTTCATTATGAAGCCAGGATGCATCTCCTCACATCCTTGAAACAGGACTGAGCTACCCATATCTCGGATCACATTCATGAATGGAGACGGCGTCGTCGTCTGATCAAGTTTGAAATTCATGATTAGTTTCTTACTCATTGGTTTACTACCTCTTTTTTCAATCATATTGTGAAAGACATCGCCATGGAGGCATGTGTAACCAAGGAATAAGCCATCGCTTGTGCCCAGTACCTTGATTTAGTGTACTCTCAATCAGGCATTTTGTACGACATATTGATTGAGGCTCCACGTCCTGGGACCTATAAAGCACCGGCTACCCCATTAGTCGACGATGTTATTGGTTCCGTGTCTCAGACGTCACGCAAGTCTTCCAATGGGAAGCAGAAATCAAATTATTCCAATAATTCTGCTCCTCAGGCTACCCCAGATTCTGGTAAAACCTCAGAGGTAAACGCCGTTCAGTCCAATCCTACAGACAAAACTTCCAAGGGTAAAAAGAAGGGCAAAGGCAAGGCCAAATCCGATGCCCCAAAACCAGAATCGTCTAAACCTCGTGCTGATGATGGTTCACAGTGAAAGCCGAAGTATCCCTGTCTGATTTGTGATGAGGACCACTACACTAAGGATTGTCCTAGATGATCTGAGGTTAGTCAACTACTCAAAAGTGCTAAGGGAACTCCAGCGGTCCTTAAATAACCTTTCCCATCTCAGCAGACCCAGATGGCTGAGCAACCTGCGTCATCTGCGTCATTTGGCTCTCAAGTTTTCATGATGAACAGTTCTGCACCCATTTCCATTGCTAATCGGTCGAAGGATTATACCGGATCACGCCAGGCAGCCGGGAAAGAGGTCGTTGATGGTCCTCCTCCCCCACCTACGTCTGGTCCTCTTGAAATTGAAAGGCCCAGTGCTGAACCCGTTATACAACCACCTTCTAAAGGTGTTCTTCGTAAATCTTCTTATAATATTAACGCCCATGCTGCTCAGCATTACAGTATTGTTGAGGATCTAGCACAGGTGCCTTCCATGATTTCTGTGTTAGAAGTGCTCTAGAGTTGTCTGTCTCAACGAAAAGTGTTATTATCTGTGATCGGCGGGATTGACCCTGCTGATTCTAGTGGACGAAGGTGAATCTACCTGTGTCATGTCATCTGCTTGCTGGAAGGCTATTGGCTCTCCAGCCCTGACTTTGTCACCCAATTCCCTTGAGGCATTCGATGGAAGGGAATCAAAACCCTTGGGTGTTCTCTCTAGCTTGCCGATCATGTTGCAAGGAAAGATAGTCAACGTTGAAGTAGAAGTCGTTGATGCCAAACTCAGTTACAATATTCTACTCGGTTGTAGTTGGAATCACGCTATGCTGTGCGTTCCGTCCACCCTCTTTCGACTCCTGAAGTTTCCACATGAGGGAAAAATTATTACTGTTGATCAGTTGTCATTCTTTACCTCGTCTTCTGAGAAAAACGTACCATACGTGGATCAGATTCCCAATCCCCCTGACAGTATAGGGCCGGGTCTTTTCAAAGTTCCCGCTCTCATGGGTATTTTTCCCTTTTCGCCACCAAATATCGTTCAAGTCAATATGGTCTCTCGGTCAGATGACCCATGGATCGTCCCTTTACCTGAATAGGTTTATTCGTTTGGAGATTCAATGATGCTTAGTCCAATCGAAATCAATTATTGTGAGCTTACAGCTGCATCTGATTCTCCCCCTCCTGAAGCTTCTCCTTTGAGCATGTCTCTCGATGTGTATTCTCAATCCCACTGGCTTGACAATGCGGATTCGCCCGATCCTTTGAAAGAAGTGTTTCCATCTGATGAGGCTATCATGGAAACCATGTCTCTCGAAGATCTACCGTGGAGCGATGGGCATCATCGTTCCTTGTTTATGCCTTGCCTCGGGGCAATGTCTAACTGTCTTGAGTGCTTCACATCTCAAGTTCCTTCTCCGAAACTTCAAATGCCTATTTTGACTCATGAAGTATTTGCGGAAGGTAACTTGGGTAACGTTACTCAAACGATGCCTATCGACATTTCCGTCAAACCGGGGATTGTCGATAACATCCATGTGGGAGTCACTTGCTCTTTCGAGGAATTCCAAGTGTACACTAGTATCTTTCACGAATTCCGTGATGTTTTCACTTAGTCTTATGAAGAGATGCCTGGAATCGACCCCAGTATTGTGGTGGACGAGATTCCCACCTACCTAGGTGCGAAGCTTGTTCGCCAGCGTCTTCGTCCCATGCATCCTTGGAAAGCCGCTGCTATCAAAGCTGAAGTTGAAAAACTTCTTAAATCAGGTTTCATTTATCCAATTCCCCTGACTGAATGGGTTTCTAATATTGTTCTTGTGGATAAGAAGCAGGACGCAATCCGTGTTTGTGTTGATTATCGCGATATCAATCGGGCCTGTCCTAAGGATAACTATCCCACCCCGTTTATCGATCAGTGTGGGGAGTGAAATCTTCTCCCTTATGGATGGTTTTTCTGGCTATAACCAGATTAAAATTCTCCCGTCGAATCAACACAAGACCTCTTATATCTTTGCATGGGGAGAATTCGTGTATAAGAAACTCCCTTTCGGCTTGAAGAATGCTAGGGCTACGTTCCAGTGCGCGATGTCTTATGCCTTTCAAGATATTTGGCATATTGTCCAACCATACCTGAATGACCTTCCGACTCATTCAGCTGCGTGGAAAGACCACCCGGAACATCTTTGTCAAATATTTCTTCGTTGTAGATGCTACAACATTAGGCCTAATCCGCATAAATGCGTCTTCTAGATCGACTTTGGTAGACTTTTAGGGTTTATCGTATCTAAATATGGAATTTTCCTTGATCCTCTTAAGGTTGAGGCTATTTTCAATCTCCCCTCCCCGTCCTCGCTACACCAGCTCCAGAGTCTCCAAGGGAAAGCCAATTTCCTTCGTCATTTCATCCCGAACTACGCCAAAGTATCCAGAGGATTTACACGGCTTTTAAAGCAGGACGTCCCTTTCTGTTGGGATGAGATTTCTCAACAGTATTTTGATAGAATTAAGACGTTGCTTGTCAACGCTCCTCTGTTACGTCCTCTGAATTATCATCGTGATTTCACCCTCTACCTAGTTGCCACCTGTAGTACGATCGCCATGGTTTTGGTTGAAGAAGATGATGACGGTAATAAGCATGTCGTTTACTACTTGTCTCAAAATCTTCTCGACCTTGAAACGCGTTACGCACATGTCGAGAAGTTAGCGCTGGCTGCGGTCCATGCCGTCCAACGTTTTTGTCATTACATTCTTTTACGCACGGTGAACGTGATTTATGATTGTAACCCCATGACTTATATTCTGTCTCGGTAGTTGCTGGGGGGGAAATACTCAAAGTGGATCGTTATCCTCGAAGATTTTTATTTGGAGTTCACTATTGCCAAATCGAAGAAATCACTTGTTTTCGCTGATTCGATTTGTTCTCTCCCCACCGACTCTGCTCCTTCTTCCTCTGAAGACCATATTCCAGACGAAAATATCTTCCTGATCAACACCCTCAATCTGTGGTACAGTGATATCATCATGTACCTCCAAACGTCTACTTTCAGGTATGAGTTAACGAAAGATGCCCGACGCCGCATTCAGCATCAATTGCAACCTTATTGTATTGTTGGAGATACCTTTTATCGTGTCGGAGTTGATTTTGTACTCCACCGATGTCTGAACCTCGAGGAAGTGGAGAAGGTTTTAAATGACTTCCATAGTGGCGCCTGTGGTGGTCACATGTCTAGTTATGCCACTGCACAAAAGATCCTTCGTGCTGGCTATTTCGTGCCATCCATTTTTAAAGATTGCATTGATGCAGTACGTAAATGCCATGCATGCCAGATTTATCAATGCAAGATGCATGCGCTGCCTGTTCCATTACACCCTGTCATTACCGTTGGCCCTTTTTCCAAATGGGGCATAGATTTTATGACGTGTAACCCTCATTCGGCGGGGGGGCATGCCTATATTATCGTCGCCATCGATTATTTTTCAAAATGGGCCGAAGCAATGCCTACACTAGTTGCAGACGGTAAGACAATGACACAATTCATATTCAATCACGTTATTGCTCGGTTTGGTGTCCCTCAAGCCATCGTCACCGACCATGGTTCTCATTTTCAGGATTATTTGATGGCAGAGCTGACGTCTAAGTTGGGTCTGCGTCACGACAGCTCAATGCCTTACTATCCTCAAGCTAATGGCCAAGTTGAAGTTGTAAAAAAGGTCCTTGTGACAATGCTTCAACGAAATCCATAAATCAAACTGGCATCTCATGTTGTTTTCAGCTCTATGGGCTTACCGAACGTTGATCAAGAATGCAACTAGATTTACCCCATTTCAGTTGGTATACGGTTTGGAAGCTACGCTTCCTATTTAATGTGAAATCCCTTCACTTAAATTAGCTGTGGAATTACTGCCTGATATTTCACCTTAAGAAGAACGTCTCCTCTACTTAGAGAGATTGGATGAAACTCGTCGCTTAGCTGCCTTGGTCATCGAAGCACAGAAGAAGCAAGTCAAAGCCCATTTTGACCAAATAGTTTCTCCTCGTTCTTTTATCGAGGGTGATCTCATTCTCCTGTACGACCAAGCTCATGACAAGCTGGGGGCAGGCAAATTCCAAACCATGTGGCATGGGCCCTACACCGTCAAATGTGTGTTACAGAATGGGGATTATGAGCTTATTGACTATGAAGGTTGTCCTTTATCACAGCCCAAAAATGGGTTGTACCTCAAAAAATATTATGCTTGATTCATTCACCCGTGATATGTGTACATAGGTGATTTTTTTCATTTTGTGTGCATGCTTTGGTTTGATGTGATTTGTGAGCTTTTTTCTGCTTATTGGGTGTTGTTTGCTATGCATATGTCTATTTCCCCTTATGTCGGTTTCGCGGATGGTACTTCCCGCAGTAACAGGAACTTGTCTTCAGCAGCCTGGGTAATTTATGATCCTGTTGGTGAGTTGATTAACTTACAAGGTATTTGTCTGGGCCCAACTACAAACAATGTTGCTAAATATAGTGCAGTTTTGGAACTATTAACTGAGGTAGTCAACCTCAGCATATGCGCATTGCTTGTGAAGTTGGATTCACAACTTGTGGTGCTTGAACTGAATGGTCATTATTCGGTTCGAAACCCATGAATTTTGAGATTGTATTTGTGTATTTGTTTACTTGAAAGACATTTTGATTTCATTACATATCAGCATATACTAAGACGAATGAATACATTAACAGATGAAATAGCTAACATTGTGCTAGATAGACATTTGTGCAATTTATAAAAAACATCTTCATATGTACATAGACCCATGTAGAAAATAGATGTGTGTATATATATATATATATATATATATATCATTTGGTTGCAACACGTGCATCATAAAACCCACAAAAAATAATATATGTTTGTTTCAGTTACATCGTGAGACATGTCTCTCAAAAATTTGCCGAAATAAAGCCTAAGTGCCTAATTGGCGTGGTGCTCATGATAGCACATCACCGCCCGTACCAACCGCCTCAGCAAGCAGTGGATACGAATCGACACCCCTACAGTATGCCTCTAATAGGCCCGAGGCACATCATCCAAGTGAGCATAGTCTGGGATCCCACGGGCGATCCCCGCCAGATTCTACACTATCTCCTCCTCACCACCCTCACCATGAGGATCGAAATCACGAGGAATCTGCCTCGCTACCGGCGACATACCTATAGGATGCTTTGGGCCAACATCTGCATACATATAAGAATAACTGTCAGAACATGCATATATATCAAAAAATTATAAACTCATGAAAATAAAAAATGAGTCTTACCAAGTTCTTCGTCCCAATCCTCTCCCTCCTCGGAGGTCTGGGTCTTCGGTGAATTCTATGCCAGCGTAGGGCCAATCCTCCACGACAATCAGTTGTCGTCAGAGCCAATGAAAAAAATCTAGCCTCCGGGACATCTGTTGGCCACCCCCTGCTCTAGGCATCAGTGCCGCCCATCGGGCCATCCGTGGCTTGTTGGGTGGTGGCTCCAGGACTATAACCTCCTGACGCTGAAATATGGGTAATCGTTCCAAGAAGAACAATACCAAGATCGACCCATACCCAAACTGCTTGAGTTTGGTCTTCTTACACTTGGTGAGTTTTCGTTTGATGTTGACAATCACGGCCTTGGCCCAGTTGAAAAAAGTTGGGTTCATACACTCTGAAGCAAGAAGAAGTTGTGTCTTCGTGGCCTCATGCGGTGCCTGCGATCCCACAGCCTGCGTGATAGTGTGCAGCCCTACCCTCAGTGCCAAATTAGGGATGGTTTGGATATCCACTTTTCCGCTCCCTGATCCTTTTTGTGCCCCGTGGCACACCCTGTCAATGACCATTGCCATGCTTTCTCCAGAATGCTGGTACCGATTAAGATAGGGACTGAACCCCTACATGACAACCCAGTGATGAAATACACATCGGAAACTTCGAGTTCAAGCTCCTGATCTTGAAGTACGAACTTTTCCTGATATTCATCCCAAATGCTTATTAGATACTGAAGAAATTCAGGCTGAGCCTAGAGACATAGTGTCAGGAAGAACTTCTTGAGCCCACAATTCTTGAGGGCATTCATGCATTATTCATTTTCCATTTCTTGTTCATCCTATTCACTATGTTCTCTCTCCCGATTACCATCTTTTTGCACTTTGTACCTGCATGAATTGATCATAGGAACATTGTAAGCCCCCTTGGGTATTGAAATTTGCAGTCTATTGGTTGCATTTTTCTAAAATTTAAACGGATTTTGGGTTGCGCGGTTGGCGCGACCCCTTTGTAAAAAAGGGTCAATTGGCGCGGGTCCGTGCCAAAAACCTGCGCCAACCGCGATGCCCTAGATTTTGAAAATCCTCCCCTAAGGGATCCCAAATGACAACTAAATGAAATAAAATATAGCTTGAAAGATGGAAAATGGTGTCGGCTCTTACCTGAAAAAGACGAAATCCGGATTGGTCCACTGTATTGTTCACAATCGTTGCCTGAAGATCGTAAGGGAAACGGGTCACTGTTGCTCTGCAAAGAGGTAAAAGTGAAAATTTAATATTTTTTACCACTTATGGTCTTTTATAACTTTTCAAAGTCCTAAAATAGGTTTTAAAACATATTTTTCGATATATTTTCATATTATTTTCGAGGAATACATTTTACACGCGTCTTTTTGTGCAACGACAGGTTTTTCACATGGATATGACGAAGAAACGAGTTGTATTTTATACTTTTTTCGGACTCGGTAAAAACACAAAAAAGCCACTACTAGAGTCACCTTTCAGCTCTTTTCTGACTCTCTAAAACTGAAAATATCGTTGAGTCGCTTGTTGTTTTGAACTCATTAATTTGGCTGCGAAACGATATCTACCCAGTATATGTTTACCCCTTTTTCGGGTTGGGATAGATTATTTACGAAAAAGGAATACCTTAGCCGATTGTGACTAAGAGGTTCTCTCAGACACAGTTTTCTACCTTTTTGGATTTGTGAGACTATTTACGAAAAGGGACTGCTGTAGTTTTCTTTTGTGCCTTCTTTTCAAACTCTCTAAATATGAAAAAATGCTGAGTTCTCCCTTTTTCAGTTCATTAAAACTTGATGACATCGGACTCCGTCGTCATGACGTTACTTGAGTTCCTCCTTCCTAGGGCTCATAAAATGTACTAGGTTGGATTTGTTCGAAGGAAAAACTTACACCGCAAGAACATGCTATCCTCTTCAGGCCTGTTTTCAAAAATAATTGGGGTACTTTCCAGAAATGGTGGGGGAAAATGGAACCAGATTGTAGTCGTGTTGGAAGTATGTCACTCTTGAACATGGCACTTGTCTACATTCGTGTCGGGTTGGGGACATATCATCTCATTATTTGTTTGCCTCCATGGGTTTTGGTAATCTCTTTTGGCCGCTCATCTACTCTTTGCCACGTCACCATGACCTTAGATCCCTTGATGTAAAATACTGCCAAATCCAGTGTCGTGCTGCCAATATGTTCGAGAGAAGTTTGCCTCTGCAGTTTTCAACCTCCCTCTGATCTCTGTTGGTCTTGATTCACAAACATCATATTCCTCTGTCTCATGTCGATGATGTGGGAAACGTTATGGCCCACCTTCGATCAAGGTCACTTCTTGTCGACTCCAACTCATTATCCAGGAAGTTGATCTAGAGACTCCCTTCAGGTACCTTGGAGCTTGCATGCCTTAATGGCAGGTTCTTCGCATTCGATGCAAGGGCCACATCATTGTCCTTCGATCGACTGACTTTGCGGGTGTTCGACATCAGATCACTGTTCACATTCCGTGGATTGTACCTTTCGTACCTTGAGAGCCATTGTCATTATTGGTGGCTTCTCTCCCATCTGTTAACAACTTTCATCATTAGCTGGTAATCAGGCGATGTTCTTGCATGTTCGACTTCAGCTCACATATTCACATGCTCAAATTTGTACTATGTTCGGGTCAAGATGGAGTGCAAGGCCCTGGGTTTTGTCTGATGAAATCTAGGCTGCAGATTATTTGTGGATTATCATGACTTATTATATAAATCTTTTGATTGGATGGTTGTGACCATACCTGAGTCTATTTGTTGATCCCTACTGCTGGATGGCTGTGTCCATACCTTGGATCTCATTGTTTATGTACTCTATTATGGATGGCTGCGCCCATGCCATATGTCGTATATCAAATGTATCAGTTGTATTTGTACTTGCAGGTTTTCCGACATCAGTGTTTGGGTTGAACGTGTTCTCATAAAGCATATCACCCCTCCCTCTCTCTCGGACCTCATGCTTTAGGGGGCATCTGTTACATAGCAATTTTTCACTGTCCCTGCAATCCCTCGCCCCACATATTGGA
Source organism: Pinus albicaulis (assembly GCA_034641835.2). Classification (NCBI taxonomy): domain Eukaryota; kingdom Viridiplantae; phylum Streptophyta; class Pinopsida; order Pinales; family Pinaceae; genus Pinus; species Pinus albicaulis. The sequence goes on along the minus strand of CM076573.1, from coordinate 742,489,520 downwards.
GGGTCTTTCCCGTGACCTGTGAGTAGTGTCATCCTCTGCAAGCACCTTCCTTGCATCCTTTTTACAAGAACATCATTTCTCCTGCAGAAGACTTTCTCAAAAATCCCATAAAAATCTATGTTTTTGCATTGGTACGGGTAGCCAGTTCACCCCTCGCACCAATGTGGAGAAAGTACACTAGAGGCTACGCCAGCTGGCGCTCTGTCTCTTTGTTTTGCCCGCGCTAGCCTTTTTGGGAATGTTTTTTAACAAACCAGAGGCGGAAGTTTCCTTCAACCACCTCTAGGATGAGTCATAGGAAGTGGTTAACTGGATGAACCATGGATCTATCTCTTTAGGTAGTGGTTTCCTCCTCTTATGGGACACTCCTAGAAGATAGGTCTCCCTTCCATGATTATAGGGATCCTAACCTCTCCCTCTCCCCCTGTATAAATGAGCTTTCCCCCATCATGAAAGCTAGTTGAACAAAGAGGATTATGTAGCTGAAATGATGAACTTGGAGAACTAAGCCATAGTCAAATAACTGAGAAGGTAGATCAAGAAGGAAGTCTATCGAGAGGTCCCTTATCCCATCATAATTCCCCGACGAGCTTTGAGACGTGCTTCGCCCGAGCCCCGCTGGAGGAGACCGCAACGTCAGAGCGTGGTTGTATCTCTTCTTTATACCTTCTAATATAAGTGACTATTGTCTGGTTCCTGTCTTTTTGTTTGTTTGTATCAAATGCAATATGCTAGTCTTCTCTGATTGATTAGTATATTTTGAATGGAATTAGTATATGGTATGCAGTTTTCGTTTTCTGATCTTTGTGCAGGTGTCCAAACGCGATAGGTAGAAGGGTTGTGACTTGTATTCGATCAAGAGCGAGTGACTCTCATCATCACTACAGGTATCAACGATAACTTTGGACCACAGGTAGGCCATCTTATCGCATCCTTTTTCATTCAAGTATCTAGGAACCTACACTCTAGAATGATTCCTTGTTTCTAGACCCACCATAGGGCTAGTGGGATCGCCTCTGTCTGCAGAGGGGATTTACCAGATTAACATTCCTCTGCCCCCTAGGGGTTGTGGGAGTAGTGGTATGTGGTGACCCTGTGGGGGTTTCCACTGGTGTGGCGTTGGGTGACCAACTAAAGATGCCCCGATAAACGTTGAACCAATAAGGGTGGCGATGTTTCGTCTTTGACACCTAAATGGAGAAATACCTGGAACTCCTCCTGTAATGGGGGGAGGTCCAAAAGATGTCTAGATCGACAAGGTCCCGTTGGTTCCGTTATGGTGTCAACTAGTTATGGTTTTGGAAAAAATATTTAGTTCTATGAGAGGTGAAGTATCAAAGGAAAAATGGTGACCACATACATAAAACAAAGCAAAAAAAAAAATTAATTTTCCTTATAAATTATTTATATGTGATCAATCAATCAAAAAGTGGTTTTGGTTATTTTTTCCCATGATACTCAAAATCCTAGAGACCTTGACGTCCTCACACTCTCAATTGTAACTGGGCCTTGTGAATATATCTTTTGGTGGGTACTGGGGCTAACGTACCGAAAGAACTAGTGATGCCTTCCAGCAGCCGAAGAATCAACCAAGGTAATGGGTAGAGGATCTAGTGATTCCTCCACCGTCACCTATAGGGAAGGATGCCCTAAATTTGGCCACTAAGTACCATCATCCCACGTGAGCATTCAAGTCTTGAATTTCTTGGTAAATCAGCTACCGGTACCGAGCATTAGATGGGTCAGGTAGCCCCAAATAATACCGCACACACTGGGCCTAAGCTTAACCCCCTCTGAATCGGGTCTTTGTGGCGCTCGTGTTTTCTTTTTCGTGGGTTGATAGATGGATATAAAGTCCCCTATTTAGTCAAATTCTATGCCTCAGGATGTAAACTGACCATGGTGGCTTATTGGATGCCTACTCCCATGGTCCTAACTTGAACTATAACTTTTATTGTGGCCCCTGTGGGGAAATTTAGTGAGTTCAGTTAGGTTAGTTTTAAGGAGTCTTTACTTCACTTATGGTGTGGAATTGTGTGAGAAAAAAGTGAACAATCAAACAGTTTTAAGATGTGGATATGCGGTGATCCTTTACACGTCCCCTATTAATCTATGTTTGGTTGTTCCTTGCTATAAGAAAATCATGTGCGGATAATGGGCCGCTTACAACTTGCCTAATTAATCTGAGTGATTAACTAAAGTGAGATAGAAATTTATCAGAAGAGAGATTTAATATGCTTTCCTAGGGTCACCAAAAGGTGCAAAGGCAACAGAGATTACTTTCTTCTCTTAATATAATTAATTCCTGGTTCCAACTCCTAGTGCAAGAATTTAAACTAAAATTAATGATCTAACTAGGAAAAATGAAAACTAGCTAGGCATATGTGGATTAGGGCCACTTACTCCAGCTAATTATCTATGTGTTTTTGGTGTCTATTTTCACAAAAATAAGTTATTTCAGATTGCACGTAAATTGATCCCTACTTAAACTATGTGTTTTTTGTGAAGATAAACTTTAAAATTTAAAACTAGAAACTAGTATACTAAAACACAACCAAAAGCAAGTTCTAAACAGTCATGGAAAACCACACACAGTGTTGGTAGTTTTTCTCTGGGCTGCCAACCACTTTACAATTGGGAAATTGAAGAAAATAGCAGAGACTTTTGGTCTCTGTTTTCCACACAAAAAATATTCTCAGAGGCACGCGACTCTGTGCGCAGGTCAAATCTGAACTCGCACAACTCACCGCATCTGTCTGAGGAAACAACACGCAGTTTTTCTGTAAATGGAATTTCTGGAACTTCTGAACTTCAAATTTTCACTGTGGGTGAATGAGTAGAGAAGCTAAGAATGGGAGTTGTCCCAACAATACTCCAGATCAGAGATAAGTTCCCTGCAACAATCACAACCACTTAACTAAAAAATTAAAGCCAGTGGAGTCGCCAATCTGTGGTTGTGGTTTTGGTGCACAAGTGTACCAATCCACCGGTGCTTAGGAGGAGTGGTCACTGCCTCCAAGCTATAGTCATAGGCAGAAAATATGGTTAGCAGGTTAGTGAACATATTCTATAAAATATAAAATACACTAAATTGTGGGATATAGTATGCATATATGGAGAGAAAACACAACTAAACTAAACATAAAAACAAAATCTCATAAAGAGTCCTACATTACACTCTTTCCAAAGGACCCTTAGAACTATGGAGTTCTAAGACCCAGTGCAAGGACGTTTTTTCCCTTTAGCTGTTGTCACAAGGTATCTCTCTCTACTCCAAAGGATTGAAGTTGTTGGATGGATAACAACCGAATCCTCTCTCTACTGCTGCTCTGGATTGCACACTGTTGGATTTCTCATGGGCAATTTGGAAAACATAAAAATGTGCTATCCCTTTTCTCATCTCTTCGTGGCAATTTATAGGTGAATTCAAATTATCCTTCCCTCTCTTGGTACATTGGTGGATGGTGACCCAAGAGAGAGGGTTGATTCCTTTGTGTGCCACTTGATTCCTTTGTGTGATCCCTTGAGGTCCCAAGGTGTCTTAGGTGGCTTTCCTTGGGCGGCCTCAAGCGTAGGATCGTTTCCTGAAGTGTGTCAAATGGTCCCGGAAAGTGACTTCCACCACTCCCAGGACCACGTGGATTTTTGAGGGAAATTCAAGTAGACCAGCGCGCATATCAGAAGAAATTGCACACAAAGGTGCATTTCACCTTAATTTGATTTTTTCCTCTTGAACTTAGAGATTTTTAAAAAAAGTCAGATCCTCTAATGTGCTTCAGCCCTGTAAATCCTTCTACTTGACATTTAATAATGTCATATTTGCTAGTCTGATTTTCCAGTGATAACAAGCATTTTATAATGTTTGTAGCTATGATATTATAAATAACGTTGCATAGTGAGATCAGTCTGAATCCTTGGGGGTCCTTAGATTTAGCCGATTTTTGAATTAGAGTAATGAAAGTTGCATTAAAGCTTGGGCATACCTTTTGGTTACGACGAGACTCCTCTACCACTTCCAGCACATCCTTACCAATGAAGTTCCAAGCCGCTTGGAAAAACTCCACCGTGAATCCATCAGGGCCAGGGGACTTGTTCTTCGCCATACCTTTCACCACCTCTTCCACTTCTTCTAGTGTTACCATCCGCATGAGGCCCAGGTTCTGATACCTGGAGATGAGATGTGGAATGTTCCGAGTGATTCTTTGAATTGACATAGATCGGTTCTGAGCGGGTTCTGTGAGCAGAGAGTGGGAATGGTTGACCACTGGTCCTCCATTCCCCCATGCTAGAATATTATGTTTCTAGCCTCATCTTTTAAGTAAAATATCCGATTATGTTGGCGATGTTGAACCATTGCTATATGGAGGAAGCGGGTGTTTATTTCCACCTCCCGTATGTAGAAATTAGTATACACTAAGCATGCATACATCCAGATTCCCCTGATCTCACAATATTTAACTTCTTGCAAAATACAGAATCATTCCACTGTTAATATTTTGTGGAAAATTAATTGCAAACACATGTGAAGCATAAATAAAAGCAATCGCACATAACACAGTTGTTTAACGGGAAAGCCTGAAGCTGAAAACCCCAACTATCATATATTATGTATCATGGAGATCATGTAACAATCTCATACAAATCTTAGTACATCAAGCTCTCAGTACAATCAATCATCACACACTAACATAGAAGAAATATGCAAATCCATGCACCGATCTCTGCCCTCCTGCTAGCCTGCCTCCACTGCGCAATCCCTACTGAAGAATAGCTCTGAATGAAATCGAATTACCCTTGCCTTGACTGCGTAATCCTCATTGGAAACTCCAATGTGCGTATGGTGCAATCAATGCATCACTATAGTCACAACAGATAGTCCATCTTGCCCTTTCACCTATCTCTCCACTGGAACTGACATGCACTGTAGTTAACTACTGTATATTCTATTTTTAGATCAACGATCTATAAATAGAATTCACCCAATATTATAAAAATAGAATTTCAGCTATTTTTCCAACTTGACCAACCATCCACAAATAGCATCCTGCAACTTCTGAAATATGATCACCATGTCTAAAAATAGGCATAGTCTAAAAATAGACTTGCGCTAAAAATAGCCTGCGGGCCCACTTAGTGAAGGCGACTCTTTTCACTAAGCTCATCATCTTGTTGAATATCAACACTCCCTCTCAACAAGACAGGGATTATATTTCACCCTGATCCTACCTCTATGGTATTCGAATTTGCTCTTGGTGAGCGCCTTCATCAGAATATCTGCATCCTGATCCTCCGTAGGAATGTACTGAAGCAACATGATCTTCCACTGCACACAATCTATTATATGATGATACCGAATATCAATATGTTTAGATCTATCATGAAACACAAGATTAACCGAGAGTTTAATGCAACTCTGATTATCAAAATGTATCAAAGTGGGATCTGAATGTGAACCCAACAAACCAACCAGGATCTTCCTCATCCAGATAGCCTCACACACAGCTCGAATTGCTGCCATGTATTCTTCTTCTGCTAAATTGAGTGCCACGGATCTTTGTTTCCTACTATACCAAGAAACTGCCGTAGATCTGATACTGAAAATCCCTCTTGATGTACTCTTTCTGTTTGTTAGGCTGCCTGCCCAATCTGCATCCGTGTAGCCATGCAACTTCACCTTATCCATCTATCTGTACCATAAAACATACTCAGATGTGCCCCTGAGATACCTCATGACATGCTTTCTTGCCTTCCAAAAGAGCTTGGTAGGCTTAACCATCGCTTGTGAAAGCTGGTTCACTGCATAGCATATGTCCAGTCTTGTATTAACTAAATACATGAGCGAACCCACCAACTATTGATAAACAGTGGCATCCACTACCTTTGCCGATGTAGCATCCTCTTTCCTCCAATTTCCTGGAAGAGGAGTGTCGATAGGCTTGCAGCCTTGCATGTGAAACTTCTCCAGTCTCTCCCGGGCATACTTGCCTTGAGACACAAATAGTTCACCTTCCCACTGCCATATTTCCAATCCAAGGAAACAATGAAGGAGGCCCAAATCCTTCATATCAAACTACTTTAGAAGATTTTCCTTGCATGAGTGTATCAACTGCTCATCACCTGTTAGTATTAAATCATCAACATAAAGAACAATGATTAAAAGCTTACCCTCCACCACAATTTGGTACAGGTTTTCATTCGCCTCACTCTTCACGTGCAGAAAGCCAGTCACCCAGAAATAACTATGGATGCAATGTACTTACCAAGCATGAGGGTGCTTGCTTCAGCCCATACAATGCTCTTTTGGTACGCACATGTGACTCACTGCTGTAGATCTAAAATCCTTTCGTCTTCTCAATGTACACCTCTTCCTCAATGATCCCATTAAGGAACGCAGTCTTCACATCCATTTTATGAATGTGCCAACCCATCTGTGCTGAGAGAGCAAGGATGGTCCGTATGGAAGAATACCGTGTGACAGGTGCAAAGGTTTCTTCATAGTCAATCCCCTCAATCTGTGAGAAGCCTCGGGAAAAAAATCTTGCCTTATACTTCTCGAAGCTCCCATCAACAACTTGCTTTACCTTGTAGATCCATCTTGATCCTACAACTGATTTTCCCATCGGCCTTGGAAAAATATCCCAAGCACTGTTTCTGACAATGGAGTCATAATCCTCCACCATGGCATCTACCCATGTGGGCTCCTGCACTGCTTCTTCAAAAGAAGATGGCTCTATCACGATACACTTACTCATAAGAGCCATGTATCCTGTAAATCGGTCAGGTGACTGTCTCTGTTTGCACTGTGATGTAGGGACTCCTACATTCTATGCTACATCAAGCTTCAGTCTCTCAGCTTCTGTGGTACGCTTTCTGCCTTGTCTGCTATTTGGTTCTGCATGAGTGGACTCCTCCACTCCATGAATATCCTCCTGTGGCTAATCCACATCTAGAGGCTCATCTTTGGGAACAAGAAGCTCCTCCTCTGCATGCAAGTGTAGCTCTCTCTCAAGCGACAACTTCATGGCTTTCACCTCGTTGAATTTTATATCCCGTCGCACCACAGTCATCCGACTGTTTGGAAAATACACACGATAATTATGGGGTGTTTCTGTGTACCCCACAAATATCCCAACTTCTGCAGTCGGCTCCATCTTCTTCCTGGCATCCTTTGTCACATGAATGTAAACAGATGAGCCAAAAATCTTCAAATGGGAAATATTAGGCTTCTTACCAGTAAAATATTCTTCAGGTGTTCTCATGCCAAGTACTCTATGAGGACAATAGTTTTGCACATAAACCACAGTGTTGCATGCTTCCGCCCAGAAGTGCATCGGTAGGCCCTGGTCATGCAGCATCGCTCGTGCAGCACCCACAATCGTTCTGTTTGTCCTCTTCGTGACCACATTCTGCTATGGGTTATGAGGCGCTATGAGTTCTCTTCAAATTCCTTCTTTGCTACAAAAGTCTTTGAATTTTTCCGAGATGTATTCACCACCATTATCGCTCCGTAGGGCTTTCACTTACTTCCCAAACTCCTTCTCCACCAATTCTTTGAACTCACAGAACTTTGAGAGCGTTTCACTCTTCTTCTGCATGAAGAAGATCCAGAATCTACGAGAATAGTCATCAAAAAAATAACATAATACCTATGTTTTGTTGTTGAAGCAACCGAGAAAGGCCCACACACGTCTGTGTGAATTCTCTCCAGGATCACCGAAGCACAGTTCTCCTTCTCATGAAAGGTGGTCTTCATAAACTTACCCATAGTACATCCCTTGCATTGATCTAACTACACAAGAGTACCCTTGGGAATTTTAGTATAAATCTGCTACAAAATATTGAAAGCGCCATGGTGAAGATGGCCCAATCTCCTGTGCCATAATTCGCCCTCATCCCGGCTCACCACTTCTTCTGCTTTTCCCACATTGCAGCGCAGCCATCTACCTCCAGCTGGTAGATATTCTTAATTCGAACCCCTATCTTCTTGGTTTGACCCGTTGTTTTATGTCAAAGGAAGGCTTTTCCCTTGCTGAAAACAACATCATAACCTTTGTCTTCCAACATTGCGACCGAGACCAAGTTCTTCTTCAAACCTGGAACATGCATAACATCCTTCAACAAGAATGGATTACCGAACTTCCTCTCAAAGGTAATGGTCCCAATTCCTGTCGCACTGTATCGACCATCGTCACCCATCTCTATATGCATCTAGAGGTCCTTCTCCTCCAAGTCACTAAACAACTCCTTGTCTCCCTTCATATGGAAAAATGCACCACTATCAAGATACCACACTGATCCCATACAACTTGAAACCAAGCATGTGATCAAAGAGAAATCAAGTTTAAATTGTGAGCCTAAGGCCTTTCTAGCTGTAGCTCCAGCAACCTCCTTCTTCTTCTTCTTTTATGGGCAGTTAGTGGTGAAATTCCCATGTTCGTGACAGTGAAAACACTTCACTTTGGACAAATCTTGCTTCTTGCCTTTAGCTTCAGATTTTGGATGGGATTTCTTCCCCTTCCCCTTCCTTGCTTTGGCAGCCAAAGCGCAATTCTCTTCATCTTCATTCTTCGATGAAGAGCCATCCCTAGTACCCTGCCTTATCTCCTCCTGCACAAGATCTGACCAAAGTCGCTCCCATCCCAGCAGTTTCTCCCGTCCATTGACAGAGTATTCATAGCTATGCCAACTCTTTGGAAGCCCAAGGAGAGCCAAGCTCACAAATTCTTCATCATAAACAGTAACCCCCACACTTCCCAGTTCATCCTTGGAGTGGACAAACTTCGTGAGGTATTTTGGAATATTGTCGCCCTTCTCCATTTTTATTTTTTGAGTTTGTCTTTAAGCGCCAACTTCCTCTAGTCGCTTATGCTTTGGAAAAAATCTATCAAAGCCTTCCACATTAAGAATGGAGTAGCTTTCCCATGAAGGCTGGACACAATATTGTCCTTCACACCTTCGAACATAATTATTCTTGTCTTTGCTATCTTCTTTTGCCATGCATCAAGTAATGCAACATCGCTAGATCCCGACTTAGGAACATCGCTATCGATGAACTCCTTCAATCCATTATCCTCTAGCACCGCCTCCATCCTATCCTTCCAGGCTATGTAATTCGAGCTCCCATCAAGGGCATACTCCAATTGCAACCCATTGAAAGACATTTCAATGTATACTCAACTTCTGCACCAAGAATCTTCTGTAGCAAATTCGAATTGTCCACCAACACAAACTCAACAATTCTTCACAATTGCAATCTTCAAGAATTAACACCGCTTTGATACCATGTAGAAATTAGTATACACTAAGCATGCATACATCCAGATTCCCTTGATCTCACAATATTTAGCTTCTTTCAAAATAAATAATCATTCCACCGTTAATCTTTTACGGAAAATTAATTGCAAACACATGTGAAGCATAAATAAAAACAATCGCACATAACACAGTTGTTTAACGGGAAAGCCTGAAGCTGAAAACCAAAACTATCATATATTATGTATCATGGATATCATGTAACAATATCATACAAATCTTAGTACATCAAGCTCTCAGTACAATCAATTGTCACACAATAACATAGAAGAAATCTGCAAATACATGCACCGATCTCTGCCCTCCTACTAGCCTGCCTCCATTGTGCAATCCCTGCTGAAGAATAGCTCTGAATGAATTCGAATTACCCTTGCCTTGACTGAGTAATCCTCATTGGCAACTCCAATGTGTGTGTGGTGCAATCAATGCATCACTATAGTCACAACATATAGTCCATCTTTCCCTTTCACCTATCTCTCCACTGGGTCTCCACTGGAACTGACATGCACTGTAGTTAACTGTTGTATTCTTCAGTTGATTAATGAGTTATTATTTTTGAATGATTTAACTAATTAATTCACTCCACTCTTACTAGTGTATCATTTAGTTTGACTAGATACAACTAGCTCGACTGAGTCTAACTGAGTTAAACTGAATACAACTCCATGACCTACTCTTCCAACTCTGTCATAACTTTGCCACTTCAGTTCTAACTGAGTCCTCCATGCATGAACCACCAGTAAACCCTAGGAATTGTGTAATTCCTTCAGCCCACTGATTTGCCAAATTATTTCACTGAAATTAAGTGCTCCAAGAGAATAAGTTGTTTTTTATTGTCGGATTATTATTAAGAGAAACTAATAATCGACACTTCTATTTTTAGATCGACGATCTATAAATAGACTTCGCCCAATATTCTAAAAATAGAATTTCATATATTTTTCCAACTTGACCAACCATCCATAAATAGCATCTTGCAACTTCTAAAATATGATCACCATGTCTAAAAATAGACATAGTCTAAAAATAGACTTACGCCAAAAATAGCCTGCGAGCCCACTTAGTGAAGACGACCCTTTTCACTAAGCTCATCATCTTGTTGAATCTCAACACCATAACCAATTTACTCTTGATTTATGCTTCTAGAGTATCCCCTCCTATTTCCATCGTTCGTCCAGTTTATTAATGAGCCTCCCATATTCCTCCACTAAGTGCTCTTCCTCACCTTGATTGATGATCCTTTGTTGGATTATCTCCATATTCTTTGCTAGCTGCTGTTGATATTTCATAATATGCATGAATTATTCTTGATTCCATTTCTTAATCCCGCGATTTAGCTCCTTGAGCTTCAACTGGAAGGTGTGCATGTGATTTATGCCTACTTCCTCACTATCTTTCCACCATCCCTCTATTTTTTCCATAAGCTTAGGGTCCCGAAGCTCGAAGGCCTCAAATCATAATGGTCGATTCTTGGGGCCAGTTTTTAGGTCAATCTCCAATTGAATTGGCCAGTGGACAAAGCCCATACCTGGGAGGATGGATGATTCAACGAATAAGTTTTGGGTGATGACCTACTCCGAAGCCAAAAATCGATCCAATCGAGATGCAATGTGGTTGTGGCCTCCTCATCGGTTGTTACAAGTGTGAGTTCCATTATTGGTTTGCAGGTTAACCAGGTGAAGCTCGGTGATCAGATCTTTGAACATTTCCATATCTGCAGCCCGACGTCACATTCCTCCTCTCTTTTCCTCAAGGGATGTAATCATATTGAAGTCCCCTCCAACTATCCATAGGTCATCTGGGCAGTCTCTTCTCAAGCTTGCAAGGTTTTGAAGGAAAGCCCCTTTTTCTCCTAGGATATGAGGCCCATAAAATCCTGTTAACAAGGCCTAATCTCTAGATCCAATGTGGCGGAACCAACCCGCAAGTATTTTGGGTCGGCTTACCTAGTCCTCAAAAAAAATTTCTGTCGAGTTCCAAAGGATAGCTAGGCTTAAAGGTTTTTATAATATCCTTGAGTTTGGCTTCCATGATCTTCGTTTCTTGGATAATCATAATGCTAGGCATGTCTCTATTAAGACGATATTTCAGATAGCGTTGTTTTCATTTGCTATTAAGGGCTCTAATATTTCAGGATGTGATAATAATTTGGTCGATTTTTTGAGTTGGTGGAAGACCATGAACAATGACACTACCCTTCCAGAGTTCACCAATGTTTCCCCTATCATTTGAATGCTCTCATTGAGATTTTTTCTGCCATGTTTCTTACCTCATTTTCGTGGGGGGCCATTTTCGCCTCCCTGGCTCTTTTGAGATCCCAGTTGTTCTGGTTGATTTGGTCCAATTGTCCCTTGTTTAGCTTCATATTGCTGGAATTTTTCTTTGTAAAGCTTCTTCTGGGCTTCTGGGTTGAAGCGTTCATCCAAGTGTTTCCATTCATTAACTAATCTATGCAACACTTGCTATTTATTGCTCAAGGTCTCTCTTTGGCTGTCTATTTCCATATTGGCTTGGTCCGATGATTGTTCTGAGGCTCCTTTGTATGTTATTTCTTCCTCCACATTTCTTTTAGCTGTTATCCCTTCCCTTTGATTTTCCGATTGGTTATCTTTTCCTTTTCCTCCCCCCATCTCCTTTTTCTCCTCCTCCTCCTGCAATATCTCAAATTGGTTGTTTCTTTGTGTACCTTTTCCCAGTTTCAGTTGAGTCGGGGTTTAGGGGTTCTTTGGGCCCTTATTCCTCCTATGTACCTCCTAGAATCCCTCTTCCCCTTCTTGTGATTTCCCTATTTTTTATCCTTTGCTGGATCCTTTGTCTTGATTTGATGCAATGGAAATTATCAGAACAAGTGGCCATATTCATGGAATATCCAACACCAGAAAGGGAATGTGTTCATAATCGATAGGTTTTTGCCATACGTCATCTTGTTATTCCAATTCAATGGATTCCAGTAGGGGCTCTGTTACATTCATATAGACTCAAATCCTTGCATATGATGTGTATATTACTATTCTTGTGGAATCTTCAACCTTCACAAAGTTTCCTATTGAATTTCAAATACCCTCAAGGATATCCAGATCCTAGAATCCAACATAAGGCCAAAGAGGCATACCCAAACCAGGGAAGCCAAGAATGTTTTCCCATCCGGGTTGTAGCACTCATACCAGTGTCGCATGAACAATCCTCCATTGCTGAAGAAGTAAGGGGTGCCACAGAACACCATATCCTTATCTTCTAGGTGAGCGAAGAGAACTGTGAAAAGCCTTTGGTTCCCAGTTTCAACTCTATGTGTCCTTTCAGTTTCCATTTGTGCTAGATCCATTTAACCAAATATCGTTCCGTTAGCTAGACTCCTATGAATTTTCATATCATTGCATGGTCCTTCATATATTTCCTGTATACTTCCAATTTTTTGATGGGGATAACAAAGCGAGGCATATTTGAAGTTCATGGCAAACATTTTCCTCTTATGCGGCTCTACCATTGGGCACCCAGGATCAGAGGACCTTTCCCGTGACCATTTTGCATGTTGGGTGCATGCGCTCCCCGCGATCTTGTTTCTCCATTAACCATGTTTCGGTAGTAGGGGATCTCTTCCACCCTGTGGCCTTGCTCATCCCCTCCATCAACGCTAAAGTTCATGGCTGAGCCGACACACAGTCTGAAACGATCAGCCTCGGGTAGGTTCAAGGTGTCAAGATGCACCAAACCCTAGAAAACCCTATCAGAGCTCATCATTCTCTCTCTATTCCGTTTGATTAATATGGGGTTCTAAAAATCCAATTCAAATTAAATGTATAACTAAAACTAATTAATTTCTCATTAATTACAATTTGTTAAACTAGTAATATACATTCTATTTTAAAAACAATAAATTAAATTACAAACAAAAAAGAGGTTGAATTAATTACAAAATCCAATATAATTCTCAAAATATAAAATTAATTAAATTAATAAATTAATAAATTTACATATTAATTAAAAATTGAATAATTAATTTAATAAACAATAATTTAAATATTATTAAAATAATATCAAATATGATATACAAAACATTAAAACCAATCACAAATGTTAATGAACAAAATTAAACAAAGGTCAGACCAAGATATATCATAACTTTTCTATTAATAAGATAGAAACCCCCGAAGGTGACAAATGGTAAGCATTAAAAGGCATCGAAGAAATGCATATCGAAGGTTTAAATATAGTCACACATCATAAAATACGACATATGAGTGTTAGGGAGCGGACACGATACCAATTTTAAACCATCGTTAATATGCCCATCGGGTCTAACACAATGTCAAAAATCGGGAGTGTGAGAAAATAACAAAACCTACGATGAATCACGAAGCCAAGATTTAAATTAAACCTTTTTTAATAACCACATCGGGTCTGTGAAGCTAACAGGTGGAAGGAAAAGGTGTATTTCGGAGTTTATTGCATCCAAAAATCTCAAGGCAAGGCTGCATTTAAGTTTTTCAAGGCGATATAAGTGCTGCGATAGGAAACTGTGATATGAGCGCATGCGATGGGAAATTGCGATAGAGAAAATGTGATATCGAAGAATAATTTCATCGGAAGATCGGAGCTGTTAAGGAAAAGGAAACGCCGATATTATCTTTGCGATAGCGGGAAGCTCCAATATGGAGCGAACTTGATAGGCTTATTAACCATTTTTAAATCACTGTCTTGGGTCCAATAGGAAATATCAGAGATTAGAAGAATTTTGAAAAGAGTAATCATATTTTTCCTTTGGGATATGTGAGGTTCCAGGGATCTTGGTCTTGGGGGCTATAAAAATAAAATTTAATTAAAAGTTAATTATTTACAAATTCATAAAACAAAGGTAATGCACATTTTTAACCGAGGCAGTAAAAAATCACCAAACCTTAAAGGAATGTCATTTGCAAACATGATAACCAAAGGAGACGAAACAAGTATCAATGGAAAGTTTGCTAAAAGTCAAATTCAATGAAGTAATCAAAATAGAAATCCGACAAAAATGAAAAAATGAAAATAACATAGGACAGTTAACTTAATGAAAATTGTAAAAGGTGTTTAGCCAAAAATTAATGGAAATGGTCCCCATTATTTGAAGCAAATACGTAAAAAATGGGAGGTGTTGGGTTTTCCCTACAACAATGGCGACACACTGGGAAGAACCAGTTATCTCTGGTTAATGATAATAAACTCTAATTTACCCAAAGGTTAAAAATAATGAAGATCACAAAATCGTTTAACACTAAAATGTGTTTATAGGTCCCACATAAATAGATTAAGCAATATGAGTTTGTACAGATAAGTACTCAAAGAAAATTCAAGTAAAAATCATGGATCCAAATTTGGGAAATAAATATTTTATAATTACCTCATATGAGAAATAGAAGAAGGTACAAACAAGAGTTTTTGATAAATAATATATCCATTTCATGAATGGTATTTGACATCGTTTCGCTGCTAGTGATCCTGAACAATAACCCTGATGAAGTTGTATCTTATTCCATACAAGCCTAGCCCCATTTCCAGTGACAATCCATAGCCCCGATGTGTTTACTTGTATTTCCCATGTTTCCTCTTTAATAACCCTTTTAATAAGCGTGTTTGAACGCTTTTAGTTTATGATGTACTTGAGTGAAAGATATGGGATGGTAATAGAGACTTATGTTTAATGGACATAATATTTTCATAATGTTGACTCCAAATTATTTCCCCACAACTATCAATCAGAGGCTTTATAAAGTGGAGGGGTGGGAGGGATTCATTGTGTTAAGCTCAAATAAATTCTTTCCTTGAAAAATTAAACTCAATCACTTAGAAAGGATGTGTGTTCCTCACTAAAAAATATTTAAATCAGAGGGATGTATGGTTCCATAAAGATATGCCTTTACTGATAAATTAAATTAACTGAAATAGGCAGAGTTAATATTTCCCATGTATGCCAACCATTGTTGGGTGAGAAAAAGGCCTTCCATAAAAATATAAGCAGAGTCACCAAAATCAAAACAAAACCAAAAGTAAAAGGAAAATAATTCCATAAATAAATTAACAAAATTCAAAAAATGTAAAAATAATGAAAGTAAAAGTTGAAATAAAAATATAAATTTAGAGAACCAACCCGAACAAGATCAATTATACAAATATCTCAACAAAAGAGTAAAAGAAGATAAACATGCATATGTTCCTTCTTATGTTAAGATTTTAATAAATTTTATCTTGCAAAGTTATAAGCATTTAGGCTTCTAATAGCAGTGATGATAAAATTCAGCGCAAATAATTTTTTTTTGTTTGATGTAAATTTTCTTGTTTCAAAGAAATAACCTGCAAAAAGCATCTTAAATATTTTCAAAAAAAGAAATGCTTAAAGAAATAGAATAAAGGTTGAGAAATTCCAATTTTAGCTGATTCGATGAAGATCAGTACTGCTTCTTTTAAAGAAATTTAAAGCAAATCAGAAAAAGGAGAATGAGCTTCAAATATGATTTGGTGGAGGTGTAAGAAGTTTTATGAGGACATTCAAAACAAATTTTTATATCAGCAAAACTAAAAATAAAAGCTGAAATGAAAATGAATGAAATTGGGCATATGAAAATTACCATTGGAGAATTTCATTCAAGCTTACTCGAGAGATAGCATTTTCTCCAATACAAGATAACTTCTTCTTTTAATTAGAATTGAAAGCAAGGAGTGGAATTCTTTTGAAATTTCATTAACCCAAAATAATTATTCATTAAACCTAATCTAAAGCAAGAATTCAACTGAAAGAAAAAATGTTTCATGTTCAAGGAATATGAAAATAAAACAAATCCATGAGAAATGAGAATGAAAGGATACTTCTTTTTGAATTGCAACTTTGATTATTCTCTTTGTTTCATATCTACTCCATGATTTTCATAAATTGTCCAAAATCAAGACCAAATCCAAAACAATGTAATACCTATGTGTAAATTGAGAAGTCTTGAAATTTTGTATGCAAAATATAGAGTGATATATCGAAACTCAAATATAATAGAAATAAAAAATGATTTAACCATGTTCCAATATCTTTACCAATTCCAAATTCCTTGGAATTGTTGCATTACCAAGGTGGTTGCTTAAGAGTGCCTTCTTAGTAAATGTAGATGCCCACTAAACGATGATTAAGATAATAAAATGTGCATCCAATAATGAATCAAAGGAAAAGACGTAAACAAACCACAGGTGATGAAATTTTTCATTAGCCAAGCAGATTGCCGAGAAGAGTAAAAGAGGCTCATGTGAATACATCATGAAGAAAGTATATCCCTATAGTCATAAATTCATCCCGATGAATGAATGCTTGGATTTTTTGAAATTATGATTAAAATACATCCAAGATCTATACCACCATGATAACATTAAATCAACATATATATACAAATTTAATCAAATAAGATTTCATGTGGACATAATGAAAGATAAGAATGAATTGATTAGATAGCTATGAAGATTCTTAACCCGATATTTTTAACTTACGAAATTTCGAAAGAATCAAAGTGAAAGGAAAGAGATCAAGTTTTCCAAAAATTCTTAATGGGAAAAACTCTGATAAATAAATACCTTGCTTCTTAATGTTCCGGTGGCATTTGTTTTTTAGAAGTTTAATTAAATTTCACCTTTGATACAAGAAGTCCCAGTATTTAGAATTTTAAGGGAAGCAAGATTTTGGAACAAAAGTTTTCGTGTAACTTTTACAAACTAAACTTACAATATTGATCATGCCTGGGAACATATGCTTGTTATATTTATAATTTAGGAAAATTGTCTTTCTAGTACATCAACCATTCATGTATCGGGGGTATAAATTTCGTAAGAGTTTATAAAATATTTGCGATGACTTTCATTCCGATAATTTGAAGTTTTGTAAAAATGATTACAAGAGCACTTACATTTACCAGTAAAATAAGCTTCAA
Organism: Pinus albicaulis; assembly: GCA_034641835.2. Classification (NCBI taxonomy): domain Eukaryota; kingdom Viridiplantae; phylum Streptophyta; class Pinopsida; order Pinales; family Pinaceae; genus Pinus; species Pinus albicaulis. Next base: position 742,472,274 of record CM076573.1, on the reverse strand, counting down.
AGGAGAGGAGCTCAAGATTTAATAAATATGAAAATAGATCTGATATCAAATATCTCGAAAACATTTTTGAAGCCAAATCAACTTGCAAAACTCTGAGACCACAAAATTCTAGTGAAGATAGTGAAATATGGGCCATTTCCTTTGCTAGATGTAATGGACAAGATAGTAGAAGAAAAGGAAATGTGAAGCTCGGAGAAGTAAATCTTAGAATTCGTTTTAAATACTTCTAGTATAATAAAAAACCAAGAATCCAATAAGCCAATAAATTTGAAATTATGAGGAAAATCTCGAAAAATTAAAAGCAGAGGATTTGGATTTCAAATTTCATGAATTAGAGGCTCTGAATCCCCTTGAAAAAAGAAATGTGACTAAAGGGAACACAAAATGAATGAGTGCAATGGAATGGTTTCAACTCAATTTCGGAAATTGTAAGATTTGAAACATGCATAGATAGAATTATGGATAATATCATTTGTTGCAAGCATTTTATGCAAAAATTTCCTTGAACTATAGAAAATTAGAGGAATATTGAGTGTAAGCATTTCACTCCAACTGCATCAATCAGAGGGAGAATATGATTATTTACTGATATCACTAAATGTGCGAGGGAAGGAAAATATGAATAGAAACAAACTAAATAATACCCAAGTTCTGATGAAACAAAAAATACTCACTACAAGAGAAATACCCTCTAGTGAAGGTTATAAAAGAGGTTTTTAGTGTTATAAAATTGGCCAAAATTGTCAATTTTTTTTTTCTGCAACATCCGTTTTCGGTAACAGAGGTTTTGGCGGAGCTTCTAATGGAATTTCAACACAACTGAAAAAAACTGGGGGACTAGAGGTTATTACAAATGTTTTTCTCATTGGTGCGCTAATAAGGTGTCAACACACCGGTGCATTTTAAAGTGAACTCACCAGTACTGTAAACCTACCAAGCACCAGGACAAAAACAAATTTTAGGATGCCCCGGGGCATTTAGCAACGTCCCAATGCGTGTCAACCATATAGTCACTCTGGGGCGGTCGAAGGTGCATGCACCAGGCCGTTAAGCTCTAAAACCACACCGGGCACACTGTAGGTGATACAACGCACTAGGTTGTTCTAATTGGTATTGGTATTTATGCAGTGCCCATAGGTCGTATCAACGCACCGATGCGTAGTACTATACAAATGCACTAGTGCGCAATATCACACAAACGGATCGAGCGTTCTAATTGGTATTATATAAAAAAGAAAAAGGTAGCATTGTTGATTGTTTCAAGTAGTACCCATAACTTCATCAATTACAAATTGGAAAAAAAAATATTAACTGCTTTGTATATCCAACACTAACATTTCAAACAATTATTGCAGATAGAGGTACTATAAATTATTCAGGGAAGTGCCATAGTATTAAGTTGAATGTAGAGGAGTATTTATTGGATAGTCTTATTATCCACCAAAAAGTGGGTTACTCATATGAGAAAATTTTTCTCCTCCTTGGACAACAAGCTAACATCCCTATATGGTCAACATGTAACATGATTCTAGGATCCTCCACTTATTACTCTGGTTATATTTCACTCTCACATTCGACATTCCTTCTTGAAGGAAGGTGGGTCATCCATCGACATGTACTTTAACCATTTTCAAATCATGTGCTTTCAATTAATGTTATGGACATACTAATATGGATCAAGGACAAAATTAGATGATTAATCAATCTTGATTGTATTATGTTCCCTCATTTCAGCAAGCAGGTTAATCTTTGAATCTAGTCTATGGGACCTCTTCTTAGGAATTATGGTTTTAGCAAGGGAACTAATGGAGAGGCTCTGATTGAAGTATCACACCCATGATTGTTCCATACCTACCACTTTCCATATTTCCCTTTTTTCATCTCCATTCTTTAGGTTGATGGCCATTTGTCATTGTTATTGGCACACTTTCATTCTCATCCTTGAGTATGCACCTAGAAAAAATTTCCTTGGAGGTTGATGTATTTAAACAAAGATAAAATCATAAGAAATCCATAATGAAAGAAAAAACAAAATGCAAAACATGGTTGAGACTTTCGATTAATGCATGGGAAAAAACCTAGCATGATATCTACCCCCCACATTAGCCATCACTCAATTCCTTAAGCACATGATGCTTCATCTATAAAAGGAAATCTTATGTTTTCCCAACCCTAATGAGAAATGATGACCCATCCGCAAGAGGAAATGTAAAATTTAAAAATCAAGATTGGGCTCCTAAGCTATGCATCCAAATAAAATAAGATCATAAAGAAGTAAAAGGTGCACTAGAAGGGTGGTAAAAATAGGATGAGGAAAGGGGTAACATATGCCTCCATTATTGACCCCTACTTACATCTATACACTCAAGATGTTGGACATCCATTAATTGGTCACATGAATATGGTACCTTTCCCTAAAGTATTTCCCACTCTGCAAACACCATTTTCACACACATCTATGAATTGATGGGCCAAATTGAAACATGTCACTTCCCCTTGTGGGATAGGAATACCTACTAGGATTATCCATCTAACCATATCTAACATAAGGAGATATAATTTTTATGGGATGATCTAGTTAGAAATTTTAAGGTGAGATATGTGTGAAGTGTTAATTTTCCCCTGACATTAGGTATGGTCCACTATGATGCATTTATGGTTATTATAATAATGATTAATTATTTCACTTGATATTGAGAGGTTTTTGTTAGGTGGTATTGTGACAACAACATAGGAATCTTTAGATATGATTTCTATTCTTCTCAACAAAATTCTAGAGGTCATTTTACACATTGTAGAGAGTAGATATGACCTTTTTGATGCAATGTTTCCCACACATACAGAGTGTTGGGCTGTGTGATGGTTCCACATGGTACTTGGCACTCCAAGGTGCCCCTGTATGATGAAACGCAGAGCCCATGAGTTTTGGTGTTGGAGATATTAATGTTGTGCCAAAATGGACCTAGGATGCCCCAAGGTTGTTCTTAACATTTTTTTATGGGCATTTATTTTTTCCATATCCCGAATGATGATTATTATCCTTGAGATGATAGGGGGGGCTTTCACAATACTATTTTACCCCATTTTTTGGGTATATTGGTGCCACATCATCTTCCTTTCCGTTTAGAGGGTGACATAGGAAATATTGATGATGCCTTGGTATGGAGGCACTTTAGAGGAATACCCATGGACATAGAGCTACATTTTGGAGTATGGAGCACTCATTATCCCATTATTTGATCATTTGTAGTGTTTTTATCTCATTTGGAAGATGACGTCATAATGGAGTAGGTTTTTCTCCCACACGTGTTGGATTTTTTGGAATTATTTGTTATGTTTTTGAGCTACGAGTTGGCTTATAACCTTACACTTGTTGAAAACTTAAAGTAAAATTTTGATTAGATATTTTACTTGAAATATTATAAAAATAAGGGTTCCAAGTCTCATATCAATAGAGGCAACCCCTCATTTCTTTTCATCATCACACATGTTTATCACTCTTCTCTTACAAGAGTGTGAATTTGTCTCTTTTTTTGTATTAGGTCAAGATGTGGCTTTTATATGGTCAGAATTCTTGGGAAGATGGTATTTTGCATGGAGATGTTCTTACGCGATGTTCTTTGTAGAATTTTGTAAGTTTCATACTTTATCTTTGACATTTTGCATATTTTATGTGTGAAGTAGGGTTTATATTTATACCATAATTAAATGCTAACTTATGCTGAAATATTGGTCTATTATTGCATGAAAAATTGTTCTCTTTGAATTCTGTAAGGAAATTTTTAATGTGCATTCCATCTATTTAATTTCTCCCCTCACAAAGAAATAGTTAAGGTTTTTAAAGTGGATGCCCTAGTCATTCCCCCTTACTTGATCAAGATACATTCAAGAAAATTTACTACTAGAAGACTCCATTACGCCCATTTATGATAAGGCACTAATCATTATTGTTTTAATCCATAAATTTAATTACATTTCTTCTTCTTTTCTTGCTCCTATACATCTAGGGTTAGCCACTAAGGTTTTTAGGGTAAAATTATGCATAAATGTGAATTTGTGATGCCTATTTGTGGTTGATAATTTAGTAATTGAATCAATAAATCACATAAAAGTGACATCTAGTGTTGTGCATGGTTAGTTCTTTATTATTAAAATTGACGTAATCTTTGTTTGTTTTTATGCATGATTTTCAACCTAATTAAGTGACCCTAACCCTAGGTGTTTATTAGAAGGCCTTTGTTATTTTTTGTTGATTACCCTTGAAAGGAATTTTATTTGGATACTATATGGCATTATGTGTTGGAAAATCAGGAGGCTTTATGATTATATTATATTTTACTTTCTTTGATAACTTCTTATGAAGTTTGTTGGCTTCTTATTTATTCAATTATGTTCTTATTCATCAAATAATTATCAAAACGTAAATACGAAAATCACAAGAAAACAAAGAACACAAGATATACGCTCCAAGCTAGGGAAAAACCCCTCCAAGGGGAAAACGCAAAATACTATCTTCTTAGAATAAAATCAAAGAGAGATATCCAAGACCCATGACCACAAAAAACTTCACCCACTAGATTCCAAGTCAAAAATTCCTTTAGCCAAAAAAATCCATTATTAAGAGATTAGCAACAAGAGATGCATCAAGGAATACGTTTCACAAAATTTAAACTCAAGAAGGAACTCCTTATTTCATACTTCAACCCTCTTCTTCGTCTTTTTCCTTTTTGTGACATTTCAGACCAAAAACATCCATGTGTGTGTGTCCAAATGAGCTCCATATTCCCTCTATTTATACTGTCCAGAGGGGTTCCAATATACATGTTCATTGGGGCAGGGCTGAATTGGAATCTAGAGGGGTTTTTGACACAAATTACATATTTAAAAATTTATTTTTCCTTTTTCTTTACAATAAGTCCAAATAGGGCTTTGACTATTTGACCCAATAAAACCTATAAGCATGAAAAACATGGTTATCTAAATAAAATAATAATTCTTGAGGATGAAACCCGTTGTTTCTTAAGAAAAAATCCCTTGGTTGTGGTAAGGAATCAATGCTCAAGACATTTATATATATATGTCACAGAAATATTATATCAAATGGTCTTTGCTTAATCACCTTCAGAAATTAATTATTAAAACCCTCAAGAATCTAATGTAATAAATGATTCACAACACCATTATTTGCTGATATTAATTGGAGTGACAGGAAGAACATGAAGGAAGCTCAAACTAATATGTTGGTAAACAGAATCTATCACTTTAAACTTCAGAAGAATTTTATGTGAGAGGAATAATTAAAATGAAGAAGAGCCAATTAAGGATATTTAACTCTTATTCACATATGTAAAAAGAGACCCACGACTACATTACTTCATTTTATTCATAGAAGGAAAAAGACAGAATGGAAACTGGAAAAAATATCAACAACAATAGATGCAAGAAACTTGATCTTTCATTCATTAATCATCAGAAATTGAGTACAAAATTTGCAGTAGTCCAAAGGTCCTAAACTCAGAACCTTTTCCTTTCTTCTCTTTCTCTTTAAATACAAATGTAAAGCATTTTGTAACTGCTGAAACTACTCCTAACTGCTGAAACTACTTGAAACTTCTTAAACTACCTATTACATATCATCAAAATGTCTCATTACAATTGGACTCTCTTAATAAAGATAAAGTAAAACTTAAAATATAATCTATTTGTTGAATATGAATTGGTCTTGCTGCTGCTACATTCTCCTGATTGGCTGACTTGTCTTTCTATGAAGATGAGGGATCATTGGGTAGAACAACCATCCAAGCTCTCCATTTATTCCACACTTCAATGTTTGTCTTAGGAGAATTAATCAGCTTGTGGTACTCCAACCTAAAGGCAGAGATCCTGTTGAATGTTGGTCTCTCTGTAAATAAGGTCTTCACCATCCATAATAGCTGAAAATTCCTCTGAAGAAAATAACTATTGCTCCTTTTAGGATCCAAGTCTTCTCATGAGTGTTATCCACCTTACTTTTTGCCAATACCAATAGTGGTTCGTAGGAATCCCATGATAAAAGAATGCATTTAAGGTCCTAGTATGATGGCAATCCTGCCCTGGCTCTTTTGTCATATAGATTTTCAAACTTGTTCACTACTTCCTTAATCTCTGTCAACTTCTTCTCAGTGGTCTTCTTGCAAGTATTTTTAACAATCAACTTGTTAATCTCTACAGCATACAAGATCCTGTCTTTAATCTCAGTTTCCTCTAACTCTTGATCAGTCTTAGAATCAATCAATAAATTTATTTACCCATATGGATCTGTTAATAATCTTCTGCTTGTTTGGCATAACCTGCTCCTAAAAATCTTTGACAATGATTTTCTCTTCTGATACGATAATCAAAGATCCCCAAGCTGCTTTCATCTCTCCAATGATTTCATTCCATATGATGTCCTTAGCCTGTATCAAAGTTATATTTCCATTCAATTTCTCCTTCAGGCTCTTGATTTCAGCATTAGCTGTCTAACAATCTGTCTTGTATTTATCAATTTCTCCATCCTTGGCCTGCATTATTTTTGTTACTGTCTCCAGGTTAGTTTGTGCCTTTTTTAGATCTTTCTTTTCCATTTTCAGTTCAGTATTTAATTGAGATATCTATATTGTTGGATCATCATTTCCATATGGCAAAATGATAGTACAGGAATGGGAATCAATTTGGTTTTGCAGTATCAGCACAATTTCCTTCAACTTAGAAACTTCTTATTCTTACTGTAAAAGCTACTGAAGAAGGCTTTATTTCTCACTTTCCACTTCTTGCACCTCTGCTACTATAGAATGCTCCCCTGTAGGTAACTTCAACTTTTTCTTCAACACATAAATCTCTGATTCTTCACTTTGTAGCAATCTCTGCACAACAGATCTATCATTTGGCTCTACTCCAATATTTACAATTATCTTCTTGAGTTCTTCATTTTGTGTTGTTAAAGCCCTGGAGTTGGCTTTCTCTAATTTCAGTTGCTTGATGACCTTCCCTAGCATGTTCTCTGCCTTAAGAGCCATTGCATTAGTTTTGGTCAAATCATTCACTATCAATTGACCTATTTGCATGTGTAAATTTACTTTATCAAGAAAAGGAATCTTTCTCACATCAACAGTTAAATTTACAATATTGAAATTACTTGATGACCCTATAGTCATATCAGAGGGGTGAGAAGGAGAAATCTTAAACTGATCTTTTTCAAGATCCATGGAAGTCAGAAATCTTGTTTGGTTTGGAGTTATTTGATATTCGGCCTGTGCCTCCATGCTAGCCTTCATCCTTTGATTTCTTTTAGAAATCTGAGAAAATACTTGTTTAATCAAAGGTACTTGCTCCTGAGCATCTCCATGTCTTCTTGGTGAGGTTGGAACATTATGCTCATCTCCTAGTTGAAGTGAGAAACTAGGTTGAGCACCTGTTATGTCCTCATTGCATTTTGTTCTCTTTTCGACTCTCTGCTCTTCGTCTTCTGAATCAACAACTGCCTCTTTACTCCTCTTGCTTGATTTCTCAGATATAATAGGAGGTTGTATATTAGAACCAACTGAACCTGCAAAAACCTTATTTGCTAGCTTCTCTATGTCAAGTATACTTTCATGAAGAAATGCTGAGTACCCATTTTCAACTCTCCTGTTTGAAATTACTTTATGAGGGTCATAAGCCCATTTATCTCCTAACAAAAAATGCATACCATCTAACATCATATTAACCTCATCAGCTGCTTGTCTCATGTTGACTAAAAATGGACCCACATATATAGGTAATTTAAACATATGACCTTTTTTCATAGGTACAAAATGTATTTGATCAACATTCAAACTATGCCTAATCAATTCTAAGGAAAATAATCTCATAGGAACAAATGTAGGCAACCTATATGGTTCTACCCCAGCCCCATAAAGTCTGATCTCCGAGTAATCTTCATAAACATACAAATATCCAAACTTAAAATTTGTCCCCAGCTGCAGAAATTCTTGATCCTTTGGCAAGAAACATGGGGGAGAAACCCCATTCAAAATTTTGTAAGCAGTAGACATGAAATTATTTTCAAAATAAAAAAACTCTTCCTCATTTTTCTCCTCTCTTACTACATCAGTCCAAAACACTACTGACTACCTCTTTTTATTTATATCCATGATGTTTAACACCAGATGCAAGAATTCTTCCACATTTTGATATAAAAATAGATAAATGATAAGAGAAGGGAACCTGAAAGACCCAGTGAATGATAAACTCATGAGTTGAGTATTGACAACCTCCTGCCAATATGAAGGGATATCCAGTACTACTCCCGGCTTCATCATTAATGCAAATAGTCCAATAACTGATTTTTCAATTGAGCTGTCGTCCTCCTTTCCCAATATCTTTAGTATACACCTCAACACCGGCCAAAATTCTGCATCAAAAACTTCTATGGAGAATTATTTACTGTCAGGTAAAAACCGCTTCGTATCTTGCCTTAGGAAGAAGGCAAACTGGGTGAATTCTTGACCTACAAGACTATCATAATGCCCTGCCAATGACTCGTCAGTGAATTGAACATAAGATTCTGACTCTAGATAACATAAAGCTTGACAAATTAACTGGGCTGAGACTTCCAAGACATTCTCTCCTAGACAATTCATTACAAAACACTTGGCAGGATACATAACAGATACCAACGAGTGCACAAACTCAGGAAAAAAATAAGTTTTAGGGATACATGTAGACAATACACCTGACTTGGCCATGGTGGAGAAAATAGGACATGATTTGTCGTTCAGACAGAACTGTTGATAAAAGGGAAGGTGTTCTAGAGAACAAATAGTATCTCGGATATCCCTCTTAGTGTCCATGAGAGGAATATGGATGGATGAGCCAGAAAGGGATGAACGTTTAGCCATGATACTACTCAAGGTGGCGAAAAATGACAGGGTGGCGAACAATGATGGAAGACACTGGTGCAATTAGGTTGAAAAATACAGAGGAATGACAATTAACTTGCGAAAAGAAGAACCTGTTTAAATAGATGGCGCGAGGTCTAGAAATTAAATGCTGAGTTGACGCGCTAAAGACCGTTAAACGGTACCATGACGTGGCTGAAAGCTGTCACCAACCAATGACTTACGTCACTGCAAGGGGCCTATGGGGTACGGAGTGCTCATCAGGGCCCCGCCCTCGTAGTGAATCCATACCATAGATCTTGATCGACCTATCAGTCAATGGGGTCAACTGTGGAGGCACCCTCCCTGTTAACCCGTGTGTTGAATGTGCCCGCGGGTTGCCGCCTTTGTCTTCTAACAGGAAAATATTTGGATCTCGCTCGCTTACTTTCTCGATCATTCACTGAAGCTTTAGGACCCACCTTCACTTATTCTTCAAAGTGTTGAACTTTAAATTTACAACAACATTACAATGTTTAGTTAAAGTATGAGAAAACTATACTTTAACATATTTTTTTTATATATTTTTCCATTTTTTTTTGTATTTTTGAAAAATTAAAATAAAGGACATTGAAAATGAGCCACAACATCTGGCTCCACTCAGGGATAGTTTTTTTTGCCAGGAACCACTAAGAACTGCAGATTAGTGCCTTCACTTCGGACATGGAGTCAATTGCTATTTGATGAAATATGAACAATGAGAAATCCGAATATGTACAATGGTGGACCATAAAATCTCAATGCTGGAAAAAATGTTTGAGATACTGCCCATTCACAGGAAGCTTTACTGTTTCTCAATCAAGATTCTTTAGAATAAATGTGTTATTTGATCTAACCTCAACAATCTTGTATAGGCCATACCAGAGTGGGTCAAATTTACCATGCTTTCCTTTCTCTTCTCTTCTAGTATCCCATATTAATACCAAATCTCCAGTTTGAAAAAGAATCTCTTTTGCTTTTCTATAAAAAATTGACTTCATATTTTCTTGATAAGTGATCAAATTTTCTCTGACTTTGTTCCTGCTCTCACTTGATTCTATAACCTTATTCAGCCTTCTCACCAATGCATTAGGTTCTTTTTGTGCTTCTTGAAGAAAATAAATCACTGGTCTAGCCAACTGAGTAGGAAATAAGGCTTCAGTTCCATAAACCAGTTCATAAGGGGATTTACCTGTAGATCTTCTAATAGTCACTCGTACTGCCCAAAGAGAACATGTCAATTTTGAATCCCAATTTTTCTGATTTTCATTAATTGTCTTCTTCAAATTCTTGACCAATGTCTTGTTGGAAGATTCAGCTAGCCCATTCCCTTGAGGATCATATGCTATAGAATGAGATAGAATAAAATTATATGTTTGACAAAAATTAATGAATCTAACTGAATTAAATACATTGGCATTGTCAGTTACAATCTTGATTGGACACCCAAACCTGATGAATATGTTTTCTTTAGAAAATTCACTACTACCTGGTCATTAGCCTTTCTTGTAGGTATTGCCTCTACCCAATTTGTGAAATAGTCAGTGGCAGTCAGAATCCATTTGAATTGTCAAATTGATGGTCGATTGATTTCCCCAATAAAATCTAACCCCCGTTGCCTAAAGGGTTCTTCAATAAACACTACGAGAAGAGGTAAATGAGCTAACCTTTTATTTTCTGCAAATAACTGACATTTCTGGCAGCCTCTAACTAGTCTGTATACATCATCAAACAAGGAGGGCCAGTAAAAACCTGATTTGAGGATTTTATGAGCAGTAACCTTCCAACTATAATGACCTCCACATAGATTCTCATGATATTCTTTTATAACTTCCATTGATTCTCCTTCTGTCAAACACAACAACAATATGCCAGCAGGATCCTTCCAATATAACTTAGCATCAATTATGACATATGGCTAAGATTTGAGCTTAAGAGCTTTGTACTTTCTTCTGTTTAGTGAGGTTGGACAAGAGAAAAAACATAAGTAATGAAAAATATCCTTATACTAATCAAAGCGCAGGAATTTGTATTTAATTGTTGCCTTTGTACTGCTCTGACTCCTTTCATCAATAGCTTCATCTAAGGGTGCCAAAAAATTAATCCCCAAAGCTTGAAAATTTGACTCTGTCAATAATTTTTCCAAACCCTAACCTTTGACCAATTTGGTAGGCTTGATATCTAAGTCATACTCTTGGATTTTAGCTATCCATTTTCCTCTTTTACCTTCCACATCACTTTGAACTAACACATCTTTCACAACAGATTTAGGAACATGTTGAAGCCCCGAAAATAGGGTCTACAACAAGGGGGATACCCACCCGGTCCGGACCTTGGTTAGCAGTTCCTTTTCCGTTTGGTGTAGTGGGTCCGACTAGGGATAATGGGACCAGTTTCCCAATATGTGTGTGTGTGTTGAGAATTGATATTTATTTTCTAAAAGTTCCTAATTGAAATTATTTTATTCTATTTCTAATCTAATAACATGCAAATTGTATTCTAATTTAAGCAAAAATATCAAAACTAGCTCGGGATGTAATCTTTCTATTTATGCGATCTAAAATGATTTCAAATAAAAATTGATAATAAAGATCATTCAACTGTTATAAGAAAATAATTCAATAAAGATAAACCACTTCATATAAAAAGTTAGATGAAACAGTTGTGAAAAACATATCGCATAATAAGCTATTCATACATTGAGCATAAATAAATAGCTATCACCGTACAAAAGTGCCAAATGATAACTCAAGCATTCAAACATCAATATATAAATAACTAAACATGAATATCACTTTAACACAGAGGCATAAATAGTTAAGAGATAAAAGTACCATTTATAACTAGTTCTACTCATGAGCTAGAAGCAATAATGACTTATCTCTTCTTAATTCAACATCCACTAAGAGTACAGAAGTGCAACATCAATAGCAGATATTAAACGCAGATATCAATAAATCCTGTTCCATTCATTTATCAAAACCTCCTCTAAGGGTGCAAAAGTGCATGTTCTGAGGACAAGTTTTTGACAAATTTCAGGACCCTTCTCTAAATGCATGAGAAGGGTTTAAATACTACTAACTAAATCTAAAAATAACTTATTACAAAAATGTAGGATACGGTTTAAATGAACGTCATTTTTCTAGGAAAAAATAAAGTAAAACTAATACTAAATCTAAAATTTAAAAGTATCAACTAACTACTTATGAATCTGATCTTTGAATTCGCAAGCATTCAACATTGATTTGAGAAGAGGAGGTTGGCCGACTTCAGATTTTAACTGTCCTGAGAAAACGGAATCGGCAAGTGTTGGCGCCATCTTCTCAGCAGAATTGATGATGCAATTGAGAGCACTGCATTGGGTGTGTGGTTTTACCAGACATGCCCAGTAAGAATCCCAATTTAACTTTGTCAATCCTTTAATCGATTATGCTTTTTCTTCAGCTTTCTGTTTCCATTCTGCCTGCAATTGTTGTGCTTGTGGCAGGTATCCTGGAATAGTTTCTGAAATCAAATTAGCCTTGTGAAAATTTTCATTTACACAATCAGTAATATTGCTTGCTGCTGTAGCTGCTTCTTCTGCTACTTTTTCTGCTTCTCTGATCTGTGCATCCCAATTATTGAAGAACATTTCTTTATGACTGTCATTGATGATTGGTGCTCCTGCCCTTTTTCCCTCCTCTGTATTTTTCCAAGTCAAATAGTCAGTAACTCTTTCATTAGTTAAATCATAATCATGTCGTAATTCTACGACATGATTAGTGATTTTATCACTTTCTTGACAAAAAGAGTTCCACTGTGAAATTTTTTGGCATAATATATCCTATTGCTGTAGTAGTTGATTATTGAAGGAAATAGACTCTGAGATAAAATCTGTAAGCTTGGGGTCATATTTTTGCATCTCTTGCATAATCTGTATTTGTTTCTCTTTTTCGGCCAAACTTTTCTGATATCTGATCTGCATTTGTTGAAACTCTTGCTGTAATTTTTCAAGTTGTATATGTGCTTCACTGTTAGCATTGGCTTGTTGCAGTTGTTGTTGCAGAACTTGGATTTGATCTTCTTTTTTATTTAGTAATTGTCGTACTTCGGATGCTTTATCAATGGTTGCGGAGGCATAAGCTCCTGTAATCTGAGATAATTTGGTAATATTTTCAGTTGGATCAGTAGTAGGATCTTTCGATAAAACATCCAATTGTTCTGCATCATGAGAGAGTGCACTTTCCAATTTTCTTTTCTTCCTTTGATTTCTTACTACTGCTTTGTGTTGTGGACTATAGAATATATCCAGAGGAGGAATTTTCTCTATTTTAAGTACAAGCTCAGAAGAGGGGGTAATGGGTATATCTTTTGTTTCTGTGACATTGCCACTTATTCCTGTAACTAAACCTTTTGTTGTCTGTACATTACTTACAAGAGTCTGTGCATTCTGTCCTTCAACATTAATCAAATCATTAAATGTTTCCCATTCCTTATCTAATTCAGTTCTGACGGATGGTTGTTGTACAATGAGAGGGGGAAGATTTAACTGCGGAGTGGTTGAAATCTGTTGCTATGAGAGTTCTTTTGATTGGGCAGTATCCTTTACTGACCCTTCACTTTTATCCTGGTCATTATCAGACTTTTTAGAATGCTCAAAAGTTTCTTTTCCGTACTTTGACTTAGACCTTTCTGTGCCTGAACTGCCACTGAGACTGACACTAGGAGTTGGTTCCCTTAAGGGTTCCAAGCGCAAATTATCCAAAGGAATAGTGGTCAACCTCCTTTCTCTGTACATCTTAAATTCTTGGAACTCTTCTGGAGAAAAACGTGTTTGAGTTGAATATAGAATCTCTTTAAATGTGCATTTTTCTTGGAACATATCATCAAAAAGATCCTCTTCTCTAGAAAATACTCTTACCTTGACTGCAGTGGTGAAATTCTTAACAACATCATACGAGTCGAATATCCTTCTCGAAAACTTGAACAATTGTAAACATGTAATATTTTTTACTTCTTTAAATGCATGACCAACATCAAATAATGAAAATGCTCCGTAGGCCACAGGAAATTGTGGCCAGATGGCCTTCTTTTTATCCTTTAATTCTTTTGTCAAACCTCCCTCTCCGCAGGTTTGATACGCAATTTCCCGAGCCATAAGTTTATCCGGAACATATAAAGGTAAAACGTGAGGAGAAGTAAAACTTCCAAAAACCCTAACATAGGTATACAATTCTTCACCAAACCATATTGCGACAGGGAAAATGTCTACTTCTGCTTCAGGGGAAAACCTTGGAGCATCCTTATTATACAATGTTTTGTACAGGGGCAACATTATGCCATGGAAAATTTTGTAGAAATGAGGAATGAACTTTGAATCCCACAATTCTTTGTGATAGACATGAATGGGTAGGGGATCTTGAATTGTCCATTGCCAACCCATTAAAGGAAACTTAGAAACATAGCAAATTGAATCCATCACATAGGAAGATAAGTAAAAAGGAGGATAAATCCTCTGAGAGACAGTTCTCTTAGATCGATAATTCAAAATAGCCGTGGCCAAGTTATCAAAAAATATATTAGCCCAATCCATAATAGTAGCATTAACAGCAGCATTCAACAATGGTAGCCATTCAGGCGAAAACTTATTAATGTCAGGATTTCCAAAAATCCTACAGAGCATCGCAGCAGCAAAACAATACGGAGAAGTGAGAGAACCAGTACTGTACATACCATGTTTATCTTTCTTCAGTGGTTCGTCTCTTCTGGACCATTCCTGGGTGCATTCTGCTAGGTTTGCATTTTCCTTGGCAAAATTTTCAATAAACTGTTTGTTGTACGTCGCCTGTGGTTCCGGCAAATGATACATAAGCCTTAAATATTCTGGAGTAAATGAGCCAATGAGCTCTTGCCCCTGAGTCTTGAACTGTCTGTCTGTAATATCAGTGCTATTCAGCACCCATTTCACCATGTCTGTATATGGAATAATTTTAGGTCTTGCTGCTATCCGGTGCAAAAATGAACAAGCTAACTCTGTAAGAGATGCTTCGGAAGAACCAACTGATCCTACAGTAGCCAAAACGTCCATTACTCTGGGGTTTTCTTCTTCAAGCAGATTATGCATACCATCCCAAGTGGTGATACTAGCGTCTTTGTTGCAGGCAGTGTCTGTGTACAAGGACGCCATCTCTTTACTTTCAGAACTCGGAGCTTTGTCTTTCTTTCCCATAATACTCTGAATATCACTTTTTATATTCCTCTGTTCTTCGCGCCTGCGGTTTACGAATTAAGTGAGAGTAATGATATGAAAAAGGTGACGGCAAGTTTTAAATGCTGAAGAGCTATGAAATATATCACATTACGTGAAATCACTTCTTTAATCAGAACGAAACCATTTTTCATTAATGAGTGACAATCAATTCATTAATTTAAACTTTAAAGCGCATAACAGGTCTCAGTTTATGAAAATATTTCTTCGTATAATGAGCCCTAAGGATCTGCGATCATGCGATCTGCGATTTGCTTCGCAATATCGCAAAATCGCAATATCACAGATCGCAATCTTCGCAAATCGCAATCTTATAATAGCGCAAATATTATATCATCGCAAAATCGCAATATCGCAATATCACAAGATTGCAATATCGCAAAATATAACATAGGACAAACATTCGTTAATGTATTTTATGCGAAATGCGATTTGCGATATATGTTATCACGCATCGGCGGTTTAAAGTTTTTCAGCATAATATATGATCTTCTAAGCATGCGATGCGATGAATGTCCTCATAATTCATAATTTTGCATCGCAATCTCGCAATTTTAAATGTTTAGCTCATAAAGAGATGTTTATTACCATTTTGCGATGTGATATTCTCTAAAGAATGATTTTTCTCTATGCTATCATAAAACTTAAGTTTTTTGGATTTTTCAAGGAACTTTCTCCTAAGTCTTATGATAGTAAGTTTTATTGAAAAAAGAAAAACAAGCATTAATTGATTTTTTGGATTTTTAAACTAAGGGTCCCCACTCATTTAGTATTATTACTAATACTAACTAAGAAGGGGGGTTGTTGCTGGCCATAACAATTGGCGATTCACTTGGAAGAACCAGTTATCTCTTCCTTTCTTTTGAATTTTCTAAACTTTTCAAAACAGAAAATTTTAAGAAAATCAAACTTTATTATAAAAAGACAATGTACATTATGCTTTTATCTAGCAATGATATTTCGTTTCTTCTATATTCAACTTTGATTATTTACTTCCTCAAGCTAGTCCTTGTATCTACATCGGTCATCACTTGGTTTATAAAGATAAAAACAAAGACTTCTCTGTAAATCAGTTATATATATGCTCATTTTTCGTAGGTAGAGCCACTGCTGCCAGCAAGCGTTTATAGCCTCGACAGGGTTACCTATTACCCAGCAATGATCCTTTGTCCCACTTAGAGGAATATACAATTTTCAAAGAGAAATCCATATTCACACTTATTGCTTTTATTTTTCTTTTTTATTCTTAAAGAACAATGTCTTGGTTTGGTAGCCAATTTATGACAATGCCATTCACTTGATTTACAACTTTGTTGAACAAGCTGGCTTGTGATGATACCCCTTGTCTTTTGATTGCAACAATCTTGAGTCATTTCCATGTTGTGGTATGCAGTATTGGCAATGTCAGCAAGCTATAATATCTATGATCATGATAAGTCGGCTCGTGATGAGACCTCTTACTCTTTAAGTTAAAGTGTATCATTGGATTATTCCCTGAACGTTGTAATTTCCTAGGTGAGGAGGAAGTCATTGTTTCCTTAAGATAGCTCTGGACGACAACGGTAGAGTTTTTGGAAAGAAATTTTCTTTAGAGAAACTTCGTTTTGTTATTGACACCTTTCATTAGACTGATATAAAACAATTTTTCACTAAAAGTTGCTTTTCATCAAAATTTTCAAAATTGAAACTAATATCATTTATAGGTTTAAAGCTTTTAACTGTATTTTTGAATAATAATGATCAATTTTCTAAAATAATTCTATTTATATAAGTGAAAAAACAAAATAAAAAAGAGAATTTGTATCTTTTTCGTGAATTCCAAATATAACCATTAACAACTGGTTTTATTATGAAAGTAAAGAAAACTAATATATAAAATAGAAGAATGATCTCCTATGGAAAATATTTTTTGAGGATCTGTCCATTAACAGGTAAAGACTCACTTTTTCCTGTTAAATCCTGT
The DNA here is from genome assembly GCA_034641835.2 of Pinus albicaulis. Lineage (NCBI taxonomy): Eukaryota > Viridiplantae > Streptophyta > Pinopsida > Pinales > Pinaceae > Pinus > Pinus albicaulis. Next base: position 742,455,146 of record CM076573.1, on the reverse strand, counting down.
AACATAAAAGTAGATGGACCTATGATCTCTGCGATTTGGAAAGGACCAAGCCACATTCGTTGAAATTTTGTATGTTTCCCTTTTTCCTCATGAGCCTTGTCCCATTTTAAAACTAGATCTCCGACCTTAAAGTCCTTTCTGGATATCATGTTTGAATCAAAAGAAGATTTCACTAATGCAGGGTGATGAGCATGAGTTATTTTAGTCTGTTTTCTTTGTTCTTCTAGCTTAATTATTTCTAGCTATCTTAGTTGTAAGGAAGAAGTTGGTGCTTCATCAATATATTGAACCAAGGCTAAAGAAGGAATTGCTAGATGAGTTGGAAGAACCACTTCTCTCCCATAAAATAAATTAAAGGGAGAAGTGCCAATGGAGGCTTTTTGCATTATTCGATCTGCCCATAAAGCATATATTAAAGACTTATGCCAATTTTTATGATTTTGATCAATGGTTCGCTTAATGATTCTGATTAAGTTTTTATTTGTGGATTCAGCTAACCCATTTCCCTGTGGATAATAATTAGCAGAGTATTTAAGTTTGAAACCTATCTTGAGTGAAAATTTAGTCATAGCATTACCAGAAAAATACGATGCATTATCAAACATTAAAGCAGAAGGTAAACCAAATCTGGTGATTATGAACTGATCTATGAACTGCTTCTACCCATTTCGTAAAATAATCAGTTGTTGTAATGATATACCTATGTTGTTTAGAAGAGTGAGGAACGATCTCACCTATTATATCCAATCCCCATTGATCAAAAGGCTGGTCAATGTTGACTGGTTGTAATGGCAATGATGGTTTCTTTTGTCTTCCAGCTGTAGTTTGAAAAACCTGACATTTCCTTACATAGCTATGTGAGTCTTTGAATAGTGTGGGCCAGTAATAGCCTACGCGGAGGATTTTATGTGTAGTAGCATCTCCAGCATAATGTCCACCTGCTAGCCCATCGTGAAGTTCCTGCAAGACTTTTTCAGCTTCAGATTTCTCCATACATCTAAGGAGAACAAAATCATAATTCATTCTAAAAAGAACATCATTCACAAGCTGATATTGCTTAGCCTTCAACCTTAGAGCTCTTTTCTTGGTATAATCGAGATTTGGAGGAGCATATCTATTATTTAGATAAAAAATGATATCAGCATATAATGATTCAACATCGTTTAGGCTTACCTCATACATTTGTATCTCTTCAGATGGTTTTTCAGAAATGAGCGATGCTCCAGCTAGCATTTTGCAAAAACCTTGACCTCTTACAATATTTGTTGGTTTGATTTCTACATCATATTCTTGTAAGGCAGTAATCCAATTGGCTCTTTTCTCACCCACATCTTTCTGGACTAAAATATTTCTTACTGCTGGAAACGGTACTATGATTTTTGTATGGGTTTTAAGTAGAAAGGGTCTGAAATATTTAATTGCTTTGAAAACAACATAAGCTTGTTTCTCTACATTTGAATAATTCAACTCAGCTCCCTATAAATTTGAACTAAAAAAAACAATTGGGGCTTCTGCCTTGTCTTGATTTTCTTGAGTAAGTATCGCAGCATATGATTTATCAGAGGCAAATGTATACAAAATAAAAGGATCGGAAAAATTTGGAGTTGCTAAAGATGGAGTATTAACAATTTCTTGTTTGATCAGATTGAATGCCTCATATTCATTTTGGCCCCATTTGAAGTTTGAATTCTTTCTAATCATTGCTTGTAAAGGAGACACAGTTCTTGAAAAATCTGGGACAAATCTCTTTACAAAATTAATCTGGCCAAGAAAAGATTGCATAGCCTTCTTGTTGTGAGGTAGGGGTATTTCAGAAATTTCTTTGATTCTATCAGGATCAATATGAATTCTAGATTTTGACACTATGAATCCAAGAAGTTTTCCTTCACTTAATGCAAAAAAGGATTTTTTTCGGGTTAAGTGAAATTCCATACCTTTGACAATGTTGAAAGATCTGTTTCAAATCTTTAAGATGATTTCTTCGTTTCTTGGAATATACATTTATATCATCCAAATAAATTACCACTGATTTTTTAACCAATCCCTTAAAAGTGATGTCCATGGCTCTCTGAAATGTGGCACCAGCATTGATCAGACCAAAAGGCATCTTTTGATATGCATAAGTGCCCCATTTGGTTCTAAATGTAGTTTTCAATTGATCATCAGGATGGACCAATACTTGGTTGTAGCCAAAGAAACCATCTAAGAAAGACATTAATTATGATCCTGCAACTGCCTGTAATATTTGCTCCATAGGAGGCAAAGGAAAATTATCTTTTTGGCAGGCTTTATTAAGGTTTCTAAAGTCAATGCAAATTCTAATGTCTCCATTCTTCTTTCTAACAGGAACCATATTGGAAACCCATTTAGAATGTCGAACGAGAAAAATAATCTTGGCTTTCAATAACTTATTGAGTTCAGACTTGATCTGATTTTCTAGATTGGGATGGATCTTTCTCAGCTTTTGTTGAACAGGTTTTTCATCATTTATCATTGGAATAGTATGTTGGATGATAGAAGTGTCATAAGTTTTGAGTTCATCGTATTTCCAAGCAAATACACTTTTATATTGTTTCAAAAGACGAACATACGCTAATTTTTTTTCAGGAGCTAGACCAAGGCCTAGGTTGATATTCTGTGGTTTGGTATCAGTTCCTAGATTTACTAATTCATAATTCAAAGTTGAACTTTGCAATTTTGAATTAGTATATCTTTTGAAACAATCTTTCAAATTATAAAGGTCTTCTAACTTGACTACTGACTTTGGCATAGCATTATTAGTGCTATCTTGTTGCAATTGTTTGTCATGTTGATCTTCATCAATTATTTGATTAGTGTAAGATCCTTCAGATGTGAGGAAGCTTACGATATCAGGATCATCGTTAAAAATCCTCCAATTGGTAATGTTATCAGGAATCGAGGGTATAAAGATTAATTCAATTGAAAATCGATCAGGACTAAAGTCTTCTGAAGGAATGAGCTTGGAAGCTACGTTAGCTAAGAGGTCTGCACTAGCATTCTGGATTCTGGGAATTGATGAAATATTAAATGCTATAAAATGTTCAGTCAAATCTTTAACTAAAGATTGATAATGCTTTAAATGACCTGATAAACAATGTATAGTATTGCGTACCTGTCTGATTACAATTTCAAAATCTCCTAAAACTTGTAGATATTTGATGTCTAATCCGATTGCTTTGTATAATCCTTGGACTAAAGCCTCGTATTCTGCGGTGTTATTAGTGCAATCAAACTCGAGTCTGCAAGTTAACATAATTTTGTTTCCCTCTAGACTAACCAACACTCACCCTGCTCCTGCTCCTTCATTAGACTTAGAACCATCAAAAAATAACTTCCAAAATAAATATTTATTTACAGGAGTATCTACAAAATTAATGCATTTAGAACTATCTGTTTGAGAAAAAATTTATATCTGAGATAAAACAGAATGTTCTAAGTAAGGTGAAGTATGAGCATTGAAATTTCCTAAGAAAGAATCAACTGAATAATTGCCAATGATATTATTGCTGTATGCAACTGGTTCATTTTCTCCTTCCAATTCTGTTACAATGTATTTCTGGTGCTTTTCTCGCTCAACCTTTATCTGATTTGGTTTACCATTGTAAGGAAGCCACATGTGGGACCAATCAGTTGCAAAGTATCCATGAAGCTTTTCTGACCAATCTCTGCTGAGAATTAAGCCATAAAATTCTGGAATATCCGCAACTAAAATATCAATAACTTGACATACCTTTGGATTCGATGATAGCCTTATGGTAACCTGATTTAATTCCCCAATCACTTCAACTTGCGATCGATCTAGCTGGACTATGCGCACAACAGATTTTTTTGGTTGAATGTTCAATTTTGCACATATTGATTTTGGTAGAATATTAGATGAAGCTCCAGAATCCACTAAACAATTATGCAAATTTTTATTGAAAACTTCATAAGTAAGAAGAAATGGAGGAGTATGAGATCTCGACCTTCCTCCAATTAAAGCAATATTTTCAAGATAAACTTTACTAATTGCATTAGCTGGAGGTCTTCCCATTTCGTTGGAAGCTTGAGAAATTACAAGATCGGGCAAAGGTTTTTCTTGTGCAGCATGTAATTCTTTCAAAAGTACTTTTTTCTGGTGTTTTAACTTGCTCAATTCATAAAAAGTGATGTTAGCCCTAGTCTTCTTCATATCTTTTATGATATTATACTCCATTTCATCCGAGACAATCAGTATTTTTGATGGAGTTGATGAATCTGTTAGGACTGGGCTGGTTTGAATTGCTTTAGATGTCGTTTTCTTGGGTGCAACTTTCTCCTTAGTCATTGAGCTTGTGCTCTTTAGCTTAGGAGTAGGTTGAGGAGGATCAAGTTGATTTCTACTTCGAGTGCTAACCGGGGATGCTTCTTGATCTTCCTCTTCTGGGAGGATGAAATCCCACATACCTTGTACTTCTACAACTTCTTCTTCATCAGTAGTTTCTTCAGTAGCAGTTTCCTCTTCTTCTTCTTCTCATTCAACATTAGTAATAGCATTTGGTGGCTTTGGATCAGTTGAAGGATTTCTTCTAAAAGGCTTGAAAGACTTTTTAGAAGATGTTTCTGCCACTTGTTTCTTAATGTCAACCATTTCGTTAGACATGGTTTTCAAAACTTTCTGCAATCCTTCTAAATCAAATGGATCTTTCGATTGTTTTTTCTTGGGATCTTCCTTAAAAGTAACCTTCTTGGATTTTTGTTCTTCTATCGCATTGTTCTTTTCTAAAGAAATGATACGTTTCTCTACCACTATTGCTTTCTTCATATTTTCTGCTAAAGTTGTTTTGTTAGCCCTATCAAAGAAGATTGCTGTGTTTGATGGTAAAGCAGAAATGTACCACTCACTTCGCACTTATTCACTAGGCTTGGAAGCAGTAGGAATTTTATTTAACAGTTTGTTAAAACGTGAATTAAAATCCTTGATAGGTTCTCTTGACTTAGCCCTAAGATTAGACAGATCATTGATCAATGTCGCTGTAGACCTGTCATCACCAAATTTAGTTAAAAATTGATCTTGGAAGATATCCCAACTAGTGATGGATCCAGATGGTAATGAGAAATACCATGATCCAACTGCTCCTTGTAGGGTATAGGGAAAAATTCGGACAAAAAAATCTTTATTAGTAACTCCATTGAGATTTATGGACAGCATAAAGTTGTTTATATGTTCTTTTGCTAGCATGCCTGCTTCAGGATTAAATTTAGGCAGCCATTTTTCAGGATGGGTTGGTAATTGACTCAAGGGCGCAGGCATTAAGACTGCCCCTGGATTATTCCATGGCATTTGAGCAATCACTGAACTACTAACAGAGGAAAGTGTAGAACATGAGGTCTGCGATTGGGAAGAGGAGGATATTATGATTCCTGATGGAGATGTGGAAGTTTGAGTAGACTGATGGGTAGTAATCTGGAGTGGAGGGGTGGATGGTTGACTTCACGGTGAAGAGGTTGAGATGGATGATGATGATGAAAGAGTCTCACTATCAGACCCTTTAGGTGATTTCCTTGCTCTTTTCCTTGTAGGTAGAGGTAACTCAGTTAGATGAATGCCAAGCTTTTCACTTTGCAATCTGGTGAGAGGATGAGCAGGATTATATTGTGAAGTCACGCTGCCTTGAGATTTATTAAATCTTTGAGGTGATATTGAAAATCGCTGAAGTTTATGAATCAAGGATTCAACTTCAGGAGGTTCAATAGCAGATTCTTCTGAAAAGTCAGGGTTTGTGGCAGTGGCTGTTGTTCTTTCGACTTCTAGCTCTATATTTAAAAATTCTATGTGCGATGGAGAAGTTGGGGAAGATGGTGAGGGTGATTTACTCTCAGAATGGTATTTGGATTTTGACTTACTTTCCATTCATAGTTCGTGGCCCTCCTTCTAGCACCAAATATGTTGAAGCCCCGAAAATCGGGTCTACAACTAGGGGGATACCCACCCGGTCCGGACCTTGGTTAGCAGTTCCTTTTCCATTTGGTGTAGTGGGTCCGACTGGGGATAATGGGACCAGTTTCCCAATATGTGTGTGTGTGTGTTGAGAATTGATATTTCTTTTCTAAAATTTCCTAATTGAAATGCTTTTATTCTATTTCTAATCTAATAACATGCAAATTGTATTCTAATTTAAGCAAAAATATCAAATTCTAAACTAGCCCGGGATGTAATCTTTCTATTTATGCGATCTAAAATGATTTCAAATAACAATTGATAATAAATGTCATTCAACTGTTATAATAAAATAATTCAATAAAGATAAACCACTTCATATAAAAAGTTAGATGAAATAGTTTTGAAAAATATATCGCATAATAAGCTATTCATACATTGAGCATAAATAAATAGCTATCACCGTACAAAAGTGCCAAATGATAACTCAAGCATTCAAACATCAATATATAAATAACTAAACATGAATATCACTTTAACACAAAGGCAGAAATAGTTAAGAGATAAAAGTACCAGTACCATTTATAACTAGTTCTACTCATGAGCTAGAAGCAATAATGACTTATCTCTTCTTAATTCAACATCCACTAAGACTACAGAAGTAAAACATCAGTAGCAGATATTAAACGCAGATATCAATAAATCATGTTCCATTCATTTATCAAAACCTCCTCTGAGGGTGCAAAAGTGCATGTTCTGAGGACAAGTTTTTGACAAATTTCAGGACCCTTCTCTAAATGCATGAGAAGGGTTTAAATACTACTAACTAAATCTAAAAATAACTTATTACAAAATTGTAGGATACGGTTTAAATGACCGTCATTTTTCTAGGAAAAAATAAAGTAAAACTAATACTAAATCTAAAATTTAAAAGTATCAACTAAATACTTATGAATCTGATCTTTGAATTCGCAAGCATTCAACATTGATTTGAGAAGAGGAGGTTGGCCAACTTCAGATTTTAACTTTCCTGATAAAACGGAATCGGAAAGTGCTAGCGCCATCTTCTCGGCAGAATTGATGATGCAATTGAGAGCACTGCATTGGGTGTGTGGTTTTACCAGACATGCCCAGTAAGAATCCCAATTTAACTTTGTCAATCCTTTAATCGATTCTTCTTTTTCTTCAGCTTTCTATTTCCATTCTGTCTGCAATTGCTGTGCTTGTGGCAGGTATTCTGGAATAGTTTCTGAAATAAAATTATCCTTGTGAAAATTTTCATTTACACAATCAGTAATATTTCTTGCTGCTGTAGCTGCTTCTTTTGCCGCTTTTTCTGCTTCTCTGATCTGTGCATCCCAATTATTGAAGAGCATTTCTTTATGACTGTCATTGATGACTGGTGCTCCTGCCCTTTTTCCCTCCTCTATATTTTTCCAAGTCAAATAGTCAGTAACTCTTTCATTAGTTAAATCATAATCATGTCGTAATTCTACGACATGATTAGTGATTTTATCACTCTCTTGACAAAAAGAGTTCCACTGTGAAATTTTTTGGCATAATATATCCTGTTGCTGCAGTAGTTGATTGTTTAAGGAAATAGACTCTGTAATAAATTTTGTGAGCTTGGGATCATCTTTGTGTATCTCTTGCATAATTTGTATTTGTTTCTCCTTTTCAGCCAAAATTTTCTGATATCCAACTTGCATTTTTTGAAACTCCTGTTGTAATTTTTCAAGTTGTTTTTGTGCTTCACTGTTAGCATTGGCTTGTTGCAGTTGTTGTTGCAGAACTTGTATTTGATCTTATTTTTCATTCAATAATTTCCGTACTTCAGATGCTTTATCGATAGCTGCAGAGGCATATGCTCTTGTAATTTGAGATAATTTAGCAAGATTTTCAGTTGGATTAGTAGTAGGATCTTGCCATAAAACATCCAATTGTTCTGCATCACGAGAGATTACACTTTCTAATTTCCTTTTCTTCCTTTGTTTTATTACTACTGCTTTATGTTGTGGACTATAGAATATCTCCAGAGGAGGAACTTCCTCTATTTTAAGTACAAGCTCAGAAGAGGGGGTAATGGGTATATGTATAGTTTCTGTGACATTGCCACTTATTCCTATAACTAAACCTTTTGCTGTCTGTACATTACTTACAAGAGTCTGTGTGTTCTGTCCTTCAACATTAATCAAATCATTAAATGTTTCCCATTCCTTATCTAATTCAGTTCTGACGGATGGTTGTTGTACAATGAGAGGGGGAAGATTTAACTGTGGAGTGGTTGAAATCTGTTGCTGTGAGAGTTATTTTGATTGGGCAGTATCCTTTACTGACCCTTCAATTTTATCCTGGTCATTATCAGACTTTTTAGAACGTTTAAAAGTATCTTTTCCGGACTTTGACTTAGACCTTTCTGTACCTGAACTGCCATTGAGACTGACACTAGGAGTTGGTTCCCTTAAGGGTTCCAAGCGCAAATTATCCAAAGGAATAGTGGTCAACCTCCTTTCTCTGTATATCTTAAATTCTTGGAACTCTTCTGGAGAAAAACATGTTTGAGGTGAATATAGAATCTCTTTAAATTTTCATTTTTCTTGGAACATATCATCAAAAATATCCTCTTCTCTAGAAAATACTCTTACCTTGACTGCAGTGGTGAAATTCTTAACAACATCATATGGGTCGAATAGCCTTCTCGAAAACTTGAACAATTGTAAACATGTAATATTGTTTACTTCTTTAAATGCATGACCAACATCAAATAATGAAAATTCTTCGCAGGCCACAGGAAATTGTGGCCAGATGGCCTTCTTTTTATCCTTTAATTCTTTTTTCAAACCTCCCTCTCTGCAGGTTTGATACGCAATTTCCCGAGCCATAAGTTTATCCGGAACATACAAAGGTAAAACGTGAGGAGAAGCAAAACTTCCAAAAACCCTAACATAGGTATACAATTCTTCAGCAAACCATCTTGCGACAGGGAGAATGGATACTTCTGCTTCAGGGGAAAACCTTGGAGCATCCTTATTATACAATGTTCTGTACAGGGGCAACATTATGCCATGGAAAATTTTGTAGAAATGAGGAATGAACTTTGAATCCCACAATTCTTTGTGATAGACATGAATGGGTAGGGGATCTTGAATTTTCCATTTCCAACCCATTAAAGGAAACTTAGAAACATAGCAGATTGAATCCATCACATAGGAAGATAAGTAAAAAGGAGGATAAATCCTCTGAGAGACAGTTCTCTTAGATCGATAATTCAAAATAGCCGTGGCCAAGTTATCAGACAATATCTTCGCCCAATCCATAATAGTAGCATTAACAGCAGCATTCAACAATGTTAGCCATTCAGGTGAAAACTTATTAATGTCAGGATTTCCAAAAAGCCTACAGAGCATCGCAGCAGCAAAATAATACGGAGAAGTGAGAGAACCAGTACTGTACATACCGTGTTTATCTTTCTTCAGTGGTTCGTCTCTTCTGGACCATTCTTGGGTGCATTCTGCTAGGTTTTCATTTTCCTTGGCAAAATTTTCAGTAAACTGTTTGTTGTACGTCGCCTGTGGTTCCGGAAAATGATACATAAGCCTTAAATATTCTGGAGTAAATGAGCCAATGAGCTCTTGCCCCTGAGTCTTGAAATGTCTGTCTATAATATCAGTGCTATCCAGCACCAATTTCACCATGTCTGTATATGGAATAATTTTAGGTCTTGCTGTTATCTGGTGCAAAAATGAACAAGCTAACTCTGTAAGAGATTCTTCGAAAGAACCAACTAATCCTGCAGTAGCCGAAACCTCCATTACTCTAGGGTTTTCTTCTTCAAGAAGATTATCCATACCATCCCAAGTGGTGATACCAGCGTCTTTGTTGCAGGCAGTGTCTGTGTACAAGGACGCCATCTCTTTACTTTCAGAACTCAGAGCTTTGTCTTTCTTTCCCATAATACTCTGAATATTGCTTTGTATAGTCCTCTGTTCTTCACGCCTGCGGTTTATGAATTAAGTGAGAGTAATGATATGAAAAATGTGATGCCAAGTTTTAAATGCTGAAGAGCTATGAAATATATCACATTATGTGAAATCACTTCTTTAATCAGAACGAAACCATTTTTCATTAATGAGTGACAATCAATTCATTAATTTAAACTTTAAAGCACATAACGGGTCTCGGTTTATGAAAATATTTCTTCGTATAATGAGCCCTAAGGATCTACGATCATGCGATCTGCGATTTGCTTCACAATATCGCAAAATCGCAATATCGCAGATCGCAATCTTCGCAAATCGCAATCTTATAATAGCGCAAATATTATATCATCGCAAAATCGCAAAATCGCAATATCGCAATATCGCAAAATATAACATATGAAAAAAATTCGTTAATGTATTTTATGTGAAATGCGATTTGCGATATATGTTATCGCGCATCGGCGGTTTAAAGTTTTTTAGCATAAGATATGATCTTCTAAGCATGAGATGTGATGAATGTCCTCATAATGCATAACTTTGCATCGCAATCTCACAATTTTAAATGTTTCGCTCACAAAGAGATGTTTATTACCATTTTGCGATGCGATATTCTCCAAAGAATTATTTTTCTCTATGCTATCATAAAACTTAAGTTTTTTGGATTTTTCATGGAACTTTCTCCTAAGTCTTATGATAGTAAGTTTTATTGAAAAAAGGAAAAACAAGGATTAATTGATTTTTTAGATTTTTAAACTAAGGGTCCCCACTCATTTAGTATTATTACTAATACTAACTAAGAAGGGGGGTTGTTTCTGGCCACAAAAGAACAGAAGCAACTATTTGAGACTGCAGCACATAAGTCATGAATGCTTTTAATAATTTAACTAAAGCATACACCTGTTTTTCCAAAATTTTATATTTAATTTCAACATCCCTGAGAACTTTACTGAAAAATGCTATAGGTTGTGTTTTTCCCTCTTCATTCTTCTGCAACAACACAACAACATGGTAGTAGGTGATTCAAATGAAAATATTTGAAAAGCTTTTTGATAATATGGACTAATTAGTACATGAGATTACTGAAGGGCTTCTTTAATCCTAGTAAAGGATTATCTAGATTCCTTATCCCACTTTACTTCTGCATTCTTCTTCAACATATCTGTTATGTTTCTGACAATTTCAACATAATTTGGGACAAATCTTCTCAAGAAATTTATTTTCCCCAGTAACCTCTGAACATCCTTTTTACTCCTGGGCAAGGAAATTGTCTGAATAGCTTCTACTCTTGCTGGATCAATTTTTACTCCCTGATTTGAAACTATATGTCCTAACAACTTTCCTTATTCCAAGGCAAATAAATATTTTTTGGGATTCAATGACAACCCGAATTTTCTACATTTCAGGAAAGCCTTCTGTAAATGCTCTGAGTGTTCATCACTTGAACCTGAAAAAATGGTCACATCATCCAAATATATAACTAAAAACTTATCACCCACAAATGCTATGTCCATTTCCCTCTGAAAAGTGGCACCTGTGTTCATTAGACCAAATGGAATTCTAGCATACATGAACGTTCCCCAGGGTGTGGTAAAAGCTATTTTCTTCTGATCTTCTTTCTCAACTGCTACCTGATTGTACCTGGAGAAACCGTAAACCATAGAAAATCTATATGCTCCTGTCACTTTCTGTAAAACATAGTCCATATTAGGAAAAGGATAATTGTCTTTAAGTGATGCCCTGTTTAAATTCCTGAAGTCAACACATTAACTTATTTCTCCATTATTTTTCCTCATAGGGACTAGGTTAGAAACCTAGTTTGAATATATGAGTGGGACTATAATTTTTTCCTGCAACAATTTCGTCACCTCCTTTTCAATTGGAGCAAGGAGCAATGGGTTGATCTGTCTAAGTTTCTGTCTGTGAGGCTTGATCCCATCCTTCAATGGTATCTTGTGCTAAATAATATCCAGGTCATATGTTTTCAAATCCTCATAAGACCATGCAAATGCATCCATATATTTTTTAAAAAGGTCAATGTACCTTTCTTTATAATTCTTAGGGAAACCCTTGAATAACTTGACAACCTTGGGCTCCTGTTGAGTTCCCAAATTACAATCTTCCATATCACCCTCTTGAGGTACCTTCTTTGGATCCAATGCTACATCATTTGCATCAAACAATATTTTAAGAGGAACTAATTCTCTGGGCAATATATTATCTTTCAACTGGATTATTTTCTGATCACCTATTGATTGCTTAAGATTTTTCAAGTCTTCATTCTGATCAATCTGTTCACTTTCTTGATCTATTTCAATATCTTCAAAATTTTCAATCATTTTCAGAAAATTATTTATCTGCTCATTGTCTTCAAAAACATGCCAATTCTTAACATTGTCAGGGATATAGGGTCTGTGCCTCAGTTCAATTTCATACCTCAATTTCGGATTTATAGGTGGCTTGAAAGTACTAGTTGCAACTTCCAATGAATCTGCCATTCTGTTTTCTTCTCTTGGAATGAATTTAAGGTTCAAAGCTTCAAAATAATTCTCAATAAAGTCCCATACTTCATTCCTATATGATCTCAACCTTGGATGTTTAGTTTGGAAAATATTTTTAATATGTCTTATAATCAACTCATAATCACCAAAAATGGAAATACATTGGATTCCCATTTGTTTAGCAGTTTTAAGACCTAAAATTAATGCCTCATACTTAGCTACATTATTTTTTGATTCAAATTCAAGCTTAAAAGAAAAAGGTAAAAGATTACCTTCTGGAGATATCAGTAAAAATCTAGCTCCTGTGCCATCTTTTGAATAGGCACCATCAACATAACACTTCCAAATTTTGTTTGAACCCAACTCATTATGTAGAATTGGTGAAGAGAGCTGCTTCTCTGAGTCTTCAGCAAACTCTGCATCTTCATGCAGCATAAAACAGGAAAGATCTTCTTTTTCTTAACAATAAATAGGGGAATTTCCTGCATCTTTCTTTGTGGTAGTTTTAACAAATCTTGTTTCTATATATAACCTTATTTCTTCCCCATTAAACACAAGAATTATAGCATATGTGAAGTCCAGTTTTAAAACTCCTCCAAGCTTCCCTCCCCAAGATCTAGACAAAAGCATACCAAACCTAGCTGGAATATCTGCGGCCACTACATCCATCATTATACTTTTGGATGGAATTTGGGGCAGGGATATCACCATATCTTTGATAAGCCCAACACACTTCACCCTTTTTGAATCAAATGAATATAGGTCTCTATAGGGTTTAGTAATTTCTAGATTCAATTCTTTCATTACAGATAATGGCATGAGATTATGTGAAGCACCTGAGTCTGACATACAATTATGAAGAATGAAATCATGAAGACGCAGTGATATATAAAATGGGGGAACAAAAGAATCTACCTCCTCCACATGTGGACCAAAAATGACCACTTTCTTTTCTTCTTGCAAATTCACAGTATCACTAATGTCATCAGACTGAGAAATATTAATGAATTTTGCAATTTCTTTCTTGTAACCTGGTGTCTTAGCTAGTTCAAGAAGAGGTACTTGGATTTTGAAATTTTCTAGCTCTTTGGATAAACTAAAAGCTTGATTTTGTTTGATAATCTTCTCAGTTTCTTCCTAATTTCTACTAGGATTAGAAATCTGTTCAAGCACAGTAAAAACCTTCTCCAAATTATTAGTACCAATAGACTTGTTTTAGGAAGTCTCAACTTGTTGTTTTTCAGTTCCACTTACTGGATTCATAGGCTGTTTCCCCTTATCTAATTGTTTTACTGATTTATTTGATTGTGGAGTCGCCATTGGAGAAGGAACTAACTCCTGTTTTTTGTTCTTCATCATCTAGTGTCCTTGATCTCTTTATTGATCTTAAATCATATTTTTTATGCAATTCTGCTTGCATAAAATCTGTAAATTTTCTACAATAATCATCCATCTCTTCTTGGTTAAAGGACACCTCAGCTTCGGTGTATTATTCTTCACATTCTTCCTCTTATTCTGTAGAAATTTGAATAATATATGAATTATTCACCGAGATTATCCTGATTACACACTATTTAAGCTTCATGCACAATACATAACCTCTTCTACAATTGATCATCAATATGCGGAAATAGAAGCAGTCGCATGCGCACATTAAAACATAATCAAGCACACATATAACACAGTATGTAATGGGGAAAGGTTACAGCTGAAAACCCCCAACTATTTGTATATTATAATGATATAGAACATGTAACAATACATAGCACAAGGCTCTCATAGCTCTCAGCACTATCTCACATGCTACACACAAACTAGCACGGAAGATGAACAAGTCACAGGTTCAAATCTCCTCCACAAGTCTGCCTGCCTCTACTGCGCAATCCAAGATGAATAATGATGAGATCCAAGTTTGAATCCCACTAGCTTGTACCGCGCAATCCTCATTGGCAATCTCAATCAATGTGTGTGCAAATATCATGCACAGCCATAGTCACAACTGATAGTAGACTCACCCTTTCACCCACCTCTAACACTAGTCTCCACTGAACTGTCCATGCATTGCAGTTAACTGATGTGTTCTTTAGTTTATTTATGAGTTAATAATTAGTGAATTAATTAATAATTAATTCACACCACTCATCACTAGTGTATTTATCACTTAGACTAAATACAACTAGTTCAACTAAGTTAAACCGAACACAACTCCACCAACTGTCTCATCAACTCCACCAAACTCTGCCACATGAGTTCTAACCGAAGTCAACCATGCAATAGCTCAACTAACCCTTAGGAAAAGCGTATTTCCTTCTGTCAGCTGCATTTTCCACATCCAAGCATCAAACTGAAGTGCTCCAAGAGGATAAGATAATGTTTATAGTCTAAATATTATTAAGGGTTAATAATATTTGACTGTTCTATTTTTAGCCCGATAGTCTAAAAATAGATTCCGCCCAATGTCTAAAAATAGAGGTCCATATATTTTTACCAACTCGACCAATCATCCATAAATAGCATCCTGCAACTCATAGACCATGATCCATATGTCTAAAAATAGACATAGTCTAAAAATAGACTTTGCGCCAAAAATAGCCTGCGGGCCCACTTAGTGAAGGCGACTTCTTTTCACTAAGCTCCATCATCTTGTTGCATTTTCAACATATTCATCTCTTTTCATGTACATGGTAGATATATGATCTTTGAATTCCCTTTGATCATCTTCAGAAGACTGTGAAGGTGTTGCTTCTATGTAAAGTGGTGCTTGAACTTGGTCTTGATCTTTTCTCTCCCTCTGCAAGATTTGCATGGGATATTTTCTAAATTGAGGATTGAAACTACTCTGTTTTGTTGTGCAGGCCTTTAGGAGATTTTATTCTCTAAATCCATCTTCACTAACTTATTTGACAAATTCTTGATAACCTTTGCCATGTCATCAATCCTATGATCCTGTGGTGATTCTTCTTTGGCCTTGCCTTTCTCTTGAACTGATTGATTTTCTTGTGTTTTCCCAGTAGCAGTCATGTTTGCTTCAATTTACAAAGCATCAGTTTGGATTTTCTCAAGAGTAGGAGATATCCTCTCCCTTAAAGTGAAACTAAAATCTGACTCAAAAGCTCCAGCAAAAGCTAACCTTGCTCCAATAGGAGGGGGTTTCATTTCTATGGGTAAATTATTATATAGTTTGTTGAATCTTTTAATAAAATCAATCATGTTTTCATTAGAATTTTTCTTAATTGCATTAAAATCTGTCAATGAATAACCATGATCTCTTTTTTCACCCCATCTTTGGATGAATTGTGTCTCTAATTCCTCCCAATTATTAATTGAGCCATTCAGAAAACCTTTAAACCATTTTCTTGCCTCTCCATTCAGAGACAGTACAAAAAGTCTCATCACTACATCAAGATGTTCCACATTTAGATTCTCAGCAAGAGTGAAAAACAATGGCAAGTGTTGTTATGCAGTCACTTCATCTTCACCAGTAAAACGAGGAAGTAACTTGAGGTATTCTTGGGGCATGGCATTCATAGGTTGTGGAAGATTTAACGGTGCATACCTGTTCATTAAGAAAGCATGGGCTGCCATGTTTATGCCTTGGTTAACTGCTCCTTGGGCAGGTGGGGTTTTTGAACCAGTTGTGAATATGGATGAACGGGGTGAAACGACTGATATTGGAAGGGGTTGATGAACAATGGCAGAAGAACTAGCAGATGTATTTGGTTGAGCTTGCGTGAAGGTAAATGAAACAGACTCAAAATATTGTTTTTCTAACCTTGGTTCTTGAAAATGAACTGATGGGGAAAAGGATTCTTCTTCCAAGAAAGTGAGCTTCCTAGAAATATCCTTAGATGAAGGGTTATGTGAACTATTTCCAGGTGCAGACAGTGTAGGATCAGGTGTGGAAGGAGTTCTTGGTTTCTGAACCTTTTTAGAAACAAATTATTCGGGATCTGACAAAATAGGAACTTTCTGTTGCGAGGTATCTGACCTCGTATGAGGTCTTTTATACGCCATAATTATGGAATAAAAATACAACTTGATATTTCCTCCTCTCTGAACAACCAGAGGAAATATAACAAAAACCCAGGGAATGAACTTCGCTTCTTCGTACCTGGCAACAACACCAAAAAATGTTGTATCTTAAGAAACAATTCCTTGGCTGTGGTAAGGAATTAGTGCTCAATACATTTATATATATATATGTCACATAAATATTATATCAAATGGTCTTTGCTTAATCACCTTTAGAAATTAATTATTAAAACCCTCAAGAATCTGATGCAAACTGATATGCTAGTAAACAAAATCTATCACTTTAAACTTCAGAAGAATTTTATGTGAGAGGAATAGTTAAAATGAAGGAGCGCCCATTAAGGATATTTAACTCTTATTCACATATGTAAAAAGAGACCCACAACTACATTACTTCATTTTATTCATAGAAGGAAAAAGACAGAATGGAAATTGGAAAACATATCAACAACAACATATGCAAGAAACTTGATCTTTCATTCATTACTCATCATAAATAAATTTGCAGTAGTCCAAAGTTTCAAAACTCAGAACCTTTTCCTTTCTTCTCTTTCTCTTTAAATACAAATGTAAAGCAGTTTGTAACTGCTGAAACCACTCCTAACTGCTGAAAATACTTGAAAATTCTTAAACTACCTATTACATATCATCAAAATGTCTCATTACAATTGGAATCTCTTAATAGAGATAAAGTAAAACTTAAACTCTAATCTATTTGCTGAATATGAATTGGTCCCACTGCTGTTACATTCTCCTGATTGGCTGAATTATATTTCTTTTAAGATGAGGGATCATTGGGTAGAACAACCATCCAAGCTCTGCATTTCTTCCACACTTCAATGTTTGTCTTAATAGAATTAATTAGCTTGTGGTACTCCAACCTAAAGGTAGCGAATGTTGGTCTCTTTGTAAATAAGGTCTTCACTATCCATAATAGCTGAAAATGCCTTTGAAGAAAGTTAATAACTGTTGCTCGTTTCAGGATCTGAGTCTTCTCATGAGTGTTATCCACCTTACTTTTTTCCAATACCAATAGTGTTTTGTAGGAATCCCATGATAAAATAATTCCTTTAAGGTCCCAACATGATGGCATTCCTTCCCTGGCTTTTTTGTCATATAGATTGTCAAACTTGTTCACTGCTTCCTTAATCTTTGTCAACTTCTTCTCTATGGTCTTACTGCAAGTATTTTTAACAATCAACTTGTTAATATCTACAACATACAAGTTCCTATCTTTAATCTCATTTTCCTCTAACTCTTGATCAGTCTTAGAATCAATAAATTTCTTTACCCATATGGCTCTGTTAATAGTATTCTGCTTGTCTGCCATAACCTGCTCCTCAAAATCTCTAACAATTATTTTCTCTTCTGATACGATAGTCAAATATCCCCAAGCTGCTTTCATCTCTCCAATAATTTCATTCCATTTGATGTCCTTAGATTGTATCAAAGTTATATTTCCCTTCAATTTCTCCTTCAGGCTCTTGATTTCAACATTAGCTATCTGACAATATGTCTCGTGTTTATCAATTTCTCCATCCTTGGCCTGCATTATTTTTGTTACTGTCTCCAGGTCATTTTGTGCCTTTTTGATATCTTTCTCTGCCATTTTCAGTTCAGTATTTAATTGAGATATATGTGCTACTAGATCATCATTTCCAGATGGCAAAAGGATAGTATAGGAATGGGAATCAATTTGGTTTTGCAGTGTCAGCACAATTTCCTTCAACTTAGAAAATTCTTCTTCTTTCTGTAAAAGATGCTGAAGAAGGCTTTATTTCTTAGTTTCCACTTCTGCCACCTCTGCTGCCATAGAATGATCCCCTGTAGGTAATTTCAAATTTTTCTTCAACACAGAAATATCTGATTTTGCACTTTGTAGCAATTTCTGCACAACATATCTATCATTTGGATCTACTCCAATCTTTAAAATTATCTTCTTGAGTTCTTCATTTTGTGTTGTTAAAGCCCTGGAGTTGGATTTCTCCAATTCAGATGCTTGATCACCTTCCCTAGCATGTTCTCTGCCTTAAGAGCGATTTTATTAGTTTTGGTCAAATCATTCACTATCGATTGACCTGTTTGCATGTGTAAATTTACTTTATCAAGAAAAGGAATCTTTCTCACATCAACAGTTAAATTTACAGTATTAAAATTACTTGATGACCCTATAGTCATATCAGAGGGGTGAGAAAGAGAAATCTTAAACTGATCTTTTTCAAGATCCATCGCAATAAGCAATCTTGTTTGGTCTAGAGTTATTTGATATTCGGCCTGTGCCTCCATGCTAGCCTTAATCCTTTGATTTCCTTCAACAATCTGAGAAAATACCTGTTTAATCAAAGGTACTTTCTCCTGAGCATATCCATGTATTCTTGGTGAGGCTTGAACATTTTGCTCATCTCCTACTTTAAGTGAGAAACCAGGTTGAGCACGTGTTCTGTATTCATTGAATTTTGTTCTCTTTTCAGCTCTCTGATCTTCGTCTTCTAAATCAACAACTGCCTCTTTACTCCTCTTGCTTGATTTCTCAGATATAATAGGAGGTTGTATATTAGAACCAACTGAACCTGCAAAACCCTTATTTTCTAGCTTCTCTATGTCAGGTCTACTTTCATGAAGAAATTTTGAGTACCCATTTTCAACTCTCATGTTTGAAATTACTTTATGAGGGTCATAAGCCCATTTATCTCCTAACAAAAAATGCATACCATCTAACATCATATTAACCTCATTAGCTGCTTGTCTCATGTTGACTATAAATGGACCCACATACATAGGTAATTTAAACATATGACCTTTTTTCATAGGTACAAAATGTATTTGATCAACATTCAAAATCTGCCTAATGAATTCTAAGGAAAATAATCTCATAGGAACAAATGTAGGCAACCTATATGGTTCTACCCCAACCCCATAAAGTCTGATCTCTGAGTAATCTTCATAAACATACCAATATCCAAACTTACAATTTTCCCCCAGCTGTAGAAATTCTTGAGCCTTTGGCAAGAAACATGGGGGAGAAACCCCATTCAAAATTTTGTAAGCAGTAGACATGAAATGATTTTCAAAATAAAAAAAACCCTTCCTCATTTTTCTCCTCTCTTACTACATCAGTCCAAAACACTATTGATTGCCTCTTTTTATTTATATCCATGATGTTTAACCCAAGATGCATAAATACTTCCACATTTTGATACAAAAATAGATAAATGATAAGAGAAGGGAACCTGAATGACCCAGTGAGTGATAAACTCATGAGTTTAGTATTGACAACCTCCTGCAAATATGAAGGGATATCTAGTACTACTCCTGACTTCATCATTAATGTAAATAGTCCAAGAACTGATTTGTCAATTGAGCTGTCGTCCTCCTTTCCGAATATCTTTAGTATACACCTCAACACCGACCTAAATTCTACATCAAAAACTTCTATGGAGAATTATTTATTGTCAAGTGCAAACCTCTTCGTATCTGGCCTTAGGAAGAAGGCAAAATGGGTGAATTCTTGACCTAAAATACTATCATAATGTGCTGCCAATGACTTGTCAGTGAATTGAACATAAGATCTTGACTCTAGATAACATAAAGCTTGACGAATTAACTAGACCGAGACTTGCAAGACATTCACTCCTAGACAATTCATTACAAAACACTTTCTAGGATACATACATGATACCAACCAGTGCACAAACTCAGGAAAAAAATGAGTTTTAGGGATACATGCAGACAATGCACCTGACTTGGCCATGGAGGAGAAAATAGGACATGATTTTTCATTCAGACAGACCTGTTGATAAAAAGGAAGGTGTTATAGGGAACAAACAGTATCTTGGATATCCCGCTCAGTGTCCATGAGAGGAATATGGCTGGATGAGCCGGAAAGGGATGAACGTTTAGCCATGATACTGATCAGGGTGGCAAACAACGATAGGGTGAAAATGATGGAAGACACTGGTGAAATTAGGTTGACAAATAAAAAGGAATGACAATTAACTTGCGAAAAGAAGAACCAGTTTAAATAGATGGTGTGGGGTCTAGAAATTAAATGCTGAGTTGACGGGCTAAAGACCGTTAAACGGTACCATGACGTGGCTGAAAGCTCTCACCAACTAGTGGCTTACGTCACTGCGGGGGGCCTCTGGGATACAAAGCACTCATTAGGGCCCTGCCCCCACAGTGAATCCATACTATAGATCTTGATCATCCCATAAGTCAACGGGGTCAACTGCGGAGGCACCCTCCCTGTTAACTCGTGTGTCGAATGTGCCTGCGAGTTGCCGCCTTTGTCTTCTGACAGGAAAATATTCGGATCCCGCTCGCTTACTTGCTTGATCATTAAATGAAGCGTTAGGACCCACCTTTTCTTATTCTTAAAAGTGTTGAACTTTAAATTTACAACAATATTACAATTTTTAGTTGAAGTATGAGAAAAATATACTTTAACATATTTTTTTTTTATATTTTTCCATTTTATTTTTTTGAAAAATTAAAATAAAGGAAATTGCAAATGAGCCAAAACAAAACCCATGCTTGAAAAATAATATTTATTTTTATTCTTTTTCATTTTACATAAAATACTTAATGACATAAGTATAGTGAGAATTATGAACACCAAACCTAGTTACATTTTCCAACATTTCCTTATTAACTAGGGAGGTATTTATAATTCCATAACTAGTACAAGCCTTACTTCTCAAATTGAAATATTCTCATAATAAGAGTGAGATAACCAACATATCATATTCCAAGGATATATATACCATCTATGCTACTGTCAAGGTATCAACCAAATACCTTTCAGGGATCTAGGTACCATCTAGGTTACTCCCAAGGTAGCAACCCAACAATTTTCAGGGATCTAGGTACCATCTAGGTTACTGCCAAGGTAACAACACAACATCTCGCAGGGATATAGGTACTATCTAGGCTACTACCAAGGTACCAACCCAACATTTCACAAGGATCTAGGTACTATCTAGGCTACTACCAAGGTACTAAACCTATGTACCATCATAAAAGCTACCCAACCTAAGGTACAAAAATTAGTCACTATGATCTAGTCGACACCTCAACCTCATGGTATACAGATTAGTGCAGGTTTTCCATAACCAAGGTCAAACCTCCAGGAAAAATTTTCATCCAACTACGCAGGGTTAGACAAATCCTATAGGACATTCAAATCCTCACACCATAGGTTCAAAGCTCCAAAGGATCCTTACATTACATGGCAGCCATTATCTTGGTCAAACCCTAACATCACGAGCCTCACTATAGGATAAAAATATCACTCAAAAAATAATTGAGATGGACAAAGGAATCCATTCTATTACAGAAAGACACCTACTCTATTGAGTAATTTCACCTTCAGGACCATGTTTCCTAAACTAGAAGAATGTTTAACCTCAATAATAGTCTAGGATATTCTTCTTAAATCTGGATAATTTCTACCCCTATTGTTATCTTATTAATGCTCCCTCTTACTGAGAGAACTTATCTTAGTAAGTCAATTCTTGTCCCTAAAGTACATGTACTTTATCCAAGACAAAGTCTTGTCATAGTTTTAGTCTTTAAATATAATTTAAATATAATACTTAAAGACATACCTTAAAACTTGAGAGTTAAACTGCTCCCTCTGAATCAAATCTTCTTTTAAATTCTTAGTTCTTTATAGTTCCAAAGCTCCCTCTGAATCCACAACCCTTTCAAGATTCAAAGCTACCTCTAAATCTAGGATTTGTTACTAACTTTTGTTTTGATATTATAACTTCTTCTAGCCAAAAGTGTTTCCATCATGCACCTGTAATCCTATTCAGGGATATCACGAAAGAATAGTTACAATCAACTAATGAAAATAAAGCAAGAGACTAGATTTACTAAAGAAATCAATATTAGTATAAGAAGAGAGATAGAGAACTTATATTTTATGAACAACAACATTTCCCCTTTTCCATTATGCTCACCATTAAGAATTCATCATCAAGCACTGGTCTTATATTACTATGTCCTTCCATCCTTCTCATTTTTCTTCCCTCATTTTGATAGACTTCATTATGTATATTTGTCTTCCATGATTATTGGGAGTTGCGTCAAAGAGGTATTGAAAATTCATTTAGTTCCCAAAACATGTATCCCTCGATGTCTTCTTCAAAAACCTGTTGTGCCACTTTATTTTTTCTCTTCTTTAGGAGTTCTAGGTCTTCATATTATCTTTAGTTGTCAAAAATATGCCTCAACTTCTTGATCAAGTTTATGCCATTAATTTCAAGTGGGACTACTTATATTTGAAATAAAATCGGTCACTTGCAAATTAATTTTCGTCCTTCAAATTTTTGTAATGTAGATACATGTTCTCATAGAGCCTATAAAAAGATAATTTCAAACCACCTAACGAAAAAAAAACCACAAGAATATATATGCAATTTGCGAGTCATAGTTGCAATATCTAAGTCACTGTAGCGATAGTTCTTGTTGCTTTGAAAATCCTTCATCAGTAGGTCAACTTCATGGTGGAAAAACAACATGTGATAACAATATATATATAGTTACTGTCACAATGTTATATAATTCATTTTTTTAAGGTTTTATTTTTTTGAAACGAAGAGTTGTCCAAAGAGATGTAAATGCGAGTTATAAAAATATACAAGTAAACTACAAAGATATGAGTCTCAGGAAATTCATTTATAAGGTTCCACGCCACTATATTGTATTTTTTTCATTATGGAGTGTGATATTCGAGCAAGTTATATTCTCAAAAATAAGTGAACCACCATAATACTATGTTGGTGAGCAATAGAAAACATATTGACAAGCCATAGTAGGTCAAATCGAACCAAGGAATGTGATGTAAGAAAAAAAGTCATAGACGCGTGCTATGATTTAAATTTTGATTCTTTTTCCATGCTAATGTATATAAAATGTGAATGGGTAATGTGATGCTACAAGCAAGCCTTGTATAAATTGTGAGTCACTAGTGAAAAATGTAGATCAAGCGAGTCGTAGAAGTAGAGCTTGAACATACATACATGTTGGAAAATCATGAGACTTATGTATTATAGATGATTTTCCTTAACTTGATAATTACTGCTGATATATTTTGGCCTTTTATTCTTTTATTAGTTCTTGTCATCAAAAAATTACCAAAACAATGAATATCACAACAAGAAAAATTACACAAGATATAGGCTCCAAGCGAGTGCAAAACCCCTCCAAGGGGAAAACCTAGAAATAATGATTCTATTCTTATAGAATCTTCTTACAATGAGACTTCCAAGACCCAAAGACAAAAGCCTGAGATTACCCTAAGCACTAAGTCATCCCCCCAACAAATTCTTTTTCAAGTAAGCTTCCAAACTTCACCCTACTACAACCTCTTCCCAAATTTTTTTCCCTACAAACACACCTAAGAAATTCAGCCCTGCAATTTCAGCCTCCTATAACTGGCAGCAAAAAAAACGCTAACTTTGCACGTGTGGAGAGAGAGAGATGATCCCAAGACACTTCAACTTATTTTCTTTGTCCTTTTCAACTCCTTTTATCCTTCACAATTGCAGATTGAACTTGTGTGATATGTGTGTTTTAAATGAGCTAGAGCTCCTTGTATTTATATCCTTCTTGAGGGTTCAAATAGCCCTCCCTTAGACCAACTTGTCCTTAACTGGGTCTGACTTGGTATTGGGGGAATAAATGGATTTTTCTTGACAAAAAAAATATTTTCCTTGTTACAATGAGTCCAAATGGGACTATAATAAATGACATAAATTCCTCTTTGTCCTAGAAATACCTAGAAGCACGAAGAACATGTTTTTTACCTAGGCTGGAGCATGAAATCCATGATTTACATAAAAATACAATTTTATTTTCTTTCTTTATACAAAGTATACAATGTCATGATTACAAATATGCCATTATGAAGACCAAACCTAATTATAGTTTCCAACACTACCTCGTAACTAGGTAGGTATTCATAATCCCATCCCTTGGTACAAGGAATATTATCCTTGAATCATTCACATAATAAGCGTTAGATTGATAAGCCATCTTGTTCAAGAATCTATACAATTACCAACATTGTCATTGAAGGCCTTAACAAGACAAGCTTATCCTCATTTGAGAGAATCATGTTGGGAGGCTTTACATGAGATTCCACACTACCTCTAAGGCACATACCCCATCCATATTTTCACCAGGTATGTCCTTTTAGGAATATTATTATCTTGTATTTCCAATCTTGAATCCTCAAAGAATATGATTCCTCTTTGACTAATCTTATCTTGGACTTCCTACCTCGTCCTCATAGAGTATCAATCAAGAAATTCTTTTCTTGGATTATACAATCCATAAGAAGTTCCAATCTCATATGCTTATCCAATCCTCCAGAATCCATCCTTTCTTTATGGCCTTCAAATAATACTTATGACTTTTAATCCTGGTCTATTACATGACCCATAAAGACAAGAATTATCCAGCATCAATCCCTCTCAATTAGGGAGGATATGTCCACCAAACCAAGCTTACCTCTCAGGTAATAAATCTACTTATTTTGGTAACGCTTTAGTCAGAATATCTTCTACATTATCATCTGTAGGCAGATAGTGCAGTTGCATGACCCCATCTTGTACCAATATTTTGATGTAGTGGTAATTATTATTCATATGGTTTGTCCTAACATGAAACACTAATTATTCCATCAATCTTATGAAAATTTCATTATCACAATATATCTGTGTAGGGCTAAGTGGTCCTTCAAAAAAACCTGATAGTAACTTCCTAAGCCAAATTTCTTCCCAACATAATTATCTTGTAGCAACATATTCATCTTCAGCACTACTCAAAACAATTGTATCCTGATTTCTTCTCATCCATAAGACCATAAAAGATATTGGGCTAAAGAATCCACATATTGTTCTTCTTCCATTTGTCTCAATGCCACTCGAATTTGAATCTATATATACCATGAGTTGGATTTCATTACCAGTATACCAAAGGCAGTGATGTGTGGTTCCAATAAAATTCCTTAGGATATGCTTAGGTGCAATCCAATGATCATGTTTTGGCTCCATCCGAAACTAAGTGAGGACATTTACTTCAAAAGAAATGTCAAGTCTTGTATTTACCAGATACATCAAAGATCCAATCAACTGTCTGTAGCAAGTAGGCTCCACCAGAATAGAATCTAAAATCCTTCACTTCTTTAGATTGGTAATCATAGGAGTCATCATAGGCTTGATGTCCATCATGCCAAATTTCTGAAGAACATTGATCACATATTTACCTTGAACAAGATATATCTCACCTGTATTTTACCGAACTTATAATCCCAAGTATTGATGCATGATCCGAAAATCCTTCTTATAAAAATCAACTGCTAATTTCTTCTTGCATTCTTGAATTCGATGCTCTACACCTGTGACTAGTAGATCATCTGTATAAATAGTAAAACCAAGCCTCAATAAGTATGCATACATTCTTGCATACCAAGCTCTAGGTGTTTTATTTAATCCATATAGATATTTATTCAACCTGCAGACATGAGTCTCCCTATGATTTATTCTAAATACTTGAGGCTACTCAATGTAAACCTCTTCATTAATAGTCCCATTTAGAAATTTTTTCTTAACATCCATTTGATGGATATTCCATCCCACAGTAGTGGCTAAAGAAACAAGCAATATTATTGTTGTATATATAGTTGTAGGAAAAAAAATTTATTCACAATCAATACCTTATTTATATGAGAAGCCTCTTGCTACAAATCTTGCTTTTTATTTATAAATGCTACCATTCACAATGCACTTTATTTTGTAAATCCATTTTGAAGTGACTATAGATTTTTCACTTGGCCCATGGACAATTTCCCAGACATCATTCTTCATGATTGACTGGTATTCTTCCTGTATCACATTCCTCTACTCTTGATATTCAAATGCATCTTCATAGGAGGAATGCTATGCTTTAATGATCATTGTCATGTATGCAAAATACCTAGAATACCTCTCCGGTATTTTTCTTTCTCTGAAGGTCCCCTTAGTTGTGTGTTCTTCTGCTTCTTGTAGAGTAGCTCTCAACCAAGCACACCTCTTTCATTTTTTTGGACACAAGCTCACATGGACCTTCAACATATTCTTGAGTAGATTTCTAATCTTGACCATCATTGTACCTTGATATATCCTTTGTAGAAATTACACCAATGAATTCAATCCGATCATGTAATGTACTAAAACAAGATACTAAATCCTTCTACAATATTTGTGGAATATAAATCAAGATCGCTCAATCACATGCAAGTAAGATAAAGAAGTAAATCAATCCACAAAACAAGATATTTCTTGGGGAAATCAACTGCTCAAAACCCCTCCATCTTTATTGTATATTCAACCAAGGAATCATGAAACAATACAATGTATTTGTGATCACCACAAGCTCAGACACTCTACCAATTTCTTCACATTGATTTAATTAAATTTGGACAAACACATAGCCAATTATCAGCCTACCCTTAGCCTCCCCTACTTATGCAATCCCTAGAGAGTTAAACCACTATCAAATAGGAAATTCACCCTTCCTTTATTGTGCAATTCATGATGGGCTTCCAGTGGTTATATAAATGCATCTAGGTAGTTTGCTAAAAATACAACTGATAGTTTACTTTCCTTGAACCTTTGTCTCAACTGGGTCTCCACCAAAATTATCATGCATGCAACTATAAATAGTGAATCATTAGTCACTTGGTAGATCACTACTAGTGAATTAAATCTATTTTAATTCACTTGATATTACACTAGCTCATCAAATAGTTAGAACTAGTTAAACTAATTTTAACTCAGTTAATGCGAGTTTACTGATCCCACTCACACTACATTAGTGCTACAACTGCAACTGGAACCTGTTAATAATAGAATCACTCTACATGCCTATCCTTTGACCGTCAACTCGAAATTCTTGAGCTAACTAGGTCTATCACACTTAGTTAGCTATTACAAGTTGTTACATGATAAAATTACAATTAATTTTCCAATTTATTTAAAAATTGGTTGCACACTAATATGTCGTTAGGATCCATCATTGTGTGACCTGTGATCGCACACTAGTGTGTGTGCATTTTCTTGTTGAATTTCAACATCCTCAAAGATAGGCATTCCTTCTTAATTAGAGTCGACTAGAACATATTTTGACATCCCTACTTACTTCAATTCGACGATACTCCTTAATATAGATACGATATGCCTTAGATGAATATGTGTAGAAATTAATTGTAGATTCAATCCTGCTCATGTAATGTTCTAAAACATAAGACACATCTACTTCTACTCATATGTGCAAAGAAATTCACGATTGAGAAACAATATATAAAACATACCTCATGAATCAATTAACAAACATGCACGAGGATATATCTAGGGGAAATCTACTGCTAAAAACCCCTTCCTACATGTATTGCATTAATCAGAAAATAGAGAAGAAATACAATGATTGTTCAAGCTTGAAAAAACTATAATCAATTATAATCTATCTCACTACCTCACAAGTTGACTCTGACAAATACTTATCCAATTTTCATACCTACCAAGCTCCTATTTCCTTGTCTTTTTTCTCAAGGAATTAGCCCCCTATTAATTAGGGAAATCCCCATCCTGAACTGCGCAATCCCTATAGGTCCTTCTCTAACTGCATGCACCACCTATACAACTTGGATAATTATACAACTGATAGTACACTACCCTTGAACTCCAATCTCCACTGGGTAACTCATAGATCATGCATGCATGAGTTAATTATCTTTGATTTATCAGTTAACTAGTTGATCCCCGAGTACACACCCCACCACTAGACCTCCCACTAGTTCCTCAAACAGTTGGACTTATTTTAACCAATTTTAACTCAGTTTAACTGAATTAAATTATTACAACTCAACCTATGCTCCTAAAATTTAGGATACACTCTACATGACTCAAGTTAGGCCCTCAAATCGAATTAACTGAGCCAATTAAGTCAAACTAACTTAGTTAAAAAATTCTTGTTTTCTTGTGATGTGGAAATATAATTTTCTCCTAATTTAATTTAAGGGAAAATTAAATTAGGATTTTCTTGTTGCCGTTTTCAACACACCCTCTCAATGAGAAAGGATTATCAGATACCCCAATATTGCCTCTATGGAATTCAAAATTTCCTCTTGAAAATGTCTTTGTCAAAATATATGCATCTTGTTCTTCTGTAGGAATGTATTCCAACAACATAATCTGCCTACGCAAAAAATATCGTAGATGGTAATATCAAATGTTGATATGATTGGATCGATCATGAAAAATTGGATTATCAAATATTTTGATACAACCATGATAGTCATAGTAAATAACAGTGGGATCCATCATCTGATCAAATAACCCAACAAGAATCTTCCTCATCTAGATAGCTTCAAAAGCTACTTGACTAGAAGCCTTGTACTCTACTTCTGTTGAAATGAGTGCAAATGATATCTGCTTCTTGTTGTACCAAGAAACTATTGCTAACCCAATACTGAAGACTTCTCTTGAAGTGCTCTTTTGATATGATGGACTTCCCACCCATTCTGCATTTGTGAAGCCTTGAAGCTTCACTCCCTTTGTCTGTCTGTAAAAAAGACCATATAGAGTAGTGTATTCAAGGTATCTCAACACATGTTTAGATGCCTTCAAATATAGTTTGGTTGGCTTAACTAGTGCTTGACTAAGTTGGTTAATTTCATAACATGTGTATGGTCGTGTGTTCACCAAATACATGAGTGAACCCATAAGCTACCTATAAATAGTGGCATCCACCTCCTCACCTAAAGTGGCATCCTCTTTCCTCTAATTTCCTGCTAGAGGAGTGTCCATGTGTTTATTACTCTCCATGCAGAACTTCTTCAGTATCTCATTGGCATAATTTCCCTGAGAGACAAATAATTACCCATCTCCTTTCCATACTTCCAAATCGAGGAAATAATGCATGAGTCCCATGTCCTTCATCTTGAATTCTCTTGCAAGATCCTATTTGCAAGATTTGATCAACTTCTCATCACCGATTAAAATAAAATCATCGACATATAATACTATAATCAATAATTTACCTTTAAAAAAAATATGGTAAAGGTTAGCATCCGCTTAAGTTTTGGTGAAGCCCAACCTAGTGAAATAGTTGTCGATCCTGGTGTACTGAGCACAGGGTGCTTGTTTCAATCCATACAACGCTCACTTGAGTTTACACAAATGTGAATCTCTGTCAAAGGTCTCAAATCCTTCTGGTTGTTCAATGTACACCTCCTCCTCAATCACTCCAATGAGGAATTTTGATGCCCGGGCTAACCTCTCAAAGCTCAATATCAACTCTCTCATCCACATTCACACTTTGTTCATAGAACAATAACTCGCTTCAATGTTTGGCCTAATCATTTTAAATCTGGCAATCTCTAACACTATGAAATTTTCATAAATTACTGGTTAAAACCCAACCAATCTAGCCAGATTCAATTCCTATGCGAAAGTTGCATTTTCCACATCATTGACTTGAAGCCATATTAATAACCCTCAAGTCTAGAACTTCAAATCAGAGTGATCTCGCCTTTCCTTACAGTTATAAAACTATGGCCCAGACCCACTTTATGATAAAATGGATAAATACTCAAAATTCAGTTTAAACCCAAAGCTTAACTTAGGATTCCCCCTTTATGGAAATGCGAACCAACATTCATCTTCTATAAACTAGACCCACATTTATATGTGGCTTTTAATATCTCGGCTTCAATAAACCAAGGCCCTAACAATCAATTACATACCTTAGACTTGTCTACGGCATTTCTATAAACAAATGCATCAATATATATTACGTTCTTCAATCAAGAGTTGGAATATCATATAAGACACCAGCAATATATATATATAGTTCTCACTTGCAAGACTTCACCCTTTATAATTAAACTTTATATGATAAATTTGATTAACTCACCCCTTGTTGATTCATACGTATGAACTCAACATTAAAACTCAATCGAATTATCCATTCGGGCCCACATAACACATCCAACCTACATATATCATTCTCATATGCGCACTTGACTATAATATATCAACATTTCAATGGATATTAACCCCCGACTTCATGTAATAACGCTAGGCCCACAGTGTTTGACTTACCTTGACAATCCGATGGTTATAAGTTCATCGCGCTCCAGCCGGATGGAAGCCACCGTTGATCTTCACTTTATTAACCCCTTCACAATTTCAATATATAAACACCATCGGATCTCCATAACTTCCCATCGGACGGACATAACGCATATCGCATTTTTTTTCGTTCCGAATTTTAATGCTCCGAAATCGCGTGAGATTTGTGGTTTTTCACTTACCACCTTTTCCACGTGTCAGATGGAGGCCCTAATTGCATTTTTTCACCAAAATTTCCTTACCACTTTTTCAACGCGCGATACCGCTAGTATTATCCTCCAAAACCGCTTCACTATTCAATGTCATGGTTCCATTTACACATGGTTCCGTTTCTTAACTCCATTGACTTCAAATCTTTGTTATCTATTCATCGTCGATTCATAATTCTATGCAACCGAACCGACTATCCACTCTTTGTACATACCAACCAATGCGTTCAGCAATACATATCAGTATGATATAACCAACAGATACTTACACAGTGATTTCATTCATCCATGCCTCCAACTCGACTAGCTCTAATTCACTCTAATTACACAGTGGAAACCCAATTTGTTTCACACAATGTAGCTCTGAGTCTTCTATCTACTTTTGTGTGCTTGTGCTGTGCTAAACCGGGAACTTCACACCCTGTGAAAACCGTGTGGACACTAAGTCAACATTACCACGTTTCCATGATTCCAAATCTCACTACAGGTGTTTGACTCCTTACTCTATTTACAGAGAAATCTCTCTTTCAATTCGAACATAAAAGCCTTATAAAGGTTCCTCACCTTGCATGATAGATTTACTCACTACACTAATACATACAGGATTCGACCTTTCCATTTAAACAGAGTACCATCTAATTTCCTACCACAGAGTCTTATTCATGCTTTAGTCATGGAGATTCAGAGCATTCTCATACGGAAATTAAACCAACCAATGCACACACATTCATGGACCATATAGCTCAATAATAAAACATGAATTCAGAATGATTCTCTGTATTAACACATACGACAATTACACCAAATGGTTCTTCCTCAGCCTGATATTCAAGTCGATGGCCCTTCTACCTTGCACAGCTCTATCTCTCTAAACTCTACTCTGCTTACATTTATACAAAAGGATAACCTGAATCGATTCAGGTTCCCTAACAGCTCACTAGACTCTTCAATTTCCTAAATTTTAGACTTAATCCCAAAATAACTAAACTGACTCTTCACATTCCTCATGTTCTCTAGTGGTTAGAGAACATTTACAATTCCTCACTTTTTATTCAAAATCACTAATAATTACATGAGAAATTAAAAGCATAATACCCCCTATGTCTACTTAGGTACAAAGTATTTGATTGTGCCTAATGCCCCTGCATCAAATTTTGTCCTCACATCCATATGATGTATCTTCCATCCCATATGCGTTGCAAGTGCTAGAATTGATATGATAGAAGAGTACCTTGCTATTAGAGAAAAGGTATCCTCGTAATAAATTCCCTCCACCTGAGATAACCCCTTGGACACAAATCTGGAATTTTATTTATCGATGCTTCCATAAGCTTCACCTTGTAGATCCACCTTGAACCTACCACTGACTTGTTCTCTGGTATTGGGAACACTTCCCAAACATTATTTATGACTATGGAATCATATTCCTCTACCATGGCATCAACCCATACTTGCTTCTACACTTCTTCCTCGAATGAGGATGGTTCTGTCTCAACTAGCTCACTCATCAGATCCATGTACACAATGTACCAATCCAGTGACCTCCTCTGCTTGCGTTGTGATGTGGGTGCTCCCAAATTCTCTCTAGCATCATTCAATAATATGTTAGCTTCCCTAGGTCACTTCCTTCCATCTCTAGATGTATCTGCATGAGTGGGTGCTTCCAATATATGCTCCTCTACTTATGGCTGCTCCATAATATCCTGTGGTTCTTCCTTTGGAGCTAAAATATCATCATCTGCATGCAACTAAAGCTCCCTCTCAAGGGAACATCTCAAGGCTTTTTCTTCATTGAACTTCACATCTCTATAGAAAACTGTCATATTTTGGGATGGCAGGTACACCCGATAGTTGTGAGGTGTATAGTGTACCCCACAAATATGCATAAATCTACTATCGGTTCTATATTTTTCCTTGCATCCTTGGAAACATGACAGTAAAATGATGAACCAAAGATCCGAAAGTGTGACACATTTGGTTTCTTCCCTGAAAAACATTATTCTGGTGTACTCATCCTGAGAATCCGATGAGGACTCTTGTTCTTCACATATACCGTTGTGTTGCATGCTTCAGCCCACAATTTTAATTGTGGGCCCTGATCATGCAACATTGCCCGTGCAACTCCCATAATAATTTTGTTCTTCCTTTCAGAAAGCCCATTATGATGTGGGTTATGGGGTGCTATTAATTCTCGTCAAATTCCTTCTTTTGCACAGAAGTTCTTGAACTCATTTGACACATATTCACCACCGTTATCGCTCTTGAGAGCCTTCATTTTCCTACTAGTGTCTTTCTCAAAAAGTGCTTTAAATTCAATTTTTTTTGAGAATGTATGGTCTTTCTTATGCATGAAGAATATCCAACACTTACGTGAGAAATCATCTACAAATATAACATAGTACCTATGCTTGGTTGTGGAGGCTGTTGAAAAGGGTCCACATACATCTGAGTGAACCCTTTCAAGGACTGCTTGCACTCTATTGTCCTTATCATGAAAGGTCGATTTGGTGTACTTCCTAACATACAACCTTTGCATGTATCTCTCTACTCTAGTGCACCCTTGGGAAGTCCTGTATAAATATGTTGCATGATGTTCAAGTCTCCATGGTGCAAATAGCCAAGTTTCCTATGCCATAATTCACCGATGTCTTGGATCTACACTTTCTATGCTTTCATGCTCAAAGTAGCACAATATTCTACATCCAACTTGTAGAGTTTCTTCACCTGAACCCTAATATGCTTCACTTTTCCCGTGGAAATGTGACGAAGGAAAGCCTTTCCTTTGCTAAATATCACATCGTAGCCTGAATATTCCAACATGGATCTGAAACTAAATTCTTCTTCTGATCGAGAACATACATGACATATTTTAATGTGAGAGGAGAACCAGACTCCCTCTGAAAATTAACTATACCGATGTTGTTCACACTATACCTTCCATCATCTCCCATCTCGATGTGAATTTGGAGGTCCTTCTCCTCCAAGTCATTGAAAAATTATTTGTTTCCTATCCTATGGAATGAGGCTCCACTACCTAGATACCACACACTACCCATCACCTATGTCAACATGCATGTAATGAGGGTGAAATCCAACTCGAATTGTGAAGCTATAGCTTCAACTATTGCTCCTCCTAAGGGCTTTTTGTTGGCCTTCTTGTGCGAGCACTTCGTGACATAATGTCCCAACTCATGATAGTGAAAACATTTAATCTTCAACAAGTTTTTCTTCTTTCTCGCCTGACCAAATTCTACTATGGAATTGGATTTATTCCCTTTCCCTTTCTTTTCCTTCCCAACCAAGGTATAATTCTCCTCATCTTCAACCTTGTATGAGGTCTCATCTTTGGTGTTCTGCCTGAACTCTTCCTGTACCAAATTTGACCATAATCTTTCCTAGTTTGGTAGCTTCTCCCTCCATTTATCGAATCCTGGTAGGTTTTCCAGTTCTTGGGAAGGCCTAGAAGTGCTAGGCTTACCAGACCATCTTCTACAACCATAACAACAACACTCCCAAGTTCATCACAAAATTGTGTGAACCTACCAAGGTACTGTGGTATTGTGTCGCCCTACTGCATTTTGATATTCTAAATCTTGTCTTTGAGTGCCAACTTCCTATGGTCACTACTGTTTTGGAAAAAATATGTCAATGTCTACCACATTGCATATGAAGTTTCTTTCCTATGGATATTAGAGAAAATATGTTCTCGTACTCCCTCTAATATGATTCTCCTCACCTTGGTGACACTCTTATTCCACTCTGCTAGATCCTGGGCATCAACTGGTGCTGGTTTCAGGACATCATTATCAATGAATTCCTTCATCCCATTATATTCCATGATTGCTTCCATCTGATCCTTACAAGAAACGCAATTAAAAATACTCTCAAGGGCATACTTGAGTCTTAGACCATAGAACACCATCCTAGTAGCTTTGAAGAATATATTTGCAAACTCATTCCTCCTACAAAGATAATTTGGAATTCTCTTCTCTACTTTTATTCTAGCACTGATACCATGTAGAAATTAATTGTAGATTCAATACTGATCATGTAATGTTCTAAAACATAATACAAATCTACTTCTTCTCATATGCGGAAAGAAATTCATGATTGAGAAGAAATATAAAAAACATGCAACATGAATCAATTAACACACATACACGAGGATATAACTAGGGGAAAGCCACTAATCAAAACCAATTCCTATATATATTGCATTATTCAGAAAATATAGAAGAACTACAATGCTTTTTCAAGCCTGAACAATCTGCTCAAGTATAATCTATGTCACTGCAGGTACACAAGCTGACTCTAGCCAATACTTAGCCAATTTTCCTGCTTGCCAAACTCCTATTTCCTTGTGTTGTTTCTCAAGGAATTAACCCCCTATTAATTAGGGAAATCCCAAACTTTAACTGCGCAATCCCTATAGGCCCTTCTCTAATTGCATGCAGTGCCTGTACAACTTGGATAATTATATAGCTAATAGTACACTTCCCTTGAACTCTAATCTCAACTAGGTAACTCATAGATCACACATGCATGATTTAATTATGTATGGTTTACCAGTTAACTAGTTGATCATTGAGTACACACCCCACTACTATACCTCCCAATAGTTCCTCCAACAATTGGAACTAGTTTAACTCAATTTAACTTAGTTAAATTATTACAACTCAAATTAAACTCAACCTAGGCTCCTAAAATTTAGGATACACTCTACAAGACTCAATTAAGGTCCTCAACTCGAATTAACTGAGCCAAATAAGTCAAATTAACTTAGTTAGCACATTCTTGTTGTCTTGTGATGTGGAATTACAATTTTCTCCTAATTTAATTCAAGGGAAAATTAAATCAGGATTTTCATGTTGTCATTTTCAACAATATGTATATACAAAGGACACCCAAATATTTGAAGATGATCCACACCTGGCTTCTTTCCTGTAAATGCTTCTTCTGTAGTAATGTTGTTGAGAATCTTATGAGGACTCTGCTTATGCAAGTAAACAACTATCACACATGTTTCTCCCCATAGAAATTGAGGGAGATCTTGATCATGTAGCGTGACCCTATCACATTATTTAATTTTTATTTTGGGCCTCTTATATGCCCATGATTTCATCATGAAATATCACTGTTCACACCCTAAAACCCTAGGTTTTTAACCCGTTCCGTACCCTAATTCCATAACTTGCCGTCAAATACACTCTATGGTTGGTTATCATTAGGTTTCTTAGATTTTATATGATTAAAGATGATTATGTCAAGATTTAATAATGACGGTCTTGCTAAGCTCATTTTTAAAAGTGTTCCATCGCCGAATTTCTTCACAAGCCAGTAGAGTACAGAAATGGCTAATTTAGGGCTTTGACACTTTCGACATGCTTCTGGAGAAACCGAGAGAGGTTATTGTCAAAAATTATTTTATAATACCTTTCCATAACTTGTATTTCACCCAGGTCACTCATGTCAGTCTCTAGAAGGAAATTAGCATATTTTCCCAAATCTGCAATAAATTTCAAACTGCCAAATTCCTCCTATATTTCCGTGCAGCTGAAGGAGAATGAAGAAATTATGGAACATGGGTTTTGGTCCCAGTATATCAAATTTATTATAACTATTTTTTTTTCCAAATTTTTTTATGATTTGGGAGATATGCAGAGTTATTTGAGGCCAATTTATATAAAATTCGAAAAATCCAGACTTGTAAACATCTCCCAAACAACCCTATTTTGGACCTGGCAGTTAAGTTCCTGATTTGTAGGGGTCAAATAAAGTTGGCAAGATTTATTATCTCTATGCAGTAGCTTATGGACCATTATAGATCATCTCCAACATCTCATCCATGAAGCCACAAATGGAATATTGTTGAACAACAAACCAAGATTAAATATTGTAATCGGATTTGTAGATCGAACTTAGCATAGGGATATTTTGGGGCTGATCTGCATAAACTATTTTACATTTTGTAACTATAAGGCTACTTATAAATCCTACGTTGGGAGGAGAAATGAGTTATGTAATTTTTGCTGTAAGAACTTCACACTCAGGAGACATTGAAGAATTTGATGTGTTTTCTGTATGAAGTCATGTTTTGCTGATTCTAATACATATTCCCTGATCCGAAATTTAATATTTGTAATTCGATGTATTTTTATTTTTAAATCGGTTTGAATTAAATTTAACTTGTTCCAGGAGTGTCACAAGCCCACCACCACCTAGAAACGAGTTCTATAGATTTTTTAGATCATAGGATTTGTATGCAAAGTGTGAGTTTCATCGAAGGAATTGCGATGTGAAATATAGAATCATTCTTGTACTTAAAACTCTGTTTTTTTTCATATGATTTAAATATCATAAGAATTCATTCCTCAGATGTTCAGGCTTGGTTAAATTTATATTAAATCATGATGCTTGAAATATAAATGAGTTCTTTTGGGAATGCAGACTGTGGAAAGTACTTTTAAGATGGAAATGACTTCGGAGTAATTGCCATAAGTCGAGAATGAAAAATATTAATACTCTGTCAATTTTATTTGAAATCCATAACATTACATTGCTGTGAGGAATGTTTTATAATGCAAAAAATAAATGCACTTAAATTTAATTATTTTTAGAGTTGAGACTAAGTTAAATATTTCCTGAAGGTTTGATCGATATCGTTCCGAGTTAGAATAAAACTTAGATTTTCGATTTTATGTTGCCAATGTGTAAAATGAGTGCTAACTGTGTTATACGTATGTGATTATGTGTTGAGATTATGAGTTAATTGCGTTTTCCCTTGAAGTGGCATAGTTGTTGAGAACTTGATTTAAGATCTTCATTCTTAAATTTGAGAGATCCCTATGTAAACAATTAAAAATAACCTATCATGAATATTTGAGGGTTTATCAATGTGCATTGGGAACGTTAAGTTAATACTCTGTTTTGATTTAAATGTATTGCGAAGCAACCAGCGAAGTGATTCAATGCATAATAGGATTTAGTTTAATGTTTCCTAAAGATTTGTTAGCCACGATTAAGAGCAAAACTTGTGATTTATTTCATATAATGTTAGTGCATGAGTGCGAGTGATGTGAGCTGTGTTTAGTGGATTGAAAATAGTCCCGATTTGAAGTTTAGTATAGCAAGTAGAATTTTCTTTAATCAAAGTTTCTCTCATTTTCCATAGTATAATTGTCTTGCTGTAGAAACATGCTCGAAGATGATTTATTTGTAGAAATTCTAGTTTAATGTCAATTAAATAGTTTTCCTTTCACTTTCATAGATTTTTATTATGAGTTTCTTAAGTACGGAAATATATTTTGGGTTTTAATAGTTCATTTCAAATAGTCATCTCGATTAGGAATAAGAATTTTGAGTTTGTTTCATAGATTATAAAATGAATCCTGTAGGTAGAAATCGATTTATGTAATTAGAAGTTATGTTCCAGAAATTGATTTATGTAATTCGAAGTTACTTTTGAGGAGTTAATTAGAAGTTTACATTCCAACAAGTGATTGGTATCATTAGAAGTTTACTTTCCAGCAAATGTTTGGTGTGGTTATCATTTTATTTATAGCAAGTGAGTGATGCAATGAGAGGATTCTTTTCTACCAGCTAAATGGTGTGATCATGTGTGAAATGAGTAGTATATGATTTATTAGTAAAAGTCAACATAGGATTTTCCTTACAGTCAGTAGATAGTCTATTATTTTATAGAGGTAAGTGTGGATTGAGTTATGGAATAATAAATAGGAGAATGGTTTCTTTGGTTAATCGAACATTCATTTTTTATTGTAGATATGTATTTTTGAGTTGAGTTACTTTATTTAGGATTTAGCATTTTGTACTTAAACAACAAGTTTATTTCTTACTCTAGTCTAGGTTATATGCTCTGATCCCACACCCTGTGCTTGTGCCTCAAAGCTTACGAGTCCCAGATTGATAATTTAATGTTGGAAACTTTAAAACATACAATTTCACCAACATTTTTGGCATCGTTGCGAGGGAGGTGCTAAAGGGATTAGAGCCTAGTTTCTTTCACAAGTTTTTTAGTGTGATATTAGTTGCAGGACAACCAAAGAGAAGAGATTGTACGGTAATATGTGAGTGACGAGCCACGCATCCACTATGGTGGGGTTTCTCCAAAGTTTGGTTGTCCAAGTAAGCAAGTTTGGTGAGTTTTAATGCAATTAGCAGTTTTAATTCATTTAGATTAAAATTTCAAGCTCTTTGAAGATAAAACATTTTTGGGGTGCTGTAAGAACCCTTGTGTACTAATCCATGTGATGACAGGATATACTAGTTGGCTTGTCAAGAACAAGAAAATGGTATTTTGAGGAATCATCTAATGAGGAGTTTTGATGCTGCTACAGAGACATATAAGTCATCCAATGAAGAATTCACAAGTGCAGAATTTAATATTTTGCTTGAACATAAATTTGATATTATTAAATATTTGATTTTGAAATTGGATGATTTGCAGAAACAAGAGAAGGATGAAGAACCACTTATTATCCTTTGCATCAACTATAGAAAGAAACACTTCCTTGGAAAGTGTCCACTTAGTGGTATGAACTTTTGCAAAATTTGCAAGGATGGTCATGCAACTGAACATTTCCCATCACTGCCACGATTATGAAAGGTACTCGAGAAATCAAGTAAGGAATCAAATCAACTGCCAGGTATAACTCAAAACCCATCACCATTTTATACTTGGAATAATGGTTATTCTCCTAAGCAGGTTCCTCAACAGATTTGTAATCTTGTAGTTCCATGGAAAAATTTT
Organism: Pinus albicaulis; assembly: GCA_034641835.2. Classification (NCBI taxonomy): domain Eukaryota; kingdom Viridiplantae; phylum Streptophyta; class Pinopsida; order Pinales; family Pinaceae; genus Pinus; species Pinus albicaulis. Next base: position 742,415,557 of record CM076573.1, on the reverse strand, counting down.
AATCCACCTCCAATTGAATACCCTACTTCATGGCCACAGTGGCCTCTCCTTGGCCCTCTTCTTCGAGTCATATATGCCCATGGTTTGGAACCTTTTCCCTAGATCAGTCTTTCATGAAAAATCAACAACGATCACAATTTCCATTCAATGTGCCATCAAGTTATCATCCTTCACGGTCTCAAGTACCTATGCAACCTTTCTTTAACCCTAACCCTAATCCATACCCTAGTCCCTATCCTAATCCATACCCTAACCCTAATATAAACCCTAGACCTAACTCTAATCCAAATCCAAATCCTAGTCCAAGCCTTAACCCAAACCCTAGTTCAAACCCTAGCCCAAACCATAATTTGGACCCTAATCCAAACAAGGAGGTTTCACAACAATTTACAACACTTGTTCTTCATGTTGATTCTCCCACTGAAAAAAATGATATATCTTCAAGGTTGGGGAATAGGGTGACTTTGGAAAAATCTTCTATCACTACAAAACATTTACCCCAGGAAGATCTAACTCAAATACCATTAAAGGGGAAATATATAATTGGAACCTATTCTAAAACTGTTGTTGAAGATCAAAACCCTAGAATTCCCCTCGACCATTCTTGTCAATTTCATGAAGAGAAGATATTTGAGCCTGAACTTGAGGGGTTTATCTTTTGTATTTCACCAAATCCCTTATGCCTCTAAGAGAGTGATTATCAAACTGTGGAAGACTTGCATAAGTTGGAGAATCATAAATATGTCAATCTCATTAAATCATGGTTCCAAGTAGTCGTTAATACACACTATTCCCTCATCATTCAACAACTCTTGGTACCATATCAATTAAAACAATTGGTTTCTAATACTCTGGTATGTGTTGAAGTTTATTGTTTAAAACTGAGTGTGATTTTATTTAGCAAACTATTACACACATGGCTGCATTGGAAGTACTCCTAAACTTGAAGGAGATATTCCTCTCTCTAAATTAGGGTAGGGTAGTATAAGAGAAATGAATAAAATTTTCATTTGAAATAAAATTGTTACAACAACATTCTTTAAACTGTAATTCCTAAGGCACAACCGTTGAAAATTTTGTCATTATGCACTCTTGTGGTAAGACTTGTCAGAAGCAATTGACTCTTAATGCCTCATATTTTAAAGTGACTTTGATTATTGGCCAAGATGATTTACTGGGACAGTTAGGGAAATTGTTATTATTATACTTTCCATTCTAAATCTTGAGAGACTGTCATCCGAGAAACCTTTTTAAGTTTCTCTTTGAAGGTATTGATTAAAAGTATCCTATGGTGAACCACTCCTATAAAACCATAATGAGCTCTCATAAGAACCCTAGCATGACCAAATCGAGGAATATTTCAATCATTATCTGAGATGTTTTTTTTTTTAATGAATCTTTAGGGTAGCAAGACCAACCAGTAAAGATTAGTAATTAAAAAATTTGCATGCCATCCTGCGCTCTTAAGGAGTAGATTTTCCTCCCCACCTATTAAGTAACCTATCTAAGGTTAATCATAATCCGAGTTTTTTTTAACATAAACAGATTAATTTAGGGATAGGAGGTCTCATTACGAGCTGACTTACTATGATCATGGGTCTTAATGAGAATGAAATTACCACTACAGTTGGTCACCAAGCCAAGGTAATGGCTTTCAAGTTGAAAAGCTGGAAGACAAGAGGTCTCATCACGAGCCAACTTGTTCATTCTTGTTATCTCTTGTGAATGGTATTGTCGTTCGCTGGATACCAAGCCAGGAAAATGGTCTTTAGTTAATTCCAAAATAAAAGTAAATGCTTTTGAATGACTCTAAATCTATATCTAATAAGTGGAATACAGGAATTTCATTGGGTTAGGGGGCATCCCTGTCGAGACTATAGACGCTTGCTGGTAGTAGGGCCATGCCTATGGTATTAAAGTTAATTTTACACTATGATTCACTCGATTGTTTTTGTCTTTCCCTGAACTCATTATCATGCCTTTCTAAGAATGGATTTAAGGTCATTTTAGTAATGTTCTTTGTAGTTCTATCTTTTAGAAATAATTTGGTTTTCATGGATGTGAGACCCTTAGTGAAGGTAATTCACTTTGCTTGAATAAAAGGAACTTCAACTATATTCTTGGGTAATGGTAAGACAATCATCCTTAGAAGGTATCATTTTGTCATATTTATTTTTCCTATTTCTATCCATCTTAATGCCTTGGTTTTTAAAATAAAGTCACTCTTATTTATAATAATGAGGCTATTGAAAGTGAAGACCTACTGCTTTGGACTACTCTTGAGATGCTTTGTGGAAATTTTTATGGTTAACCATTTTCAGGATGACACTATCCATACAGTAACAACGTTGTTAGCATTCCTTTAGTATCCCTAACATTAGTTACTCTTTTGGAATAATAAAGGTAAGTATTGACATCATTGAATTCCTGGTCACAATTTTTTCTGATCTTATTGATGCAAAGGAAATTGGCATCACATGAAACTTACTGACATGCTCTCACTTAATTAGCCTTGTATTTTAAAGCATGACTCTAATATAGAAACCCTAGCCCTTCAGTATTAATTAATCTTTGGTCTATGTCAGAGGTTATACTTGCATGCGGGCATGCAAGTTGATAGGCATGGGGGGAGAGAGAGATGTTAGGAGAGAGATGATCAAAATTTTCGGGTTTAATTTACATTTTCACCTTATGCTTACTCATGGTTTTCATTATCACAATTGTTGGGCTAGTATCTTAAGCTTGGAGCATGATCAGGTAATTTTTATTTATTTAACCTATTTCCTTTATTGCAATAAAGAGGATTATTGATGATGGTGCTTGATTAGGAATCCACGATAAAAAATACACATGCATCAACATTTTCCGGATAATGTGTATGTTGAGACCTTTTAAAATCTTCAGTTTATCCTTCATCTTCTTCAGCAGGTCATCTCAGCAGTCGCATAAGCTCCAAAAATTCCATTATTCACTTCATATTGTAGTGCTGAGGAAATCAACAACAAGGGTAAAACTTGAGGTAAAGTTGGCTTAATGTTCTTTATTTCATTAGAAATTTAAGAAAGCTTTGATGATTAACCACCACATATTCTGTATATTTGGTTTTTCATATACCCTCCATTTGTATGCTACTCTAATAAGGTCATAATCATATTGGTTCATGTAAACAAAATAAGTAACTATAGTACCTTCCCCCCCTACATTAACACATATTTTCAGAGGGTGAATTCATTGTTGCCTTTCATAAAGGAACCATCCATAAGCATTGGCCTTGCAAAAATAGAGCATGCTAGCACATATCTTACTATCTCCATCACCACCTCATCTCATCCATTGTCACCTATCATCCTATTCATCAATTTGTATCGTTCTCAAAATAAAATATATGGTATTTAAACAATAATGGTGTTGCTCGACAAGAACCAACACCCTCAAATCTTCATGTAGTGATTGTTCCACAAGAACTAACCCTACCCAAAGCCATGATGCCATAAAAACCTATGTATGAGAAAAGTATTTTTTTGCATGAGGACATGAAAAAACTCAGGCATGGGGGGATTTTGGGCGGCATATATTCCCATGCTTTCATCATGCAATATCACCATTCACACCCTAAAACCCTAGGTTTTTAACCCGTTTCGTACCCTAATTCCATAAATTGCCATCAAATACACTCTATGGTTGGTTATCATTAGGTTTCTTATATTTTATATGATTAAAGATTATTATTTCATGATTTACTAATGACGGGCTTGCTAAGCTCGTTTTTCATAGTGTTCCATCGTCAGATTTCTTCACAAGCCAGTAGAGTACAAAAATGGCTAACTTAGGGCTTTGACACTTTCAACATGCTTCCGGAGAAACCGAGAGAGGTTATTGTCAAAAATTGTGTTATAATAACTTTCCATAACTTGTATTTCACCCAGGTCACTCATGTTAGTCTCTAGAAGGAAATTTGCATATTTTCCCAAATTTGCAATAAATTTCAAACTGCCAACTTCTGCCTCAATTTTCGTGCAGCTAAAGGAGAATAAAGAAATTATTGAACATGGGGTTTGGTCCCAGTATAGTAAATTTATTACACCTAAAATATTTTTCCAAAATGCATTACGGTTTGGGAGATATGCAGAGTTCTTTGAGGCCAAGTTATATAAAATTCGAAAAATCTAGACTTGTAAACATCTCCCAAACAACCCTGTTTTGGACTTGGTAGTTAATTTCCTGATTTTTAGGGGTAAAATACAGTTGGAAAGATTGATGATCTCTATGCAGCAGCTTCTGGACCATTCTAGATCATCTCCAACATCTTACCCATGAAGCCACGAATGGAATATTGTTGAACAACAAACCAAGATTAAATATTGTAATCAGATTTGTAGATCGAACTCAGCATAGGGATCTTTTGGGGTTGATCTGCATAAAATATTTTCCATTTTGTAACTATAAGGCTTCTTATAAAGCCTACATTGGGAGGAGAAACAAGTTATGTAATTTTTTCTGTAAGATCTTCACACTCAGGAGACATTGAAGAATTTGATGTGTTTTCTATATGAACTCATGTTTTGCTGATTCTAATACATATCCCCTGATCCAAAATTTAATCTCTATAAGTGTTGATGTATTTTGATTTTTAAAGCAGATTGAATTAACTTGAACTTTTTCCAGGAGTGGCATGGGCCCACCACTACCTGGAAACAAGTTCTATATATTTTTTAGATCATAGGATTTGTATGCAAAGTGTGAGTTTCATAGAAGGAATTGCGGTGTGAAATATAGAATCATTCTTTTACTTAAAAATTTTTTTTTTCATATGAGTTAAATATCATAAGAATTCATTCATTAGATGTTCAGGCTTGGTTAAAGTTATATTAAATCATGATGCTTGAAATATAAACGATTTATTTCGGGACTGCAGACTGTGGAAAGTACTTTTAAGATGGAAATGACTCCGAAGTTATTTCCATAAGTCAAGAATGAAAAATATTAATACTCTATCCATTTTATCTGAAATCCATAACATTACATTGCTGTGAGGAATGTTTTAGAATGAAAAAACTAAATGCACTTAAATTTTATTCTTTTTAGAGTTGAGACTAAGCTAAAGATTTCCTGAAGGTTTGACTGATATTGTTCCGAGTTAGAACAGGAATTAGATTTTGCGATTTTATGCTACCAATGTGTAAAATGATTGTGAACTGTGTTATACGTATGTGATTGTGTTGATATTCTGAGTTAATTCTGTTTTCCCTTGAAGTGGCATAGTTTTTGAGAACTTGATTTAAGATATTCATTCTTAAATTCGAGAGATCCATATGTAAACAATTAAAAATACCTTGTCATGAATATTTGAGGGTTAATTAATGTGCATTGGGAACGTTAAATTAATGCTCTATTTTGAGTTAAATGTATTACGAAGCAATCAGTGAAGTGATTCAATGCATAATAGGATTTATTTGAATGTTTTCTGAAGATTTTTTGGCCACGATTAAGAACAAAACTTGTGATTTATTTCATATAATGTTAGTGCATGAGTGTGAGTGATGTGAGTTGTGTTTAGTGGATTTAAAATAGTCCCGATTTGAAGTTTAGTATAGCAAGTAGAATTTTCTTTAATCAAAGTTTCTCTCATTTTCCATAGTATAATTGTCTTGCTGTAGAAATAGGACTTAAGATGAGCTATTTGTAGAAATTATAGTTTAATTTCAATTGAATAGTTTTCCTTTCACTTTCATATATTTTTATTATGAGTTTCTTAAGTACAGAAAGAGAGATTGGGTTTGAATAGTTCATTTCAAATAGTCATCTCGATTAAGAATAGGGATTTTGAGTTTGTTTCATAGATTATAAGATGGAATCTTGCAGGTAGAAATCAATTTATGTAGATAGAAGTTACTTTCCATAAATTGATTTATGTAATTCGAAGTTACTTTCGAGGAGTTAATTATAAGTTTGCATTCCAGCAAGTGATTGGTATCATTAGAAGTTTACTTTCCATCAAATGTTTGGCGGGGTTAGCAGTTTATTTCTAGCAAGTGAATGATGCAATGAGAGGATTATTTTCTAACAGCTAAATGGTGTGATCATGTGTGAAATGAGTAGTGTATGCTTTATTAGTAAAAGTCAACACAAGATTTTCCTTACATTCAGTAGATAGTTTTTTCTTTTATAGAGGTAAGTGTGGATTGAGTTATGGAATCATAAATAGGAGAATGGTTTCTTTGGTTAATTGAACATTCATTTGTGATTGTAGATTTGTATTTTTGAGTTGAGTTAATTTATTTATGATTTAACATTATGTACTTAAAGAACAAGTTGATTTATTACTCTAGTCTAGGTTAGATGCTTTGATCCCACGTTCCCTGCACTTGTGCCTTGAAGCTTACGAGTCCCAGATTGATAATTTAATGTTGGAAACTTTAACACATATAATTTCACCAATAGTTATATTATTCCTTTAATCCAAACCATTATTTTCAGGATGATAAGGAACAATTAGCTCCATCAAAATCTATGCTTTCTTCCAGAATGTTATAGTTCCTTGGAGGTGTATTCTCCACCATTGTAAGACCTCAGAGTCTTGATATTTCCCTCAGTTAGATTCTCCACTTCATTCTTGAATTATTAAAACTTCTCAAATAAGCCATCCTTGTTCTTGAAATCATCAATGAAGGTTACATAATATTGATACCCACCAAGATGTTTTACTGTCGTAGGTCCACATACATCTGAGTGTATGATATGTAAAACTTCCTTAGATGTGGTATCACTTCTTGCAAATGGTTTCTTCACATTCTTGCCTAGATTAGATCCCTTATAGGTCTGTTCACGATCTTACTTTAATTCAAGGATGCCAATGACCATTTGACTTAGGGATGGAAAAATATTATAGTGAAGGTGTCCATACCTTCCAATGCCATAGTTTGGAAGGGATTACATCAAATTGGACTAGTGCTTGAGATATAAGTGCAAAAAGTCTATATAATGTGTCCTAATGAATCCTAATCACCCTAGCTTTATCAATACTAGATCCCTTACCCCAAACCAAGACCTTGTCATCAACAAAAGCTATTCTATCGCATTTATCCTGTAGATAAGATATAGAAAATAATTTTTTATTCAAACCTGGAACATATAGAATATTATTGAGGTGAATACATCCACTAGAATCAAGCTCAAATGAAGTAGATACAATCCCTTTCACTGGATAGCTTTCTTATCTCCAATTTTGATTGAATGAGAGGAGGTTCATTTTGAAAAATTTTGAATTTTACTACATTCTCTCGTCATGTGTCTGAAAGCACCATTTTCAATTATGTTGGAAATTGGATAAACCAACACTTCCCGTGCGTTTCGCGACATGGACTAACCACCTATCATGGATCCTTATCTTTGACGATGCAATAATTAACTAATACCTATGGGTTTTGGTCTAACGACAATCATGATTCCCAACAAGTGGTATTAGAGCGTAGGTCATGATTTAGATACACACCCGACTCTTGTTGGGGGGGGGGGGGGGGGGAGATTGTTGGACATTAGTTAAACCAACACTTCTCGTGTGTTTTGTGACATAGAATAATCACCTCTCATGGATCCTTATCTCTGGTGATGTGATCATTGACTAAAACCTATGGGTTTTGGTCTAACAGAAATCATGATTCCCAACAAATTACCCATACATTCTCATCCTTAAAAGTGCAATATAAAGAGAAAAAAATTCCATATATTACTTCCTTTAATAGCTTGGAGATGATCTTCAATATTCAATCCTTGATAAATGTAGCGAGAATCCCAAGAAAATTGAAACCCTTCTTTATAACTCTTGCCTTATTGCCAACTAGGTTGTGATCTTCAATCTCCTTCTTGCACCTTAGCTCTGAAACCATGTTGGAAAATCATGAGACTTATGTATTATAGATTATTTTCCTTAACTTGATAATTACTTGTGATATATGTTGGCCTTTTATTCTTTTATTATTTCTTGTTCATCAATCAATTACCAAAACAATGAAGATCACAAGAAGACAAAGTACACAAGATATAGGCTCCAAGCTAGGGAAAAACCCATCCAATGGGAAAACCTAGAGAGAATGCCTCTATCCTTATAGAATATTCTTACAATGAGACTTCCAAGACCAAAACACCAAAGCCCAAGATCGTCCTAAGCACCAAGTCATCCTCCTAGAAAAGTATTCTTCAAGGAAGCTTCCAAAATTCGACCTACTGCAACCTAATCCCATATTTTTGGACCTACAACTGCACCTCAGAATTTCAGCCTTGCAATTTCAACCTCCTGCAACTTGCAACAAAAAAACCACAACTTTTCACGTTTGGATAGAGATAGATGATCACATGAAACATTGATTTTTTTTTTTTTAAACTCAGCCATGGAATAGGAAAGGGTAGACAAGATAAGAATGCGTTCTTATTATTCAAAATGATATACATTTATAGTACATTAGGTGTGACTCTTGGATTCCACATTCCAATGTCACTTGGACTCCTTTTGACTCTTCGCCTTCCACACCAACCCTTAGAGAATTAGGTGTCCAACATTCCCCCCTTAATTCGAAGGGGTATGTGTGAGTCCAAGAAGAGAGTTGTAATACAAAATGGCAGCACTAGGCTGAATGAACTCTCTGAAATGTTGGCATAAAGAGGTGGTTTAAGGATGACCACCAACACTGGAACACTTAGTGAAGTTCCCAGAACTCTTCAAAATCTGGCAAGAAGCTGAGGTATTCTGCTAGAGGAAGTGCTCCTCATATTTTGAAGAGGGAGACCTTCAACCTAGACGAAGGGAGTTCTACAACTTGCGATGGTTTAAGGATGACCAACAACTCTGGAATGCTTGATGCATTTATTGGAACTCTTCCAAAAATGGCAAGAAGTTAAAGTCTTCTGCTAGAGGAAGTGTCTTGAATTCTTTGAAGAGGAAGAATATCAACCTCACATAGATGGTTTAAGGTTGACCAACAACCAAAGGCATGCTCATGGACATATGTGTCTCTGGTTACAACTCTGAATCTGGAATGACAAGTTGTGGCTCAGGCTTGCTTGAACTTATGTGTCTCTGGCTACAACTCTGAATCTGGAATGACAGGTTGTGGCTTAGGCTTGCTTGATGTGGCTTTGTATCTTGTAAATGACCATCATTTCCCCCCCTATCAGGTACAACGAGAGATGATGGCGAAAAATCAACTGCAATACCTTTTAATATTCTAGAAGAAATTATGTCATATGACTGGAACATATTCTTGGTTTTTGATGCCCATTGCCAAGAAGAAATCCATCCAAGATGAATCTTTGTTCTTGCAGGAGGCTTGTTTCCGAAGCATCTGTGTGAAGAATGAGTGCGCTGACCACAATTCTGGCATGGGTGAAGATCAAAACAATGATATTTCATATGGCCAACTCGGTCATAGTGTTGGAATTTTATAATTTGTTGTTTTTGTTGTGGAAGAGGAGCCAAATATAGAACATCCGAAGGTGAGCTATCATGAAGAAATCAGCAACTCTGAAATTTGATGGGCTTGGAGTAGTCCAGAATATGAAAGGACACCTCATTATCATATCCAATACATGTTTTGTGCTTGTTATAGACAAGCACTTCCCAAGGTCTGATGATGGGCTTGGGAAGTCCATGCTGCATTTCTGCATCTTTCTGCACATATGCTCTTGAAATGGGTACTACCTATGTAATTTATTGCCGCTGATGTGAGTTTGTCTCAATGTTATGAACAAAAACAAGTTTAGAATGACAACTCTTCTATTTTAATTCTACTTGTTGAAGCTGAGATTCTAGTTGCAAAAAATCAATCTTTTCATGTGCATTTTGTAGATAAATTTGTACATTTTGCAAACATGTTTGAATGTTTGTTACACTGGCTTTGTCAATCATAATTGTATTTTCCATAACATAATGCATTCAAGTATTTATTAATTCTAATACACCACCAATTCGATCCATTTTATAATAATGTCACTGCCAAAAAGCGGATTGACATACAACTTTGTCTTCAAAAAAAAAAAATCTCTTCAACTAAAGATGTAAGCTCTCAATATACCTCCATACACCATATGACATTGGCCATAAAAAAATATGAATCCCATATACCATATTACATACTACTTTCACGTCATATCATACACACCTATGGCATGTTCATCACTTATAACACATGGTCTTCACATTATATTTCATATAAAAGGGTCAACGTGCTCATAACTCAATATATGAACCAAATGAGTCAACTTCCAATTTAATATGTATGAAATATTAACCAAGCTCCCAATATATATATGAATCAATATATATTAATGGGGGTCATATGAAATATCATATAAAGTTCACCAAAATATCACTATCCACCAACCATTCACTCACAACTTTTCAATGTGCAACACCAATTCACATAGAAATTACTCGAATATACCCACGCCAAAACTAACTTACAGACAACATACCACCACATTCCAACTCATATTAAAAGCATAAAACCATCATTTTAACCAACACACATTTTCGATAATGCACAAGGGAAATACCATTACAAGATCATTAAAAATTTCGAGAATATTTGACTTCCCATTAATAATCCTCCCTTTACTGCAATTCGAAGTTTCTAAAATTTGTTGGTTCTGGATTTAGGCCAGCACTTTCCCTTTTTTTTGTTATCGAAACTCAAATTCAAAGTTGGAGCATATCATATGGGTAAACAATCTTCCACATGGAGCCATCAGAGATCATCCCACGCTATGCAGAGAAAATTGGTAGCTGGGAGAAAGGCATACTCAAAGTGAACCAGGGTGATACCACGGTGGATCTATTGGAGAATGCATAGGTGTGGGAGGTTACGGTGGAGGGAGGAGGGAGCAGCAGAGTGGAAAGAGGGCAGAGGATGTGAGGGGATGTGAGGGGGAGGGGGAGAGGCTGCGAGAGTGGTGAGGGGAAGGAGGACATGAGTGAGGGCTATGGGAGTGGTGAGGGTTGCGGGGAGAGGGAGGATGGAAGTGGGGAGGTGGAGTGGGGAGCAGGAGGAGGAATTCGAAGAGACCTTAGGAGGGTTGCGGGGACGTGAGGGAGGGGGGGAGGAGGTGTTGTGGGAGGGAGAAGAGCTACAAGAGGATATAAGGGAGCTGCGTGAGCTGTCATGAGGAGAGCAGGGAGCCAACATTAGGAGAGCATGGAGTCAAAAGGAGCAGGGAGCCAGTGTGAGGAGAACATGGAGTCAAAAGGAGCAGGGAGCCAGTGTGAGGAGACACAGGAAGCGATACTGTGCATAGTAATTCAGGAGGAGTGGTGGCATGGGAAATCGCGCCACGAAGATTGTTGAACTCTGGAGGGTGAATGTTTGACTTCACATATCATTTTCCATTCGCGCAACATGGTGGAGGCTCACTGGACCACAACACTAAGCAACGTATATTCTATTCTCCAGCAACCTCTAGAAATAGATATTTAACTCAGATAATGAAGCAATGATAGAGACTACCATTTCTCCAGTAGAAGGTTAGAGAGAACAGGAATACCCTGCACATTGGTTTACAAAGGCCACACATCATGGCTCTAATACCATGTTAAACTTAGCCATGGAATAGGAAAGGATAGACAAGATAAGTGTGTTCTTATTATTCACAATGATATACATTTATAGTACATTAGGTGTGACTCTTGGATTCCACTTTCCAAGGTCACTTGGACTCCTTTTGAATCTTCACCTTCCACACCAACCCTTAGAGGATTAGGTGTCCAACAATTTTCTTCATCCTTTCTAGCTCTTTCTCTCCTTCGTTATTACACATAGAACTTGTGTGAGATGTATGTTTTAAATGAGATCAAAATCCTTGTATTTATATCCTTTTTGAGGGGCCAAATATCCCTACCTTAAGCCAAGTTGTTCTTAATTGGGGATGGCTTGGTATTGGAAGAAGAAATGGATTTTTATTGAAAAAATAATATTTTCATTTGTTACAATGAGTCCAAATGGAACTATAATACATGACATAAATTCTTCTTTGTCCTAGAAAGACAAAGAAGCATGAAGAACATGTTTTTGACCTAGACTAGAGCATGAAATCCGTGATTTACATAAAAATAAAATTTTATTTTCTTTCTTTCTCGTTCTTTACACAAAGTATACAATGTCATGATTACAAATAGGTCATTATGAAGACCGAACCTAGCTACAATTTCAAACAATACAATTAGAGTATTCTTTACATCACAGAGATAAGAGCTAATTTATATACCCAGAATTTTGTCAATTCACATAAATGTGATCACAGGAAAGTGTGTAATATTCAACATCGTATGTGAGCCAAGAACATACCATAGATTCGAGCCATATTGCTTCAGCTATAATTTCGAACCAACGAATTATTGATAAATTTCATATGCGAGCTTCAATATTTATTGTAATTCAAGCTTCACTAGCATAAGAAATGCGAGTGTGATTTTTAAACCAAATTTTGGCCTCATAAATGACGCATGCCACAAAATTTAATTAAAGAAAACAATTGTTGTAATAATTTTATGCTTTTATACATTTGTGATGCATTTCAAATCATATATTGATGCCAGTCATGGTTGTCATAAGAAATATAGAGCGATTGTAAATTTTTGATTCATATAGAGAGTGTGAACAACAAATAAAGCAAGCCAAAGAGAATTACTAAAAGTATAAGTGAACCCCACAGACATTTTTCAAACCATAGAGGATTTATGATCTACAAGAGTGTGCCCATAATTTCATCTATCCCATCAAAAGTCACTGAAATGTGTCCAATAAAAACTACGGAGAGAAATATCCTTCAATTCAAATGCCAAAAAAGTGTGATATGCAGGCCTCCTACTTCAAACCTTTGATCTGATACCATGTTGGGAAATCATGGGGCTTTATGATAAGATAATATTTTCCTTTCTTTGATAACTTATTGTGAATTTTTTTTTCTTATTAATTATTTAATTATGTTCTTCTTCATCAAATAATTATCAAAACATAAATACGAAGATCACAAGAAAACACAGAACAGAAGATATAGGCTCCAAGCCACGGCAATTCCCCTTCAAAGGGGAAACCCATAAAATTATCTTCTTATAGAATCATATCAAAGTGAGATATTCAAGATCTATGACCACATACAAATTCACCCTCTAGATGTCAATTCATACCTTCCTTTAGCACAGAAAATCTGTAATTAAGAGACCAACAACAAGAGATGTATCAAGGCAAAACTTTTAGAAAATTTAAGCTCAAGAAGAAACTCATTCTTTCATATTTAAACCCTCTTCTTCATCTTTTTCCTTTCCATGATATTTCCAACAAAAAACATCCAATTGTGTGTGTCCAAATGAGCTACATATTCCCTCTATTTATACTATCTACAGGGGTGCGAATAGACATGTTCATTGCGGAAGAGTCGACTTAATAGGTGGGCCGACTTAACATCTAGAGGATTTTTTGACCCAAATTACATATTGAAGAATGCCTTTTTCTTTTTTCTTTACAATAGGTCCAAATAGGAATTTGACTCTTTGACTCAATAAAACCTAGAAGCATGAATAACATGCTTATATAAATAAAATAATAATTCTTGAGCATGAAACTCATGCTTGAAAATTAATATTTATTTTTCTTCTTTTGCATTTTACATCAAATATATAATGGCATAAGTACAATGACAATTATGAATACCAAACCTAGTTACATTTTCCAACATTACGCACCTTATCACAAAAAATAAATCAAACTATAACTTATAATAGCCATATATTTGGTCTATGAATTGAGTACTTAAACTATGACATATAATATTTAGGCCTTTCTAGGGTTTTATGATACTTTATCTTGCTTAATAGACCTCTTATACTTCACCTTGAGCCATAACATTATAATATACTTTAGGTGATCTAGGGAAGCCTCCCTTATGGTCAATACTAGTAAAGAGTAGGATAAAGGTTGCTAAGGTGATAGTGTAAATTCTTTCTCTTGTTTCCATAATGTTTGGCCCTGCCTAGTGAGGTTTTGCATTGGGCCTGCTATATTTTGAGGCAACATATTTTGCAATGTTGTTGGGTAACAATTGATTCCACCTCCTAGAAATCTAAATTCTATGTGTTAATAGTTTTTTATGAGAGAATCCCAAAGTATATGTTAGAACCTCTCATCTGCTAACTCCTATATCTTGTTCCCATTCCTTATCCCCTTGTTCTAGGTCAAAAGGATCCATTACTCCTAGAAAGATAATAAATACTCGTAAGACCACTACCTCTTCATATTCCTCCATAATTTCCCCTTCTTATACTGTTAATAAACTCTTTGGTAGTTCTCCAACATCAACCATAATGTCTAGGCCTTGGCATAATGTTGCATTCAAGCCCTTGGATGAGAGTGGATTCCTAGATGCTCCTCATAGGTTTCTTGAAAAATATGAAGAGTGGTTGGCCAAGTTAAATGGGATTGATGCAATCACACATGAGAAACATATGCATGAGTTTTACTGGTTTTTTGGTGAAAGGATGATTGAAGAAGGGGATATATTCATGGTGTCTTTTGCATTATTAATCTTAAAAGGAAATTCCAAAGAACAGTTCCTATATTTTCCTACATGAAGCCTTAAGAAGGAAATTCTAGATATTGGTACCTGGATTTTCCCTTGGAGCTTGCCAAACTTGAACCTAAAATAGGTTCAGTTAAGAAAATCACCATAACATATAAATAATTTGAGGACCCTACTATTATATATAAAATCATGTACTATGACCTTAGGAATGGAGGGATTGTAGATTTATTGTTATCCCTAGTAATTAATAATATTATACTACAAAATTGTAAGCTTGATTCTAGAGCCTCTGCAAATTTTATGCCTTTGAGAGTCATGAACTAGTTGGAAATGAAAATTACTAGGACTTTTATGTAGAAATTATATAACTGATATGTTATATATCTAAGATTCACCTGATCATACACTATTTGACTTCATGCACAATACATAATCTATTCCACCATTGATCATCATATGCGGAAATTAAATCAATTGCATGCACACATTAAAACCATAAAAATTCACACATATGAACACTGTAATTTATGGGAAATATTAAAGCTGAAAACCCCCAACTATCTGTATATTATATGTCATAGAGATCATGTAACAATCATCATACAAAGCGTCTCACAAGCTCTCAGTACAATCTACAATTGCTACACACTAATCAGGTCCGATCTAGCAAAATCCCATGCACCGATCTCTGCCGCCTGCTAGCTTGCCTCTACTGTGCAATCCCTATTGAATATGGGCTCTGAATGAGGTTGAATCCACCTAGATTTCACTACACAATCCTCATTGGCATCTCCATCAATGTGTGGTGCAAACTCATGCACCAGTATAGTCACAACTGATAGTCACACTGCTCTTTCACCTACCTCTCAACTGGTCTCCACTGAAACTGTCCATGCACTGTTGTTAACTGATGTATTATTTATTTGATTAATGAGTTAATAATTAGTGAATTAATTAATAATTAATTCACACCACTCTCACTAGTGTATCAATTAGTTAGACTAGATACAACTAGCTCAACTGTGTCTAACTGAGTTAAACTGAACATAACTCCATTAACTACTTCTACAACTCCACCAAACTCTGTCACATGAGTTCTAACTAAATTCTCCATGCAATAGCTCCACTTAACCCTCAAGAATAGTGTAATTCCTTCTATCAGCTCCTGTGCCACATTTGTGCGCTTAACTGAAGTGCTCCAAGAGAATAAGATAATGTTTATAGTCCAAATATTATTAAGAGCTAATAATATTTGACATATCTATTTTTAGACTGGTAATCTAAAAATATACTCTGCCTAATATTTCTAAAAATAGAATTCCATCTATTTTTCCAACTTGACCAACCATCCACAAATAGCATCCTGCAACTCATAGAATATGATCGACATGTCTAAAAATAGACATAGTCTAAAAATAAACTGTGCGCCAAAAATAGCCTGCGGGCCCACTTAGTGAAGGCGACTTCTTTCCACTAAGCTCATCATCTTGTTGCAATCTCAACACTCCCTCTCAACAAGATAAGGATTATCTGCCACCCCGATCCTGCCTCTATGGTATTCGAATTTTCTCCTAGTGAGCGCCTTCGTCAAGATATCAGCATCCTAATCCTTCGTAAGAATGTAAGAAAGTAACATGATCTTCCATTGCACACAATCTCTGATATGATGGTATCGGATGTCAATGTGTTTAGATCTATCATGAAATACTGGATTAACAGAGAGTTTGATGCAACTCTGATTATCACAATATATCACTGTAAGATCTAAGTGTGAACCGAACAACCCGACCAAGATCTTCCTCATCCATATAGCCTCGCATGCAGCCAAAATTGCTGCCATATACTCAGCCTCCATTGAACTGAGTGCCATGGATCTCTGCTTCCTTATGTACCAAGAAACTACTGTCGACCCGAGACTGAAAATCCCTCCAAATGTGCTCTTTCTGTCCATTGGGCTCCCTGCCCAATCTGCATCAGTGAAGCCACACAACTTCACCTCATCCGACTGTCTGTACCAAAGTCCATATCTCGATGTTCCTCTGAGATATCTCAATGCATGCCTCCCTACCTTCCAAAAGAGCTTGGTAGGCTTAACCATAGCTTGTGAAAGCTGGTTAACTGCATAGCATATGTCGGGTCGTGTATTGACCAGATACATGAGCGACCCCACCAATTGTCGGTAAACAGTGGCATCCAATACCTCTGCCGATGTAGCATCCTCTTTCCTCCAACCACCAGGAAGAGGAGTTTCAATAGGCTTGCAGCCATGCATGTTGAACTTCTCCAGTATCTCCCGGGCATACTTGCCTTGAGACACAAACAATCCATCACTGCGCTTCCAAATTTCCAATCCCAGGAAATAATGAAGGAGGCCCAAGTCCTTCATCTCAAACACTTTTGCAAGATCAGCCTTGCATGAGAGTATCAACTGTTCATCACCGGTCAGTATCAAATCATCTAAATAAAGTATAATGATCAGCAACTTACCCTCAACCACTATCTGGTACAGGTTGGGATCCGCCTCGCTCTTGGGAAAACCAAGTCCAATGAAATAACTGTCTATCTGTGTGTACCAAGCATGAGGTGCTTGTTTCCACCCATACAGCGCTCTTTTGAGCCTGCACACATGCGAATCGTTGTTGAATATCTTGAAATCTTCAGGCTACTCTATGTACACCTCCTCCTCAAAGACTCCGTTGAGGAACGCAGTATTCACATCCATCTGATGAATGTGCCACCCCATCTGCACTGAGAGAGCTAGGATGCTTCGTATGGAAGAATACCTTGCGACAGGTGCAAAGGTTTCCTCATAGTCAATCCCCTCAATCTGTGAGAAGCCCCGGGAAAAAAATCTTGCCTTGTACTTCTCGACGCTCCCATCAGCTGCTTGCTTCACTTTGTAGATCCATCTCAAACCTACCACTGATTTCCCTTCCGACCTTGGGACAATCTCCCATGCACTGTTTCTGACAATTGAATCATACTCTTCTACCATGGCATCTACCCATGCAAGGTCCTCCACGGCTTCCTCGAAAGAGGATGGCTCTGTCACGATACACTTTCTCATCAGAGCCATGTATCCAGTATATTGGTCAGGTGACTTTCTCTGTCTGCACTATGATGTAGGTGCTCCTACAATCTTCTCTGCATCTTGATTCAGTCGCTCAGCTTCTGTAGTGCGCTTCCGCCCTCTGATGGTTGGCGCTGCATGAGTGGTTTCTTCCACTCCATTAACCTCCTCTTGTGGATGATCCACATCCTGAGGCTCATCCTTAGGAACTAATAGCTCCTCATCTGCATGCAAGTGTGGCTCCCTCTCAAGCGAACACTTCATGGCTTTCTCCTCATGAAATTTGATATCCCGTCGCACAGCACTCTTCCAACTGTCTGGAAAATACACACGATAGTTGTGGGGTGTATCAGTGTACCCCACAAATATCCCAAAATTTTTGGTTGGCTCTAGCTTCTTCTTGGCATCCTTCGTCACATGAATGTAAACAGGTGAGCCAAAAATCTTCAAATGAGAAATATCAGGCTTCTTACCAGAAAACGCCTCCTCGGGTGTACTCATGCCAAGCACTCTGTGAGGACAACAGTTTTGCACATAAACCACAGTATTGCATGCCTCAGTCCATAAGTGTATGGAAAGGCCCTGATCATGCAACATCGCCCGTGAACAGGTTGACCCGGATGTAAGGGCTGACCTGAATGACCAGGTTGACCCGGATAGACAGGCGGCGCCGGTTACGCAGGTTGACCTGGTTGTAAGTGGGCCTCAGGTTGTACCGGATGGGCCGGTTGGCCTGGAGGCGGGACACCGGGTTGTACCGGATGAATCGGTTGGCCCAGTGGTGGAACAGGACCAGGTGCTTGCTAGAAACCGGTTTGACCTGAAGCAAAACCATAGGATGGTCCTGGCTGATATGCAACGTTAGAAACAACAGGATATTGCGGTTGCATCGGTAAAGAAGGCTGGATTTGCCCCCCAGGACCATATACCGGTCCCGGTTGGTACCCCGGCTGAGGCTGGACAGGTTGACCGGAAGGGCTATAATATTGTCCTTGCGGACTGTACGATGGCCGTTGCTGGCCCGCAGGGTAGCCCTGGATGGGCTGCCCCTGTGGATCATAAAGATAGCCAGGTTGGCTCGCAGGTTGGCCTT
The DNA here is from genome assembly GCA_034641835.2 of Pinus albicaulis. NCBI lineage: Eukaryota > Viridiplantae > Streptophyta > Pinopsida > Pinales > Pinaceae > Pinus > Pinus albicaulis. The sequence continues at coordinate 742,396,829 of CM076573.1, read as the reverse complement.
GGAAAGGTTGTCCCTGCAGGTTATAAGCCTGGTTGTACGGTAAACCTTGAGCATAAAGGTAAGCCTCAGGAGCGGGTAGACGCAAAATCTCCCCGTGCTCGTCATACTGACCTGGAAAAGCATACACGGGAGTACCATCCTGTGCATAGTGTGAAAAATAAGATCGGTAGGGATCTTGGGAGGACGGTCCAACCTCGGCGTTCGGCTGTTGCAAAGACAACCGATACTCCTCCGGAGAGATGTTCTCCGGTATAGCAGTGGCTAGATAGACATCTTCAGGAGTTGGCCCAGCCCTAGTAGCAGATGCTGAGACAACAGGAGAAGAGGCGGCCACACAAACAGTGGGCCGGACGGGAACAGAAGTGACGGGCGTCTGAGGAGACACCCCGGGTGTAGTAGCAGCTGGCCTCGAAGCAGGAGATGATATTCCCATAGAGGTTGCAGCTGAAATGATCTGACCCAGAGATCTGTATCCCTGTGGTAAAGAAGGACTGGCTGTTGACATGTTAGCCAGCTCAGAGTTGTCTCCCTCAAACAATCTACGCGGGAAGAGCTGATATTCTTCACCAGACGTCGGGATTTCCTCACCAGAATCACTCATGGTTGATCCTGCCGTCAAATCACGCAAAAGACGGCGAGGACTAGGAGGAAATACAACAGCAACAAAAGGCGAACCCAAGGTAAGAGAAAGGAAATCAACTCCTAATCTCAATTCAGACACAGGGTCTGAAAAGGGCCAATTGAACTCAACTGGTCCTCCAAAGGGTTGCTCAGCGAGAACCAGTCCCCCGTCAGGAAACTCAGAAACAACAGGCTGCTGTGGTTCGACAGAGGATTGGGAAGCCTTTGAAGAATCGTCTGTGTAAGGACTACCAGTCGACGAAACCGAAGGTTCCGCCACTGTGGCAAAAGACCAGAAAAAAAAGAAGCAAACACACACACGGGCTGAAAACGAGTTAAGGGCACACGATCAAACGGTCAACAAGCAATATCTAAGCGGGCGTGTAATCGTGGGTGATTAATTTTACCACATTGAAAAGTAAGAAACTTTATCGTTTCATATTTTAAGAGTCGAGAAACAATAGAAAGATGACTCTATCTCTTTCAGATTTGATACAAGCGTGAAAGGACAAGCGCTCGACGGTATTTTCAAGTTTAGGGAGTCAGAAAAGACCAAATGACTGCTCAGGAAAAACTAGGCACAAAGGGTGTACCAAATATCCGTGAACTGCAATATACACCTTGGTTTCAATAATGAAACAAAAATCGACCAAGGACTTTCCGTACGTGCAGGTAGTCTCCCCGAATGCTGTGTTCGGTGTATCACGGGTATAGGGCGGCAGACTCGGCTTCCTTTGGATAAAGGATTGAAAACCTAGAGGGGTCTCCCTTTATATACGCGACGGTATGGGGAGCACAAGTCCGTACTAGCGCTGTCTAAAGCCAAAAGGCGAGCGACAACTGCTAGGTTTAAAGACGCCGGAACACGTCTCTAGCCTAGACCACTAAATATGTTTCGTTAGATTTCAATGTTGCCTTAGGTTAATTGAATAAATTTTAAGTTGATCTTCAATTAGGTTTCAATTTTCAGGCCCTATCGTATGTAATGTCTTAAAAGACTCTTAAATGCAAAGCTACATGCCACAATCCAACATTTCGTTCGATGAAAACTAGCTATAGAAGAGTTGAGAGCTTTTACACAAACGAAATGATCGGAAGACAAACAATGAGATCTCTAATGCAACTAATGAAATTGAAAACTTTTCATTCAAATCACTAATCACTAGCAAAATCGAAAATATTACAATTTGCACTAATTAACCAAAAGCATAAGAGATTTTTTTTTTTTTTTTTAAATTTTCAACGTTTGATAGCTAATACGCACTAAACAAACTGAAAGCAAACGGAACAATTTGAGAAACGATATTGAGAGAGCGAAACAAACAAATTTCACTCAATGACACAAGCAATCAGATCCCAAATCGACCAAAGTCTCTCAAAACCAAGAAAAAGACTCAAAGGCTCCAATGGACCGTGTGATCTAGGCCCAAAGCAAGACCAAACGAAATCTGAATGAAGGAATGAGAAATCACCCAAAAATTGCAACAAAAAAATGAACAACTACTAAGAGGGTGCGGAGGAGCAATCAGAAAGTTGACCGGACAGACGAAACACCAAAACTCCCAAGGAGGGCTCGATACACCAAGCCACTAGATGCCCTAGGGCTTAAAACGTGAAATCGATAGATAAAAGCAAACAACCAAAGGACAGAGGTGAATTCCCAGTCAAACAGGACTCCAACACACTCAGGCAGTCGGAAAATCAAGAAGAAAAGCACTGACCAGACCCAGAGAGTTCAAAACTAAGCAAACTCAAAAACCTTACAGGAATGGCGCGACTGTAAGGCTGCAACTGGCGCCAGAAAGCAATTGGCACGGGCTAAAAAAAAGCAACATGCGCCAATTGGCGCGACTGTCGAGCTAAAAAGCGCGCCAGTCGAGTTTCTCAGCCAAAATTAAAAAATAACTACTCCAGAAGCAGATCAGTGTAAACTAAGCAAAAAACAGCAAAAGAACCTAGCCCAGAATGCTAACCAAGCAAGGAAAATCACAAAACAATCAAACGAGACGGTGAAATCCAGACGATCCCCAGTGGAGTCGCCAAATTTTTGAGGAGGTAAATCCCCTCTACGGACAGAGGTGATCCCTACTAGCCCAGCAGGGGTCTAGCAACAATCAAAAATGTTACGACGCAAGTTCCTAGTTACGAATGAAAAGACTAAAGATGGAAGCCTACCTGGAATCCAATGCTATGATCCGAAGAAGAGAGCGTTCCCATTCCTCAGCCTTGGTAGATCACGATCCCCCCATGATCTCCACGGATGGACACCTGCACATGCAAGAAACAAACAGATACAAGCATAAAATCCGGCATACGTAACTAAATATCAGTCAAAAAGGATATTACTCATATTAACATCATTGAAAACAGAGTGGAACCATAATCGTAATCATTCATTAAATAACAATCGAAGAAAGATTACAACCAATGTTCTGATGTCGTGTTCTCCTTCGGATGGGTCTCCAGTCGTTCACGTCTCGCAAAGCTCGCCAGGGAAAGGGCAAACCTCTCCAGAGTCTCTCGACGATAGTCTCCTTACTTGAGTCGGCCTTAAGGGAAGAAAGAGGGCTCTTACAGCACAAAGGCTCTTGGGAATTTGGAGATTCAAAGCTTAGGCACTTCAAGACTAGCTTGCTATGGAATTGAGCAGGCTTTTATAGATGGGAAAGGAGGGATTTGGGATCCCTATTATTGTGGGATTGGCCCTATCAACAAGGAAGGTTCCATGGGAGGTGGCAAACCACTTCCCTTCCATAGAACTCCCGCAGCCAAACCTCCCAACTCAAGATAGGCAATGGTTTCTGAGTTTTTTGAAACACAACTTCCGCCATCCTTATTTAAAAAACATTCCCTAAATTGGCTGGCGCGACTACTGCTCTGGGACAGAGCGCCAGTTGGCGCGGCCTCTTTGCAGGATTTTCCTCATTGGCGCAAGTTCTGAACTGTCTGCCCGCGCCAATGCAAAAGGAGATGTTTTTCATGATTTTTGCAAGGAGATGTCTTAAGGGAAAATGAAGCTCATGCTTAGAGGAATGCATTGATGATGTTTTCAAGGCATGACAATGTTCACAGGTCACAAAATGGGTCCTCCATTGTGCGGGACGGGAAATGGTAGGGACGGTGACAAATTACTGTATAACAGATGCCCCCTAAAGTATGAGGCCCGAGAGAGAGAGGGGTGAAATGCTTTACGAGAACATGTTCAACTAAAGGCCCACCGTCGAAAAACCTGCGCAGAAAAATACAACTGATATCTCAAGTACATGATGTATGTGTGGTATGGGCGCAGCCATCCGAAACAGAGTATACTATAATCCGGATCCAGGGTATGGGCGCAGCCATCCAGCGAGGATCAAATAAATAGACTCAGGTATGGTCGCAGCCATCCAATCAATGAGTCATGTACATAATGATAATAATCCACAATCGCAGCCTGGATTACAACAGACACAATCCAGGGTCTTGCGCTCCATCTCGACCCAAACAGAGTACAAGTTCGAGCATGCGAATATGTGAGCTGAAGTCGAACATGCAAGAACATCGTCTGATTACCAGCTAATGATGAAAGCCGTTAACAGACGCGAGAGAAACCACCAATAATGACAATGGTCCTCAAGGTACTACGGGTACAATCTACGGCGTGTGAATAAATGAGTTGGCGTCGAACACCCGCAGAATCACTCGATCGGAGGCCAATGATGAAAACCTCACGTCGAATGCGACGAACCTGCCATTGAGGCATGCAGGCTCCAAGGTACCATGAAAGAGTCTCTAGATCAGCTTCCTGGATAATGAGCTGAAGTCGACAGGAAGTGACCTTGATCGAAGGTGGGCCATAATGTTTCCCACATCATCGACACGAGACAAAGGAACATGATGTTTTGTTGTGAATCAGGATCGTATGAGAATCAGAGGAAGGTTGATATTTGCAGAGGCCAACTTCTCTTGAACATATAAACGGCACGACAGTGGACTTGGCAATATTTGACATCAACGGATCAGAGGTCATGGTGACAAGGCAATGAGCAGATGAGAGGTCAAAAGGGATTATCCAAACCCACGGCGGCAAAGTGAAGAAACGAGATGAGATGTCCCCAACCCGACACGAATGCAGACAAGTGCCATGTTCAAGAGCGACATACTGCCGACGACAACGACAATGGTTCCATTTTTCCCCCACCATTTCTGGCGAGTACCCCAATTATTTTTTATAACAAGCTTGAAGGGGATAGCATATGCTTGTGATATAAGTCTGCCCTTCGGGCGAATCCATCCTAGTGCATTTAACGAGTCCTAGGAAGGAGGAACTCGGAGAACGTCATTTCGACTGGATCCGATGTCATCAGGGTTTAACGAGTTTGACAAAGGGAGAACTCGGCGTCTTTTCATGTTTAGAGAGTTTGAAAAGACAGCAGAAAAGTAAACTCCACAGGTCCCTTTTCGTAAGTAGTTCCTCAGATCCGAAAAGGTAGAAAACAATATCCGAGAAAACCTCCTAGTCGCAATAGGCTAGGGTATTCCTTTTTCGTAATCAATCCATCCCAGCCCGAAAAAGGGTTAAACTTATACTGGGTGGATGTCGATTCGTATCCATTTTAACGAGATCGAAACGACAAGGGCCTCGGCAATCTTTTCATATTTAGAGAGTCAGAAAAGAGCTGAAAGATGACTCCAGAGTGACTTTTTCGTGTATTTACCGAGTCCGAAAAAGTATAAAATACAACTCGTTTCCATCGTTAAAGTCGCAAAAACCTGCTGCTGCACATACCAAGAAAGCGTAAAACCCATTTTCGACATAACATATTCAAATATTTGATAAAAATAACTTTTAAAACTCTTTTAAAGTCGAAAAAGCTATAAATATGTCAAAATGGTAAAAATAAAATTACATTTACTATTTACCTTGGTAAAAAGCAACAGTGGTCCATTTGGAGCAGAAACTTCTGACAGTGATTGCGACAAATCCAGTTGACCATTCAGCTTCTCGTCTGCTACAGGTTTGCTCTTTATTTTCATCCATTTTTGATATTTTTCCCTTGAGAATCAGTTCTATGTGGCCACTTTTAAAATTTTAGGGCTGCGTTCATTGGCGCGGGTATCGGGCACGGACCCGTGCCAATGGGCTCTTTTATGCAAAGGGCTCGCGCCACGTGGTGCAACTGTTCACAAAACAGCCGCGCCAGCGGCCGAACCTAAAAATCCGCCTAAAAAATCAACATTTAGACCAAATTGCATGGAATTTGAGGCTTATCAGAGATCTAACCAAGGGCTTATGACCATATAAATGCAGGTAATCAAGAAAAATGGAAATTGAATGGAAAGAACGAGAGCATGGAGAAGAGGATGAACAAGCCATCCAAAGTCAAGCTTGCATGAATGCCCTTAGAAACTGTGGGCTGAAAAAGTTCTTCCTCACACCCTGTCTACGAGCTCAGCCCGAGCTCCTCCAGTATTTAATCAGTATCTGGGATGAACATGAACAGGTGTTCAGGTTACGAGACCAGGTATTAGAGCTGGAGGTTTCTGATGTTTATTTTATCTCTGGATTGTCCCGCAGAGGTCCGATCCCTGTCTTGACTGGAAGCAGACCATCTGGGGAAAAGATGGAAGAAGTGATGGCACGAGTGTGCCGAGGAGCACAAATGGGATCAGGAAGCAAGAAGGTGGATATCCACACTATCCCTGATCTAGCATTGAGAGTGGTCCTACATACCATCATGCGGGCTGCAGGGTCGCAGGCACCGCACGAGGCCACAAAGGCCCAACTCCTGCTGGCCTCAGAATGCATGAGTCCCCTACTGTTTGACTGGGCAACAGCAGTAACAATCAATATGAAAAGGCAGCTCACAAAATGCAAACAGGGAAAACTGAAACAGTTTGGTTATGGTTCCATCTTGGTATCATTCATTTTGGAACGTTTACCAATCTTCCAGGGCCAAGGGGCCGCAGTAGCAGATCCGACACCACGAGAGCCAAGAATGGCTCGCTGGGCAGCATTAATGCCCAGAGCTGGAGGCGGCCAACAGATGTCCTGGAGGCCGGAGTTCTTTAGGTGGTTACGGCGCCAGCTGATTGTCGTGGAAGACTAGCCCTATGCAGGAACTGACTTCACCGGAGACCCAGATCTCCCACTGCCAGAAGGAGATGACTGGGACGAGGAGTTGGGTAAGACCTCATGTTTTTTGATTTTATATTTTATGTTTTTTTTTGTTAATACATATTCGTCCTAACACATTTCATATATGCATGTAGATGTGGGACCTGAGAGACCAGCTGGGATGTCTCCAATCTCACGGAGGACACAACTCGCCCCTGATCCTCAGGGGGAGGGCACCGGAGGAGAGGAGTTGATCCAGAATCTCGAGGGCATTGCCCACGGGATCCCAGACTATGCTCGGCTGGCAGACGTACCGATGGCATACCAGTGCCACACGGTGGGAGTTCCGAGTCGGATCCACCGAATCCTGAGACGCTTAGTGCGTGCAGTCACGTGCTATCATGAGCACCATGCGGATTAGCTCTTAGGATTTATACCAAACCTATTTTTTGAGAGACGTATCGTCTCCGGATGTATTTAAGATGACTATGTATATTTTTTACTTTTATGTGACACACTCTATGTAAACATTTTGATATCTATATATATACATATCTATTTCTGGATGGATCTTTCTTTACATGTGATGATGATTTATAAATTGTGCAAATGTCTGTCTAATACCAAATTTGCTACTGCATCTGTTAGTGTATTCAAATGCCTGGGTATATGATGATATGTAATGTAGTCAAAATTCCTTTCCAGTAATCGAATACGCAGATACAGACGTAAGATGGACGGGTTTCTTACCGAATAGTGTCCATTCAGTTGTAACACCACAAGCTGTGAATCTAGATATACGAGCAATTCACGGATACCAAGGTTTATTGCCTCGGTTAATAATTCTAACACAGCACTATATTCCGCGATGTTGTTCGTGGTACGTCCTAGACACACTCCTTGCAGGTCAATCAACTCACCAGCAGGATCATAGATTACCCAGGCTGCTGAAGACAGATTCCTGGTACTGCGGGAGGCACCATCCGCGAAACCAACGAATGGATGAAAAGACATCTGCACAACCAGGAAGACCCGATCAGCAGAAAGATGTTTACAAAGCACACCACACAATACATGCACACAAATGAAAATCACACACCTATGTACACACACCACACCAAGAAATCACTTCAGGCATAGTACTTTTTAAGGTACAGCCCATTTCTGGGCTGCGCCAGCGGAACTCCTTCGTAATCTATAAGCTCGTAGGCCCCATTTTTCAAAATGCGCTTTACTATATAGGGCCCGTGCCACATAGGCTGGAGCTTACCGGCTCCAAGCTTATCATGTGCCTGATCGTACAGGAGGACGAGGTCTCCTTCGATAAAAGAACGGGGAGAAACAAATTGATCAAAATGAGTTTTGACCCTCTTCTTTTGTGCTTCGATGATCAAAGCAGCTAGACGACGGGTTTCATCCAACCGTTCGAGATACAGAAGACGTTCTTCCTCAGGAGAAGTATCCGGTAAGAGCTCCACAGCTAATTTAAGCGAAGGAATTTCACATTCAACCGGCAGAGTAGCTTCCAGACCGTACACCAATTGAAATGGTGTGAATCCGGTTGCACTCTTAGCAGATGTTCGGTATGCCCAGAGAGCTGAGAACAGTTGGAGATGCCAATTGGATTTATGAATACCAACTGTTCGCTGAAGCATAGTGACCAAAACCTTGTTCACCGCTTCAACCTGACCATTCGCTTGAGGATAGTATGGTGTTGAGCTGTCGTGACGCAAGCCCAACGTTGAAGTCAGCTCCGCCATCATGTAATCTCGGAAATGAGTACCGTGATCAGTGACGATGGCTTGAGGAACCCCAAACCGTGCAATAACGTGGTTGAATATAAATTGAGCAGCCGTTTTCCCGTCAGCAGCTAGTGTAGGCATCGCCTCGGCCCACTTGGTGAAGTAGTCGACGGCGACAATTATATACGCATGCCCCCCGGCCGAGTGAGGGTTACACGTCATAAAATCCACGCCCCATTTCGCAAAAGGCCCGACGGTAATAACGGGATGCAATGGTAAAGGTGGCGCGCGCATCTTGCGCTGAAATATCTGGCACGCATGACATTTACGGACTGCAGTGATACAGTCTTTGAATATGGAAGGCCAGAAATAACCTGCTCGCAGAATCTTCTGGGCAGTAGCATACCCGGACATATGTCCACCACAGGCGCCACTGTGGCAGTCATTTAGGACTTTCTCAGCCTCTTCCAAGGTTAGGCATCGCCGGAGCACCGAATCTACTCCAACGCGATATAAGGTATCTCCTACTATATGGTAGGGTTGGGACTGGTGCCGAATCCGACGGCGGGCAGCTTTATCCAACTCAGACCGAAATTTCGAGGTCTGAAGATACACTATTATGTCACCGTACCAAGGGTCACGAGTACTGATGAGGAAAAGTGTTTCGTCCGGTATATGGTCTTCAGAGTGTGAGGGAGAAGAGTCTGTAGGGAGAGAGCATATCAGATCCGCGAAGACCAGTGATTTAGTTGACTTAGCGGTAGTGAACTCTAAGTCAAACTCCTGCAGGATCACAATCCATTTGGAGTACTTGCCCCCCAGTAATTGTCTAGAAAGAATATACGTCATAGGGTTGCAGTCTGAAACCACTGTTATCGTGCGCAAAAGGATGTAATGGTGAAAGCGTTGTACAGCATGTACTGCTGCTAATGCCAACTTCTCGACATGTGCATAACGCGTTTCCGGGTCAAGAAGGTTCCGAGACAGGTAATAAACAACATGTTCATCACCGTGATCGTCATCCTGCACCAAGACCATGGCTATGGTGCTAAATGCGGCGGCTAGATATAAAGTGAAGTCGCGGTGGTAGTCCGGAGGACGAAGCAACGGAGCATTGACAAGCAACGTCTTCAGCTTCTCAAAGGATTCCTGAGCAATTTCGTCCCAATGAAAGGGAACGTTATGCTTTAACAAACGAGTGAATCCTTTGGCCACCTCGGCATAATTCGGGATAAAGCGCCGAAGAAATTTCGCTTTCCCTTGCAGACTCTGTAACTGATACAGGGAGGAGGGTGATGGGAGATTTACGATGGCCTCGACCTTTAGAGGGTCAAGGCGAATTCCGTCTTTCGAGACTATGAATCCTAAAAGACGGCCAGAATCAACGCAGAAGACGCATTTATGAGGATTGAGCCTGATATTGTAGCGCCTGCAACGAAGAAATATCTGGCGGAGATGCTCAGGATGGTCCTCTCGCTTACCCGAATGGGCTGGCAAGTCGTCCAGATAAGGCTGAACGATATGGCGAATGTCATGAAAAGCGTAGGACATCGCACGCTAAAACGTGGCGCGAGCGTTCTTTAAGCCGAACGGGAGTTTTTTGTACGCGAAAGTGCCCCACGGATAGATGAATGTGGTCTTATGTTGATCCTCAGGTGCAATATTGATTTGGTTATAACCTGAGAAACCGTCCATTAAGGAATAGATTTCACTCCCGGCACATTCGTCGATGATCTGGTCGATAAACGGAGTGGGATAATTATCCTTTGGACAGGCGCGATTGATGTCGCGATAATCCACACAGACTCTAATTGTACCCTGCTTTTTATCGACAGGGACAATGTTAGACACCCATTCTGTAAGGGGGATGGGATAAATAAAACCCGCGTTCAGAAGTTTTTCAACTTCTGCCTTGATGGCGGCGGCTTTCCGAGGATGCATGGGACGTAAGCGTTGGCGCACGGGTTTCGCACTTGGATAAGTTGGAATCTCGTGCACCACAATACTAGGATCAATCCCCGGCATTTCCTCGTAAGACCATGCGAAAACATCTCTGAATTCTTTGAAAAGCTCAGTATAGACTTGAATCTCGTCGGGAGAACAATTCACACCCACATGAATATTCTCAACAATCTCCGGTTTAACGGAGATGTTGATTGGAATAGTTTGAGTAATGTTACCCATTTTTCCCTCCGAAAAAACCTCGTGCGTCAAAATAGGCGTTTGAAGAGGAGGGGAAGGGACCTGAGTAGCATAACGCTCCAGACAATCAGTCATTGCCCCCAAGCTGGGCATAAACGAGGAGCAATGATGTCCATCACCCCAAGGCATCTCCTCAAGAGACATAGTTTCAATGATAGCCTCATCTGAAGGAAAAGTCTCTCTGAGAGGATCAGGTGAATCAGCCTGACCAAGCCAGGGGGATTGGGAGTAGACGTCGAGAGCCATGCTCAAAGGAGCATGATGAGGAGGTGGAGGATCTGATGCTGCAACAATCTCACAGTAGCTGATCTCTACTGGCGTTAAAGGCATGGATTCTCCAAACTCATATACCTGCTCAGGCATAGGAATAAGCCAGGGGTCATCGGACCTGGACAACATGTTGACTTGAGCGGTATGCGGTGGTGGTGCGGGAAATATACCCATGAGGACTGGGTCTTTGAAGAGACCAGGTCCTATACTGTCTGGGGGATTAGGAATTTGATCCACGTATGGCACATTGTTCTCAGAGTTAGAGGTGAAAAATGACAACTGATCCACCGTGACAATCTTGCCCTTGTGAGGGAACTTAATGAATCGAAAGACGGTAGATGGCACGCAGAGCATGGCATGGGTCCAGCTGCGGCCAAGAAGTATATTGTAGTTGAGTTTAGCGTCAACCACTTCCACTTCTATGTTGACATTTTTCCCCTGTAATGTGATCGCTAGACTCTCGAGAACGCCCAGGGGTTTAGATTCCCGACCATCAAATGCCTCAAGGGCATTAGGAGATGACGACAAGGCTGGAGAGCCGATGGCCTTCCAGCAAGCGGAGGACATAACGCAGGTAGATGCACCCTCATCCACGATGGCCCTATGAATGTCCAGACCGTTAATCCCGACTTGAATAACCAAAGCGATTTGATGTGGAAGCCGGGGAGTGAAATTCTCCAGATCGAAGGTGAGAAGGCTCGAGTCGGCGGGATCGATGCCACCGATTGCAGACAGTAAAGCCTTCCGTTGTGAAGGACAACTTTGAAGAACCTCAAGTGCAAACATAGCACATGGCGCCTGTGCCAGATCCTCAACAATACTGTAATGTTGAGCGGCATGAGCGTTTGGATTATAAGAAGATCTTCGAAGAACACCTTTGGGAGGTGGTTTCACAACGGGTTCAAGAGTCGGCTTCTCGATTTCCAATGGACCGGAGACAGGTGGGGGAGGCGGCCCATCCGCAACTGCCTTCCCGGGTGCCTGCCGCGATTCATTGTAATCCTTCGACCGCGTAGCGACAGAGATAGGTGCAACACTCTTCACCATGAAAACCTGAGACCCAAACGGTACAGATGGTGATGCTTGTTCGACCATCTGGGTCTGCTGAGATGGAAATGGCTCTTTTAAAACAACCGGAGTCCTTTTTGGGCCTTTAAGAAGTTGACTAACCTTGGATCGTCGTGGACAATCTTTAGTATAATGGTCCCCTTCACAGATGAGGCAAGGGTACTTCGGTTTACGCTGGGAGCCATCCTCAGTACGAGATTTAGATTCTGGTTTCGGGGCATCAGATTTTGATTTTCCTTTGCCCTTCTTCTTCCCCTTGGAGGATTTGTCTACAGGATTGGCTTGAACGGCATTTACCTCCGCGGTTTTACCAGAATCGGATGAGGCGGGATTGACAGAGGTATTGTTGGAAGAATTAGCCTTCTACTTCCCATTCGAAGACTTCTTCGAATTCTGAGAGACAGAACCAATGACACCATCCACCGCAGGGGTGGGCGGAGCCTTCATGGTTCCTGGCCGTGGAGCATCAGTCAAGATGTCATAAAGCGTGCCAGACTGAGAATAGACAAGATCCAGGTACTGGGCACGCACGATGGCTTGTTCCTCTGTCACGCACGCTCCCATCGCGATATCCTGAGCGATTTTATTCACAAAGGAGGTGGTGAACCAGTGAGTCAATATCTGATCAGGTATGTGAAACTTGATCAGTCTACGACGGCGCCGCCACTCATGAATGTGATCTGAGATGTGAGTGGCTTTATCCTGCTTCAGAGAAGTCAGGAGGTGCGTCCCGGCTTCATAACGAACCGGTAACTGGAAATGCGTGAGGAAAGCCATGGCTAAAGAGTTGAAATCTTGAAAAATGCCACGAGATAATTCTATGTACCACTTAGCAGCAGCTCCAGTTAAAGTACGCTGGAAGAGGCGCAGGCGAATCAAATCGTCGACCCAAGAGTTAGACGAACACCAGAGGTGATACGTCATCACATGCGCCTGGGGGTCCTCTCCAGCTTTTCCCTCGAACTTGGGACAATCACCTGGTATCTTGGTGGGAACCGGAGGCCAATACGGATTATGTAAAATCGGATCATTGGTCAACTTTGAAACATCCGGCAGTTCCAAGGTAGCCAGGAACGGCAATGGAGGATTAACTGCCATGCCAGGCCCAGGATGAGGTCTGGCACCCATACTCCACGATGGTTGTGAATATCCTTGCCCCCACGGGTTCTGTCCCACAGGATTCTGACCGTAGGGGGCGTAGGTCGTATAACCAGACTGATTGGGATGCTGGTAACCATAGTGCGGGGCTTGATAACCAGGGTACGGACCCTGATTAGGCGTCGGCCCCGTATAAGAAGCGTTTGGATTCGGCTGCTGAGTGTAGGTAAAACCGGGTGGAGGAGGATAATACTGAGAGCCTCTAGGATGGTTATAGTTCGGTTGAGACTGACCATGAGAATAATAACCACCCTGAGGATGAGTAGGCTGCTGAAAAGTGGAACCCTGCGGAGCCTGATATGTAGGGCGCAGCTGTTGATTTGGCTGCGGCATTGAATGAACCGGCTGCTGTGCAGGGTTAATGGAATGAGCGGGCTGCCCTGAATGAACAGGTTGACCCGACTGAGAGGGCTGACCTGAGCGAACAGGTTGACCCGGGTGCAAGGGCTAACTTGAATGACCAGGCTGACCCGGATAGACAGGCGGCGCCGGTTGCGCAGGTTGACCTGGTTGTAAATGAGCCCCAGGTTGTACTGGATGGACCGGTTGGCCTGGAGGCAGGACACCGGGTTGTACTGGATGGACCGGTCGGCCCGATGGTGGAACATGACCAGGTGCTTGCTGGAAACTGGTTTGACCTGAAGCAGAACCCTAGGATGGTCCTGGCTGATATGCAACGTTAGAAACAACAGGATACTGTGGTTGCATCGGTAAAGAAGGTTGGATTTGCCCCCCGGGACCATAGACTGGTCCCGGTTGATACCCCGGCTGAGGCTGAACAGGTTGACCTAAAGGGCTATAATACTGTCCTTGCGGACCGTACGATGGCCCTTGTTGGGCGACAGGGTAACCTTGGATGGGTTGTCCCTGTGGATCATAAAAATAGGCAGGTTGGCTCGTAGGTTGGCCTTGGAAAGGTTGTCCCTGCGGGTTATAAGCCTGGTTAAAGGGTAAACCTTGAGCATAGAGATAAGCCTCAGGAGCGGGTAGACGCAAAATCTCCCCGTGCTCGTCATACTGACCTGGGAAAGCATACACGGGAGTACCATCCTGTGCATAGTGCGAAAAGTAAGATCGGTAGGGATCTTGGGAGGATGGTCCAACCTCGGCGTTCGGTTGTTGCAAAGACAACCGATACTCGTCCGGAGAGATGTTCTCCGGTATAGCAGTGGCTAGATAAACATCTTCAGGAGTTGGCCCAGCCCTAGTAGCAGATGCTAAGACAACAGGAGAAGAGGCAGCCACACAGACAGTGGGCCGGACGGGAACAGAAGTGACGGGCGTCTGAGGAGACACCCCGGGTGTAGTAGCAGCTGGCCTCGAAGCAGGAGATGATATTCCCATAGAGGCTGCAGCGGAAATGATCTGACCCAGAGATCTGTATCCCTGTGGTAAAGAAGGACTGGCTGTTGACATGTTAGCCAGCTCAGAGTTGTCTCCCTGAAACAATCTTCGCGGGAAGAGCTGATAGTCTTCACCAGACGTTGGGATTTCCTCACCAGAATCACTCATGGTTGATCCTGCCGTTAAATCTCGCAAGAGACGGCGAGGACTAGGAGGAAATATAGCAGCAACAAAAGGCGAACCCGATGTAAGAGAAAGGAAATCAGCTCCTAATCTCAATTTAGACACAGGGTCCGAAAAGGGCCAATTGAACTCAACTGGTCCTCCAAAGGGTTGCTCAGCGAGAACCGGTCCCCCGTCAGGAAACTCGGAAACAACAGGCTGCTGTGGTTCAACAGAGGATTGAGAAGCCTCTGAAGAATCGTCCGTGTAAGGACTACCAGTAGATGAAACCGAAGGTTCCGCCACTGTGGCAAAAGACCAGAGAAAAAGAAACAAACACACACACGGGCTGAAAACGAGTTAAGGGCACACGATCAAACGGTCAACAAGAAATATCTAAGCAGGCGTGTAATCGTGGGTGATTAATTTTACCACATTGAAAAGTAAGAAACTCTATCGTTTCATATTTTAAGAGTCGAGAAACAATAGAAAGATGACTCTATCTCTTTCAGATTTGATACAAGCGTGAAAGGACAAGCGCTCGACGGTCTTTTCAAGTTTAGGGAGTCAGAAAAGACCAAATGACTGCTCGGGAAATACTAGGCACAAAGGGTGTACCAAATATCCGTGAACTGCAATATACACCTTGGTTTCAATAATGAAACAGAAATCGACCAAGGACTTTCCGTACGTGCAGGTAGTCTCCCCGAATGCTGTGTTCGGTGTATCACGGGTATAGGGCGGCAGACTCGGCTTCCTGTGGATAAAGGATTGAAAACCTAGAGGGTTCTCCCTTTATATACGCGACGGTACGGGGAGCACAAGTCCGTACTAGCGCTGTCTAAAGCCAAAAGGCGAGCGACAGCTGCTAGGTTTAAAGACGCCGGAACACGTCTCTAGCCTAGACCTCTAAATATGTTTCGTTAGATTTCAATGCTGCCTTAGGTTAATTGAATAAATTTTACAGTTGATCTTCAATTAAGTTTCAGTTTCAGGCCCTATCGTATGTAATGTCTCAAAAGACTCTTAAATGCAAAGCTACATGCCACAGTCCAACATTTCGTTCGATGAAAACTAGTTACAGAAGAGTTGAGAGATTTTACACAAACGAAATGATCGGAAGACAAACAATGAGATCTCTAATGCAACTAATGAAATTGAAAACTTTTCATTCAAATCACTAATCACTAGCAAAATCGAAAAGATTACAATTTGCACTAATTAACCAAAAGCATAAGAGATTTTTTTTTTTTTTTAATTTTCAACGTTTGATAGCTAATACGCACTAAACAAACTGAAAGCAAATGAAACAATTTGAGAAACGATATTGAGAGAG